>JBCFYV010000100.1:57604460-57634114 GCA_039000515.1 Timema cristinae | reverse complement strand
ATCCAGGTGAAAAGAGCTATAAGAAATAATAATGTGCTCGGTTTTAGATATGAGAGAAGAAATCTAAAAATGCGTATGAAGGGCCTACATATATTAAAAAAACAACTTAATTGTCTCAACTTAATTTCCTATTTATTTAATTATCAGGCTGTACCTCCGTAAAAAATAATTAAGACTATGAAATAAAATTTATTTTATTTGGAAGGTAGATATGGTGATATAGAAAATTCAGATATTGATTTGAATCACTACCCCTCCCCGTATTATATTATAAAGCACTAACAATCTGTGCTGTATATGAAAAGCTTTGTCAGGTTTTTTAAAGTTTAAATTCTTTTCTTTATTCTCAATATACAGGCAACTGAATACATAATGTTACCCTTCAAACAATTTCAATCATCTAGTTTTAATACATGAAATATAAAATATTGAAGTAAGCTCTACAAACTTTGGAACGAGTTTCCAATTTAAATATGGCATCTGTAGTAGCCTACTAAGTAAAGTAGGTTATAACGTGTTAAAGCCTAGTCTTATTTATGAAATATACTAAAAAAATCTATATAAAATAAATCAATTTTTTATCTATGAATCGGGTAGGAATACTAAAACATTGATGAATAAAGCAATTGTTTAGAAAAAAATCAAAGTATTTTTATGTCTATACATTGGATATTAAAATATAGATAATAAGTATATTGATAATTTGGAAAAATATATATATTTTAATTTCGGGAAATTGGGTATTAAAATATCAAAGAAATATCGATTTTTTGGAAAAAATATATGTATTTTTAGGTCGATATATGGGGCACTAAAACTTTGTCGTAAAGTATAATGTTTTGGAAAAAAATCTATATTTTTTATGTATATATGTTTGATATTAAACTATTGATATAAATATGTCGCTATTTTAGAGAAAATATCGTTACATTTTATATTTATACATCAAATATTAAAATGTATCGATATTTGTTATATATTTATATCAATATTTTAATATAAAACATATATACATAAAAAAGGTATATAAATATATTGAGGTTAATAGTAAACTAAACTAAATTTTTATATCGATAGCTGGTTTTAGTAAATAGTACATATAGCGATATATTTTTATATCAATATGTAGTTGACATTCCTATATTACATTCACCATCCGAGTCTATTTGGATGACAGCTCAAAAAATTAATGGAAATAGTCTCCAATATATCCCTACGCCAACAGCTGACATTTCTCACTTTGTCAAGCTGTGATGAAAATATATTGTAATGTATGAATGTGATAGCTAACCTCAGTAATTAAGTCCATATTATTTATATTTATTATTATTATTAGCACCGCGTCTTACTACTCGTTCGGGTTATACGCTCTTACGCTAATGTGTAATGGGTAGGGTGATTGTGAGATGAAATGAAGGACCTACAGTTTAACGTGGAATCCGAACCACGGTGGAGACCTGGCATTCCCCACATTATTATTATTATTAGCACCGCGTCTTACTACCCGTTCGGGCTATACGCACTTACGCTAATGTGTAATGGTAGGGTGATTGTGAGATGAAATGAAGGACCTATAGTTTAACGTGGAATCCGAACCACGGTGGCGGCCTGGCACTCCACACATTCACAAGATGTCTTGTCAGAGGTGTAGGAAGGGTTTGGAAATCAGATAAATCTGTGCCGGGACCGAGGATTGAACCCCGGCCGCAAGCACAGAAGTCTGACACCTTACCCCTAGACCGCCAGGTCACCCTATTCCACTTAAAAATATTATGTTTTGACAGCACTTTCATAAAAGTTCTAACAAATATTGCTTTAAAATGATGACCGACAAATTTAAATCATGTGACGAACGGGACGGAAACAAGTTATTTACAATAATTCACCTACGCAGTGGATGAAAATAGTTTTATTTAGTTAAATATTTATATATATGATAAAATAAACATAACATAATTCAGTATATACGAGTATTTAAAAAAAATGACAAGTATTTTCTATTTTATAAGTAAATACGATGCTTGTATTAAAAGGTATTAATCTATGCACTATATTACACACAAGGCCGTAGCCAGCCATTAATTTCAGGGGGGGGGGGGGGTTTGGTGGGAAAATCCCCCAATTTCTGGAAGCTAAAAATAATTTTAAATGATAAACAGTTTTAGAAGCTCTCTGAAGTGGTTTTTTTTTCATGGTAAAATAACTCCATAGCTGTTGAAGGCTTGGAAAATTTATAAATATTTTTAAAAAATTTGAAGCTCTGTGAAGTATTTTTTTAAATGGTAAACTAACCCCCAAAATGACGAAGGCTAGGAAAATTTCTAATTATTTAACACTTCTAAAAGCTATCTGAAGTGCTTTTTATGGTAACACTGTCCCCTAATTTGTATTTGTATCTTGATTTTGATATTGTTTGAACCATAAATAAAGCCATATATATTTTGTTCATAAAATTTCACGGGGTGAGGTGGGGTTGAATCCCCTCCCCCCCAACTACGGCCTTGATTACTCATTATAGATAACATTCAAAAATAAAGACTAAGTAATTTTAATTATGTTTAAAAGATTGTTTAGAATTGGATAGTTTTTTTTATTAAACGTAATTAAACAGTGTGAGAAAACTTAATTTTACGTTGTTTTAAATGTAGAATATCACTTTTATTTAAAAAAACTTATCATTTATAACAAGACAGTGATCTTGTATAAGTGTTGGCAACCCATAACCTAGAATTATGATTTCTCAACTGTCATCCTGGTAAAAAGCTGTGGTGAACAGACTGTAGACTAGATGGCAAGTCCAATCTCCCAACTTGTCTACAAGTTCCAACAATCGCGTATCGTTGGAGTGTAGTTCGTGCAATCCATATCAGATGGTTCCATGAGATAGGACTTGAGCTCCAGGGTCAAGGTATCTTAGTTCGATATCAGACGGTGCACAAAAAAAACATATAAAATTAGTGTGAAAAGAACTAGTGACAAGCCAGAATAAATTTGACCTTCACTAATAAATACTTAAATTAACTTGATGTATAAAAAAAAAATCCGTTTGAGATTTTTGTTTTATTTTCACTAATAATAATAATAATAATTTATTGAACTTCCATTTAAAACATATATTTACATTATAATATAATAATAAATAACACATCGAATTAAAATCCACCACACTCCAGCCTTTTAAGCTCTCGTAAGATTCCAATTGGCTACTCGTCCAGGTATTTACTGGGAAGGAATATAACAATGCATTACTAATACAATTTTCAAAAGGGGAATGGGTGAACCCCCAAAACAACATCCCCTTTTTTACTTTTGTACGTACAAGCCAAAAATGACTCGAATTATTATTAAAGTCAAGATTAAGCATCGCTGATAACAGATTGTTCGCACAGAGCATACCTTTATATTGAGTTGATTAGATTGATTAGAAATTTAATAAATTAGAAATTAAAGAATTAGACCAAAAAAAACTAACTAAAAAAAACTCGCTTTTCTAAATCATGCAGTCACTATAATAAGATTTGCATTAATTATAAATAAAAAAATATAAAAACTAGTGACGTTTATTTTATTTGTTCGTCTAGCAAAAAGGATGTGGAAGAGGGAAGATTATATAACGTTCTCCCACGTTAGCTTCAATGACGTTTAAAAACAGACGTGGAAATAAGTACAAACTTATGTATCAAACCTCAGTTTATATTTAAAAACATCAAAAATGTGGTTTAAATTTACAAATCCATATTAATCAATTATTACATTAAAATTACAAACATTAAATTCATAAAACCTGTGCGTACATATTTACATTATTGCATACGTGTAACTTAGAGTACATTAGTTTATTTATGTGTACATTTAATAGAGTAATAAAATGAAATATAAACAACATTATAAATACCAGCAGGTTTAAAAATTTTAAAAAACCATTACAATAAATTAAATAAACATAAATTAAGTGCTTATTTTACAAATACTATTTGGTAAAAGGGTTTGCCATCGGCCATCTTGAAAAGACAAAGAGGGTACATTTAGGAATTTAACATAAGTATGGATAGGGATATCTAGTAGCTCCCCCGCTGGCGGCAGCTGCAGCTGCAGCGGCGGCGCTAGATCCTGTCCCCACGGACCGTATCCTGCTCCCGAGGCAGCTGCCGCAGCTGCAGCGGCGGCGTTAGATCCTGTCCCCCACGGACCGTATTCTGCTCCTGAGGCAGCTGCCGCAGCTGCAGCTGCAGCGTCGCTAGATCCTGTCCCCCACGGACCATATCCTGTTCCTGAAGCAGCTGCCGCAGCTGCAGCGGCGCTAGATCCTGTCCCCCACTGACCGTATCCTGTTCCTGAGGCAGCTGCTGCAGCTGCAGCGGCGCTAGATCCTGTCCCCCACGGACCATATCCTGTTCCTGAGGCAGCTGCCGCAGCTGCAGCGGCGCTAGATCCTGTCCCCCACGGACCGTATCCTGCTCCTGAGGCAGCTGCCGCAGCTGCAGCGGCGTTTGATCCTGTCCCCCACGGACCGTATCCTGCTCCTGAAGCAGCTGCCGCAGCTGCAGCGGCGTTAGATCCTGTCCCCACGGACCGTATCCTGCTCCTGAAGCAGCTGCCGCAGCTGCAGCAGCTGCAGCGGCGTTAGATCCTGCCCCCCACGGACCGTATCCTGTTCCTGAGGCAGCTGCAGCGGCAGCGGCGTTAGATCCTGCCCCCCACGGAACGTATCCTGCTCCCGAAGCAGCTGCCGCAGCTGCAGCGGCGTTAGATCCTGTCCCCCACGGACCGTATCCTGTTCCTGAGGCAGCTGCTGCAGCTGCAGCAGAGGCTGAGTCTAGCCCGTTATAATAAGGCAAGGGACAGTATGATGAACAAGCAACAGCCACCAGAGCGGAGAAAACCACAAACTGGAAACAAGAAAAGCATTTTTGAAATATTGTAGTCCTACATTTCAGTGTCGTAAACAGACTCTTACTTTGGGGGAGAAGTGAGCATACCACATACGAAGAATACAAGGGAAAAAGGGGGAAGTCACATTACACACATTTTACAGGCCAACAACTTTAATATCTCAAACTTCAGCAAATACGTTTTAAAAAAAATTAATTTAAATATTACAGATACTTTCTTTAAGCATATTATGAGGTGTATTAGACAAGTCTGAGGATTGTCTAACAGACACCAACTCAATTTGTTTGGATTGTGAATTTCCCCCTATTTCCCCAGTACCCTTAATGTAGTGAATCGACGATATTTTTCAAAATTTTATTTCAGATATTTAACAGTGCACTTACTAAACCTACTGATTACATCAGTACATACTTGACTAAATAAACTTAACTTTATAACAAACACAACATCCAGCCCCCCGGCCGTTAATTCATTACTGTGAAAGGGGAAACACATATTTCACCAATGATATTTTTTTTCCGGACCTGCCAGAAATCAAAGCTGGGAGCCTTAAGCTCAATAGACAGACGTATTATCGACGTCATCATTTCTAAACTTTTTTTTTTTTTCGAATTTGAGAATTTTAGCGTCATATCGTATTCTATATTATATTGGTACATCATTTATGTTTTAAGTTTTTATTACAAATATTTTCACTCATGTGGCAGGAACTGAGGCTTCAGAGTCACAGTTGGTAAAAATTTACCGACTATGGTTTCAAAATAAAAACTAATAATATTATTAAAAAACTATTTTATACTTTTTTTTTACTATCTAGGACCGAAATTAGTAATTTTGTTTCACAAATTTATTCAAATATAAATTCACAATTTAAAAGAAGCTTCTCATAGAAAAGTCATCTGTATCGGAGCATTTAACTGCAGTCAATTTGTTATTACTAATTAATGAGGTAATCTGAGTTGGAGTCGAAGGCTTTGCGTACCGGTACGCAGCCTCGCAACCCGATTTTCCCTACCCTACCCCCCTCACCTTTTTCACAGGGTACGCCACTGCTACTTATGTTGTTTTGTTTTTTGCACAGCGTCTTACTACCCGTTCGGATTATCCGTTTAACTGATAAAGTAAGGTCAAGGATGGTTGAATTTAGGGAAAATGTATTCTAATTTGCTTGGAAAACAATTTAGGACAAACCACCCTCAGTAAACCCGACCGGGATACGAACCCAGGTCCACCCTCTCATCGGCAGTCCAGTCTATTGCGAGAGTGACGCCTTAGACCGTTCAACCACTGAAGTGGGTCATAAGAAATTACTTCTTAAAATTAAAATATAAAGCCAATTAGTACAAATTTGGAATATTATGTGTCCAAATCCAATACTATCTAAACCCGCTTCGGTGGCAGCATTGTCTAAGGCGTCTCTCTCACAGTAGAATAGAATGCTGATAGCCTGGAAATCGAGTTCAAATCTCAGTCTGGTGTACTGAGGGAATTTTCTCCAAAATATTTTTTTTCCAATCTCCCTCCATGCAAATGTGAGTACACTTCCTCTAAATTCAACCGTCATAATCCCTAATACATTGGTATAATTAGTATATTAAGCGTTTAACCCGAAGAGGTATTAAGACACGATGTTATCCTCGATTTTTTAAAATCTTCCCACGACACACCTGTTCACCCTTCACGGCACACCAGTGTGCCGCGGTAAGCCGGTTGAAATATGGTGCTCTAAAGTAATTATTTACAATACATTAAATTCTGTTACCGTACCTTTAGTGACATCATTATTTGTTGAGAGAGACGATCGATGTATGTTCACCAAACGAGAGGTAGACCCAGAATATGATTTCCTCAAACTCTGGACAGTTATTTATACTGCGTCCGACTAACGAAGGTGACCTTCACCCTTTGAACTGCACAGTCAAATTTCCACGATAGGCCAACAGCTTACTAAAAACACTGGAATTACGATATCATCCGTGTGGAGCAATTGTTTATGCAGATATGTTGTGATTTGGAATTAAAATAGAATATACTTTAATTCCAAATCACAACATGTCTGTATAAACAATAAATTTTAATTCCAAATCATAGCATGTCTGTCTTATATTATAGTAATAGTGCGACTTTCTTGGTTTTTTTTTTTGCTGTACTTGCCTAAATAGTTTTGTAAAATTTTATCATGTCCATTATCACTGATATACTATACAAGGGATTGACTTGAAAAGCACGAACTAACCAAATCGACATGCTCTCTTTAAACGTACGGCTTTACAACAATTGACACGTAATAATTAATTGCTGTTCAAAACAAAGATTAAAAGCCTCAGTTTTTGATATGGTTGTGGCATCGTTCAAGTATATAAGTTGATTTACAGAATTTTTTAAAAAAACTTTCCAATCAAATAGACGTACAGGTTTTACTTCATACTAACTTGCTGAATACAGACAAATTTCCATAGGATAAAACCTTATCTGACAGCTAGAAAAGTTACTAAATCTATTTTAACATATTCATACGTTAGGTTATGTTATATCCCGCTGCCTATTTTGATAGGTATTAACAATATCTATAAAATAATATTAATAATCAGGGCCCAGATTTTAATGACCTAAAATGATCAAAAAATTATAATAAAAAGATATCTATAAAATGATCTAAAAATTCTATAAAATGACTTCAAATTTTCAAAAAATGACTTACAATATTAACAAAAACTCAAAATAAATGCACACGACTAAATCAAAAACGTACTTTACAATTGTAAAATACAATGAAAAGACTTTAACAACTAAACTTGTATATTCTGCTGAATATAGCAATGATAATTTACAACTATCTGCTTGAAAAATAATAGCTACCCCCTTCCAACGCAACCCTCCCCCATTATAGTTACAGTCTCACCAGGAATGTGTAATAACTACCCTCTCCCAACACAACCCTCTTCAGTCTAGTTACAGTCTCACCAGGAATGTGTAATACCCCCTTCAGAAGTAATATGTGTATTTAACAACCAGACAAGTAAAGAAGATACAATGTTCATGGCCTACATTATCTTCTCATTCAAACAACTATGATGCAGTTCATGGCCTACATTATCTTCTCATTCAGACAACTGTAATACAGTTCATGGCCTACATTACTCTCATTTGACACTGATACAGTTCTGGCCTATTATTCCATACAACTGTGATACAGTTCATGGCCTACATTATCTTCGACAACTGTAAACAGTTCTGGCTAATTATTCTTTGACACTGTGATACAGTTCATGGCCTACATTATACTATCTATCGCCGACAACTGTAATACAGTTCTTGGCCTACATTATCTTCTCATTCTGACAACTGTGATACAGCTCATGGCCTACATCATCTTCTCATTCAGACAACTGTGATACAAAGTTCATGGCCTACATTATCTTCTCATTCTGACAACTGTGATACAGCTCATGGCCTACATTATCTTCTCATTCTGACAACTGTGATACAGTTCATGGCCTACATTATCTTCTCATTCTGACAACTGTGATACAGTTCATGGCCTACATTATCTTCTCATTCTGACAACTGTGATACAGCTCATGGCCTACATTATCTTCTCATTCTGACAACTGTGATACAGTTCATGGCCTACATTATCTTCTCATTCTGACAACTGTGATACAGCTCATGGCTAATTTCGTTCTCATTCTGACAACTGTGATACAGTCATGCTACATCATTTCATTAGACAACTGTGATACACAGGCTCTACTGGCACTGTTACATGCACTTATCTTCTCATTCTGACAACTGTGATACAGTTCATGGCCTACATTATCTTCTCATTCTGACAACTGTGATACAGTTCATGTCTGAACCATCTACACTGTGATACAGTTCATGGCCTACATTATCTTTCATTCTGACAACTGTGATACAGCTCATGGCCTACATTATCTTCTCATTCTGACAACTGTGATACAGTTCATGGCCTACATTATCTTCTCATTCTGACAACTGTGATACAGTTCATGGTCTACATTATCTTCTTATCCCAACAACTGTGGGTTGAAAACATTCATGTTTGTGTATTTATGCGTTTATAAAATATCGAGGGTATTTAAAAATTTACTTATTCAACATGAATTCTTTAAATGGTTCAAAAAACCTAAAAATGACTCAAAAATCCAAAAAGTGTATAAAAATTACATAAAAATAACGCAAACCAATAAACTATGAACGTAAATACCAAAATGACATAAAATGTAAAAAAAATTGTAATATAAATATTTTTATAACAAGGGGATCATAAACAGAGTTTTTGTACTTATTAGCACTATATATAAGAAATAAAAAAAAAATTACATGTTATCAAAATCCGGGCCCTGATAAGTAACAAGATTTTGGCCGTTAAAAAGTATGTTTGTATTTTCTAAAAGGTATTCTAAAAGTGCATTCATAGGAATATCAAAATATCAACAATCCTGTACTGACACGCTTCGGTGGCTGCATGGTCTAAGGCGTCACTCTCACAATATACTAGACTGCCTAAGTGGGGGAGGTCGGGGTTTGAATCATGTTTGGTTGTAACGAGAGTGGTTTTTTCTTCAAAGGTTTTTCACTCTATCTCCACGATAATGTGGATACATTTGATCTAAAATCAACCCTACTCATTCAAAATACATTAGCATAGTTATATACGTACAACCCAAACGGATTTTAAGATGACAAAAACAACATATAAAGGCATAGTGTAATCTGTCAAGGTAAGAGTTCTAGCTTTCCACCTTGACTTTCTTACCTTGGCTGATTACACTATGACTAGCTTATAAGCTACACCATAGTGGGACCAAGCGAGGTAGCAGTCTTACCTTGACTGATTACACTATGACTAGCTTATAAGCTACACCATAGTGGGACCAAGCGAGGTAGCAGTCTTACCTTGACTGATTACACTATGGTCCTATCTTATGAGCTACACCATAGTGGAACCAAGCAATGTAGCAGTCTTACCTTGACGCTATGGCCCTATCTTATAACCTACACCATGGTGTAACAAATAAAGGTAAGCTTGCCACCGTTAATCGTAAACGAATTGTACACTTTGATCTGATAACCATAATTAGTTTCCCCCAAGCATTTGGTAGGCACTTAACGGGACTTGAAAACCAACTTAACCTAGCGACAACTCTCAGCTGCATCTCGATGGAACGGAACACAAAAACAAATATTAAATTATTGTTTGCTCCACTCGGAGACAAACCAGGCCACGCCATTGGAATAACTTCAACCACAGAAACATCAAAGCATCAAATGTATACATTATAATCTGGCTAATTCAACATTTGTTAGTTCTAAAAAGAGATAATCCGAACCTACCATGATTCACCATGAAATTGCCACATAAATCGATGTCAAGAAATAACATTTAATTCGAATTTTAGAAGGAAATATTTGGATACTTCTAAGCCTATATACATTGTTAATATTTTAGAATTTATACTTATTTTAAACCTAACTTAAGGACCAAATAAAGTTGTATTTAACCTATTGACACGTAGTAAATGAGAAAGAGGGGGGAGTTATACACCGGTGGTGAGCGGGTTGCCTAATATAGGGAATATGTTGTCTCGGCTTTCATCAATTCTCATTTCAATCTACAATTTTTTTTTTCGTTTGCTAATTTATCCAAGTTTTTATATTTTGTGTTTGAATTTTTTTATCTATATATTTATTGTGTATATGTGTTTTATATAGCAAATATAAAATGTGCATGATTATATAATTAACAAATTTTGAGATTATTGATTTATTTTGTATCAGTTGCCTAAATAATCATAAAAATGTTTAGTTCGAATTTTGGATATTTCGAATTTTTTTAAAATATCTTTTGGACTTAGAGTTAGAAAAAATCTACTAAATTTATTATATTAATTTAATTTCTCTCTTTATGAAATTTCATTGGACTAACTTTATTCATCTTCATCGACAGAAAAAAATATTTTATTTATATAACTTGTACATACATGTAGATACGGCGTGTGTGTTACGTGACGGTGTGGGGTCTGGATGTCGTGATTGTTTTAGTGAAGATATGAATAAATATATCCTGATTTTGTTTGGAAAAACAATACATAAAATTCATACATATTTTATTATAGTCCAACAATGATAACATTTTACTAAAGTATTATTTGTATTGATAATACCTATCAAAATTTACAGCTGCAGGTAACCTGTCTTGATGTATGAATATATTAAAATTGTTTTAGTAACTCTAGGTACCCACCAGGTACTGTTCTTCTTACCATAACCAGCTTAGCCAACAAATAAATGATACAATACAATTGTACACACTTTCTCACGTTGTAAAAGGAAAAACAGTTTAAAAAATCAGTTATTCGCAAACTAACTTTAAATAACTTTTCTTCATAAAAACACACACTATTTTGAGAATCAAATTAAACTCTTCATAAATACATTTTGAGTAAAATTGCCAATAATAATTAAAAAAAAAATCATCAAAATTTTCAAAAATAAGTCATTAATAAATTTGCTCCACTTTTTTTTTTACCTAACAAAAGCATACAGCTAATTATCTTGCAAAGAAAACCTCAATTTATTATTTTTAGCAAAATTGATAAAGCCATTTTCAGAAAAATTTTATTTTCAAAAATCAGTTACCAGTGAACTACCATTAATTTTATGGCTAGATTCAAAATCATGAGTTGACCTTGAAGTATAACCATATAACATCCTTTTTTATTTGGGGACTAAGGGTGGGGAGGCACATAAGACGTCAATATCAATCATAAAATCGTCGAGGAAAATTTTTCACGATTGCAATAATTTCACTATATGAGATAATAAAATATATTTTAATTAAATCCCCAACCCTGGAGTGGCTTATCTCGCATCAAAGGGTAGATGTTTTTTTTCAGATGGTGATAGTAGTTTATATTTATTTGAGAAAAGGCTTATTTGTTAAATTAACTCTTAATTATATAGTTTTTATCTACGATTAAATATTTGTTCTCGTTAGGAATATTTGAAAGAAGTACGTATTTTTGAAATAAATAAAACCTAATATTTTGAGTATTTTTTTTATATAAGTCCCACCAAGTAACTACAAACGATTAAAACGGTATTATTTGTAAATGAATGTAAAAGCTATAGTAGGATTTTGCTAGGAAAAGCCTTTTAGAAAAAAACTTTTTACTGTCAAAATTGATAGCATTTTACTATATTATTATTGTTATTTTATAGGTATTGCTATTATACCATGATTTGACGTATGAATATTGAAAACGTGAAAATAGATCTAGTAACTTTCCTGTCAAATAGGGAAGGTTCTTTCTAAGAAAATTGGACTTTATGCAGTAAATATTCAAAATGTATCAGAAATAAAATAAATCCACACAACAGTTTTTTATGAAAAAATATTTATTGAGGCACAAAAAACAAAACAAATTCATTTGCATTAAAAACAAACAATTGGAAGTATAAATTAATTAAGAAAATAATGCTTTAATACGTTAATAAATAATTTAGTTAACGGCATCGTAGTTAATTCTACCACGGATACACGGGCGGATATCCAGGGTATCCGTAGTTGGCAGTTCCTCCACTGGCGGCGGCCGCTGCGGCAGCTGCAGCTGCGCTCGATCCTCCGGTCCCCCAAGGACCGTACCCTGACCCGGTGGCGGCAGCAGCCGCAGCTGCAGCGGCAGCAGAGGACGAGCCTTGTCCTCCGTAATAAGCAGGAAGTGGTCTATAGCAAGGCGGGCGGGGGGGATAGAGGATGGAAGAACAAGCGACGGTCGCCAAGGCAGCGAGGATAACAATCTGGAAACAAAATCATAACGAAAACATTTATCTTCAATTTAGGGGTCTACATATTTACTTTGTTTGTTTGAAAGGAATATTTTATTAACAACAATAATGTATGACTATGTTGATGACAAACACATTATTATGAACCAAAAAGAAATTACGAATAAAAATTTGAAAAACATTTTTTAACTTCAATTTAAATATTTATATTGTATACATAATATGGAAACAAAAATTTGACGAAACACATTTTATCTTCGATTTATACATTTAAATTGTATATCAATATGAAAACAAAAACAAGTTAATAAATATTCTTTCTTCAAATTACGTATTTATATCCAAAAACGAAATATTTCACATTTTCGTTTCACAACGACATCTATTTTTCTCTCTTAAAACTTATTTCTTGAGTTAAAATGTAGTTTCAATATAACTCCGCCAGTAGCGCGTTTGTCTACATTCCCAAAGAGTTCCATTTTTAAACCCTAGCAATATTGTTTTGTTTATTAGTCCGATGTTTACAATGAAAGTAAATGGTTATTTACAACATTTTACTTAAGAATATATTTAAATAGTTTTTTGGTAAGTTTAAAGGTGATTAATTGAATATCTTTAAAAAAGAAGTGGTTTATTTGTAAGAGCTTATGGAAATATTTACTTCTTGTTTTTTCAATTTCTTATTAACCATCACTTGTATGACAATTGAACTCGAGTAACACGGACTAGCTATTACGATAAAACACTTACTTTGAGTGCCATTGTTGTTGCTGAGTGTGTTTGTTCACTGGGAGATAGAAGGACTATAATTATACGTTATTTAGATCTGCCTTTTATACAGCAGCTTGCACACTACGTCATTCTGGCGTCAAGGTCGTGTTTAGAAACAACACAAGACAATATATGAAAACATAGGCATTAGTTTCATTCATAGAATAAACTAATTTTTGCAACGCAAGTGAAAATAAAGATGTTTTAGTTTTGATACATTAGGTTCGGTAGATTCACTTTATTTCATCATTATTTGGTCCTATCTCGGGTTGGATTAATTTAAACAAACACACACACTTATGCGTTACAGGAACGAATAAATCATTTAATTTTCTCTCAATGCCTTGCTTAGTTTACTGAAGGGCAAAAATAAATAAAATCGATTTTTTCAAAATTTTCTTAAACAAGTTTTATATCAATACTGTTTATTATTACAAATAAAATGTCAACTTTTCCTCTTTCCTACAAAAATGAATTTAAAGGTACTTTACACAGACATTTCTAATTTTGATCAGGGTGGAGGGGGGGGGGGTTAATTTTTTTTTTATAAAACTAGTAGTTTCTGAGATTTACAAAAATATATTAAAAAACATTTTTAATTGAGAACTTCTGACAACTGAAATTGATTGTTAGAATTTTGGGTGGACAGAGATTTTCCTTTTTTCTCATTATTTACGTACCAATGTGGATTATTTCATTTTAGCTCTTCGGTGTAGTGTTTCTTCAACAATGTATATTATTTCGTTTCACAAATTTTACGAGTTTTTAGTAAATGTCTATTTTAAAATAAAAAAGAAAAAGTCTGTGATGTGTGCCGCACCAACTTTTCGGCCGTACTCTAAATAGTCTTAAGGGCCTACAAACCAGTTTTTACCTATTTAATTATTTTTATTGAGGAAACCATTAGTATTCTATTGAGTAACAAACTTGTTAGAGTAAAAAAATATGTATATTGATTTATATAAAATACAACCGGATTTATTGGCGTTCTGATTATTTATTAGTTAAGCTTTAATTAACTTCAATAAATACCCGGCCCCGTGGAGCCGTGGTCAGCACATCTGACTACGAGCGTAGGGATCCCGAGCTGGATTCCCGGCTGGCACCTTGGGTAGTTTTTCCAAAAAGGGTAACCACCCAAACTGTAACCAGGTTTTGGTTAGTTAGGCTTAAGTTAGGTTTAAGTGTTTCCACTGGTTCTACACCTTTATACTCACTATCACCCTAGGGTTCGATCCCCGGCACTTTCAGAATATGTATGTGAACCAGTGTGTCTGTGACACGGACAAACTCAGCATCGTGAGGACAAATTAGGAGCTACTTGAATAAATAAGTAGCGACTCCGGTCTAGAAAACTGGGATGACGGCCGCAGGGTTCGTTGTGTTGACCACATGACACCCTCAACCCGTGAATGTTGGCACTGTATTTGTCAAAGTGCGGCGGTTGCTCGATTGATCTAGCTCGCTTGCAGGTTGATGCCATAATAATTTTTTTTTAGGTATCAGCCTAAGTTTTCACTGACTATATTTGCTTAGTAATTGGGAAGGTTTAATTTAGAGGAAGTGAACCCGCATTTGTTTGGAGGGAGAGTGGAAACCCATTTTGGAAAAACCACCCTCAGTTCACCCGAGCGAGATTCGAACCTAAATCTCTCCGTTTTCGGCAGTCTAACTAAACACGAAACTAGCGCGTTAGCCGACTACCCCACCGAGGCGAGTGACTGGATATAAAAAACAACTTGTAGTTCAAGAGCTAAGCTGCCAGAAATATGGCTTACACACTTTTTTTTTTCATGAAATAGGATAATCATGTTTTCCCAAGTCCATCAATTATAATAATACTATAGGTGCGTTTAGACTTGTGCCTCCTTTCATGCAACATTATATGCGCCGAGGCATGCCTCTTTCGGTGCCTCTTGCCTTATACAACCCGACCTCTTTACTCTTTTACATCCCTTCCCATGCGTTAGAGAGGTCGTCGCGGGAAGTACTTGATGCAGCTATCGTCATTTTACGACGACAAAAGAAACGGAAGTGTCGTGAGTCCTGGATGAGTCAGTTTCTAGAATCACGTTCATTAAGAGCAGGAATACTATCACAAGTTGCGCGAATCAGTTAGAGGTCGAATGATTAAGAACTTGGTGACCTGGGGGTCTAGGGGGTAAGGTGTCAGACTTCTATGCTGGGGGTCCGGGGTTCAATCCTCGGTCCCGGTACAGATTTATCTGATTGCCAAACCCTTCCTTCACCTCTGACAAGACGTGTTTTAATCACAACTTGTGAATGTGGGGAATGCCAGGCCTCCACCGTGGTTCGGATTCCACGTTAAACTGTAGGTCCTCCATTTCATCTCACAATCACCCTACCATTACACATTAGCGTAAGTGCGTATAACCTGAACGGGTAGTAAGACGCGGTGCTAATAATAATAATAATAGTAATAATAATCATAATTTAAGAACTTCCCAAGAATGTCCCCAAAGTGATTTTGATATTTTTTTGAGTATGATTGAACCACACATTTCCAAACAAGATACTATATTTAAGGATGTCATACCAGCAAGTACACGATTATCGGCCACTCTTTGTTTTTTTGGTGACAGGTGACAGCTGTCAGAGTTTGATGTACCAGTTTAAAATACCGGTGTCATCGATTCCAGTCATAATTCCAGACGTATGGGTCGCCATCATCAAGGCATTGTGTGGTTCAGTGAAGGTGAGTTTAGAAAAGGTCGCAATGGCAATATTACAAAGTACCTTTTAACAGTTCTCTAGTGACTGTGAGGCAACAGTGTTGCAACATGCTCCACAGATATTTGGGGAGCACTTGCGCCATTTGGGGTGCCCCATCGTGCCTCTTGTAATGATATGAAATTATACGTATCAATATGTTATTATTCAAATCTATATTCAAAATTACTATATTTAATATTCGAGCGGGCTGTAAGATTTATTTGTGTAGAACTGTTGAGTTGTAAGGTGTGGTGAAATCCTTCTACGTCTCTATTTAAAAAGACTTTCCGTGGAAAGAGACGCACCTGGGTGACCTCACCCCTTTTCTTCTAGGAAGCTTCAAGAAGGAAATGTCGCTTGATATACCCCTTCAAATGCGCACATCTCCTCACTGCTAGTGATCCTTCCTTCTCGACAAGAACACGTATAGCTAAGATTCATTTAACGCAATAGTCGGGCTTTTATCAAAATATAAAATGCGTGTGATATCTAGCTAAAAGTAAACAGTTTATTCATTTAAAATAAAAATAAAAGACTATAAAAAAAACCAGAACTTTTAATTTATAAAATAATATAATTAATTATTAAAATAATATCACCCTTACAATGGCGTATAGACATTTCTTATCAGGCTAGCGTTTTAATTATTACAATAATGGCTTCCCAACGTGGAGGGCCTGATAAGCTGAGTTAAAAAAAAATATATATATATACATAAATTCAGTTCACAACCCGAGAAAGTGAAAGTGAGTGCTCAAAGAACAGTGAAAGTGCCACAAACAGCTTAAGTACTTAAAAAAAAAAACAAAAAAAAAACAGGTGACTTAAGAAGAAGAAGTTCCAAAGCAGGCGACGTCGGAAGAAGAAGTTCCAAACCAGGTGACTTCAAAGGGAGAACTTCCAAATCAGGTAGCTTCACAAGAAGGTCAGAGCTTCTAGACTACAGGTGAGGTACGCAGGGAGAATCTCACGTAAGTCATCAACAACAACAAAAAATTGCATTAAATATGGAAGAGACAGACAGTAGTAGCAGTGAAGATAACCTTCCCCTAGCACAATATTCCCAACCAATAGTAAAAGAACATTCTTGTTTAGAACTATCTGATCAGGAACAAAGTGAACAACAAATTAAGAAGGTAGTTGAACCAATAGCTCATAAAGAAGAAGACTTAAGGGGGGTGGAGAATGTTTCAAAGGTAGAAGGTATAGCTCAACAAACCACCTCAGCAAATGACCTCAATGTAATATTAATGCAGTTAGTGCAGCAAATGAGAGAGAGTAGTGAAAAGAGTGAAATGTTAAATCAGCAAATGAGAGAGAGTAGTGAAAAGAGTGAAATGTTAAATCAGCAAATGAAAGAGAGTAGTGAAAAGTTGAGTCAGAAAATAGATGAAAATAGTCAAAAAATAGATGAAAGGTTTGACAAAAATAGTCAGGAGCTACAAAAAAATAGTCAGGAGCTACAAAAAACTAGTCAGGAGCTACAAAAAACTAGCCAGGAGCTACAAGAAATAAAAATAAAGGTTAATGAAAGCAATGAAAATAATCAGAAACTAAACATTAAGTTTGATGAAAAATTTAAGAATGTAAATGAACAATTCAACAGATTAGAACAAGAATTACAGAGTAAATTTCAAGAAGTACAAAACGACTTTGACACAAAATTACAGAAAGTACAACAACAGACTAAAAGTGACCAAATGCAGGTAAGGGACGAACTACAGACGCTTAGGGAAGACTGTAGTAAGTCAGAAAAGCAGACGAATGAGCAGATAAAAGAACTCAAAAATGCAAAGGAAAAATTGAAGTTTAGACAGGATTCTTTAAATTCTAAGGTAAAAACTACTCAGGAAAGTTGCGAAAAGAATAAAAATGAAATTCTAGAACAGGTGCAAAATTTAAAAGAACGGTTTGCGACTGTTGAAAAAGAGCAACAAATATATAGTGATAACCTTAAATTCCAAAATGACCTCTTTGATGGACACACTGTACCAGATGTGTACATAAAGGAAATAGTTGACCACCAATTGGACAAATTTAAGGACAACCTGACTGAGACTGTGGACAAGACGTCACAAACAGTCAAACAAATGCGACAACAATTAGAACAGGCTAAGTCAAAATATGACGAGGTAGTAGAAAAAGGGACGCTAATTACCACTGGTGCCTTAGTATTACCCAGTACGGGCATACAGAATCAACTAATGGAATCTGTACCCACCTTCAGTGGAAATAATGATAGGGTGCACGCTGTACAGTTTTTGAAAAAGATGGATAGACTTTTTGAAAATAGTAAACTCACTGAAGCACAAAAAATAGCATTTTTCAATTCAAAGTTAGTAGGTGACGCTGAAGCGTGGCTGAATAATCACGAGGCTGAATATACATCATATGAAGCAATAAAGATACCTTTTCGTAAAAGATTTTGGTCCGTGTATAAGCAGGACAAATTAGTAAATGATATTTTTACAGGCCGGTATGATCCACATCGAGGGCCTATGTGTGACTATTACAATAGATATGCCATGCAGGCAGGGAATTTGGACATCCCTATTGACGAGGAAAGATTAGTAAATCAGTTATTGCATCACTTCCCACGTGAAATACAAGATGCTCTTATAGCTGCTAGAGTAAAAACTAGCGTTGAAATGAGAGAAATTCTTGAAATATTTGATGAGCGCTCTAGGAGAGAAAGGTCGAAACCACACATGCAAGATAGCTCATTTCAAAATGGAGGAAACCATTTAAATAGGGAGAGTAGATATAACCAGGCACGACCTATCCAGAGATCGAACCAGGAGTCGAGAAATCGAACTTGGGAAAATTCCAATAATCAGGGAAACAATTTTAATCCTAATTACACTAATCCTAATCAAAAGGGAAATTATTCTAATTCTAATTACAAGGGAGATTTTTCTAGACCACCAGGGGATAGAATAAACTTAATCAAAAGAAAAGAACACAAGGGTAACGTTAGTCAACAAAGAAATCAGCTGATGAACACAGACCTTGAAAAAATAGAACCACACCCACTAAAAACCCATGTCATTGTTCATGAAGAACCGGGACAAAACTTACAAAAAAATGGTCAGACAAGTCATTGAGTTGCCCGACAATGACATCCACTCAAGTTAGAGAAAGGGCCGATACTTTAGAAAACCGTCAAAAAAATATTTGTGGTGATTTGAAAATAAATAGTATTTTACAGGGTGACCCAAAAGAAGATTTACTTTTTGAAGGCAATGAATATAAAAAACATAGCAAAGCCGTCTCACCTGAAATAGAAGGTAAAATTAATGGAAGAACTATAAAGTTTCTCATAGATACTGGATCTGAAATAACAGCCATTTCAGGGGAATACTATGAACAATTGTGTAAACAGAATCCCAAAGAAGCTATTCCCACACTCCCTGTGAGTAATGTAACTATTATGTGCGCAACAGGAGCTAAAAATAAAAAGGTAAAAAGACAGATATTATTGGATGTAGAGATAGGGGGAAATGAAATGACTATTATATTCTTGGTTATAGAAGGTCTTAACGTCTCAGCAATTTTAGGTGCAGATTGGATGGTCAGCCTAAATGCAGTAGTTAATTTTCAAAGTAAGCAAATATCAATTAATAAAGAACCTTATAATACAAATGTTCCATTTGTAGGAGAGTCAGAATCGAATTTGCTATGTATGCATATAACAGGAGTGGTTAATAAAAATGATAATAGCTCTTTGATAATTAGAAAGAAGGTAGAGGTTAGACAAATAACCATAGATGACCCAAAGATACCCTGGGGGGAAATAGAAGATAAAATAGGCCAGATGGTAGAAATTCCTATTGAACGCAAACAGAAATTACTTGAAGTGATGTGGCAGTTTAAAGATATATTTTCTAAAAAACCAGGGCTAAACAAATTTTATAAATGTCAATTACAGGTGTCAAACCAAGAACCCTTTAACTGTAAATCGTATCCTGTACCATACACTCAACGGCAGGCCGTAGAAGAGACCTTAAATCACATGATGAACTGGGACATCATTGAGCGGTGTAGCTCAGAGATAATAAATCCAATAGTGGTTGTAAACAAAAAAGATGGGGGGTTAGGCTATGTTTAGACGCTAGACGAGTAAATCAAATCCTGATAAATGATAATGAAACCCCCGCCCCTGCCAGTGAATTAATACAGAAGTTTGATGGATGTCAGTACTTAACCTCACTAGACCTTGTATCATCGTTCTGGCAAATTGAATTAGAACAGAAATCACGCAAGTATACGTCATTTATGCATAATGGAAGAACGTATTGCTTTAAAAGAATGCCATTTGGATTATGCGTCTCAACCAGTAAATTTATAAGAGGGCTAGAAGCCGTTCTGGGAGAAGAAGTACTTAATTTTGTAACCTTATATGTAGACGATATTTTAATAGCATCAAAAACATACGAAGAGCATATCGAACAACTTAGTATGGTATTAAAAAAACTTCAGGAAGGGGGAATGACTGTTAATCTACATAAGTCATCAATTTTATGCAAAGAAGTCAATTTCCTAGGTCACGTAATCTCCGCAGGTGGGATTTCTGCAGACCCAGCAAAAACAAAAGCAATTAGAGAATTTCCTACACCAAGGAATAAGAAACAACTTCAGGCATTTTTAGGACTGATAAATTACTATAGAAAATTTACTAAACATCACTCTGATCTTGTATACCCCTTGTTACGATTAATTAGAAAGAAGGAAGAATGGTTCTGGGGAGAGGTAGAGGATGCTGCAATGCTAAGGATAAAACAACAATTCATTAATACCGTGATGTTAAAACACCCAGATTTAAGTAAACCAATATGCGTTGCAACAGATGCATCGGGAGAAGCAATAGGAGCTGAGCTCTTTCAACTAGACGAACAGGGTGATCACAGACCAATAGCCTTTGCTAGTAGGGTGCTAAACGGCCCTGAACTAAACTACACAATCACAGAAAAGGAACTATTAGCAATAGTATTTGCATGCCAACAATTCCGAATTTATATTTATGGGAGACCCACCAATTTATATACTGATCATAAGGCTCTTATTTTTATAAATAAATGTAAACTTTTGCATGGTAGACTAACTCGATGGATCTTATTACTTCAAGAATACAGTTTGAATATTCAATACGTCCCAGGTGTTGAGCACACTGTACCAGATACAATTTCACGGTATCCAGCACAAGGAGTGGTTAAACACACCACTGATTCAGAGTTTAAGATATTAGCACAAAGAAAAAATACCAGTAGTGAACAGGATAGGAAAATCAAACAAGAATTGCCAACCCTACAAAAAGAGGACCCTAGACTTAAGTTGGTGTTTGAAGAATTAAAAAAAAATAGCCCCAAAATAGAAATTCAAGATCGATACCAAATTCATGATAATTTATTATTTAAAAGAACCTTGTCAACAAACATTTGGACCATCTGTATTCCTAAAAAATTGATTGAGGTAGTAATTGATAGTTGTCATCAGCAATATGGACACGTGGGAGTTAAAAAGTGTCAAAAGGTATTACAAGAATCATGTAATTTTCCACAAATGTACAAGTCAATTGCAAAAGAATTGCGTAGTTGTGATATATGCCAAAAAAGTAAAATTCCAAATGTCAAATATGAGGGTTTGATGAAAAATATATTGACAGACGAGCCACTAAAACTAGTATTTGTTGATCTATTCGGCCCACTCCCTTCCAGTGTTAGGGGTGTGCAATTTATTTTCGTCGTTTTAGACATCTGTACCAAATATATAAAACTATATTCGATCAGAAGGGCTACTGCAACTATTATTACCATAAAATAATCAAAAGCTATTTTAATGATGTAGGTAAACCACAAACAATAGTATCAGATCATGGCTCACAGTTCGTAGGAAAAAAGTGGCGTGAAGCTATGGCAAAAGAAGGGATAGTTGTAAAATACACCTCTATATATCACCCTCAAAGTAATGGCGTGGAAAGGGCTAATAGAGAGATTGGACGATTCTTAAGACTGTTCTGCCACCAGAACCATGCCTCATGGGCGTCCTATGTTACAAGAATAGAAGATTGTTTAAATAGTGTAACTCATGAAAGTACCGGATATACCCCACTAGAGCTAATGAAAGGGATTAGACCTAGTAGAAAACTAGAAAAAATATTTAATTTTCCACCTAGGACAGAACCGGATAGAGAAACAAAACTTTACTTGGCTATAGAAAATTTAAGAAGTGCAGCAGAAAGACGAACTCAATATCATAATAAAAAGATATCAAAGCCTATCAAATATGAAATAGGGCAACTAGTATTGGTAAAATCACATAAACAATCGTCCAGCCTGAATAAAGAGATAAAGAAATTTTTTCTTTTATTCAAGGGACCTTTTGAGGTTATAAAACAAATTGGTCATAATGTTTATCTAGTGCGAGACCCAGTTACGTTACAAATAAAAGGCAACTACAATTTGACTGAATTAAGACCTTATTATAAAAAATGAACAAATCAAAATTAATATATATATTAATGTTGTCCATTGATTCCACAATCGCCTGGCAAATTTCATTGTTATGTCAAAATAAAGAGAGTTTCATATCATATAATTTTAATATGTAATAGGTGTTCAGAATTGAACCCTAGGTCTGTCTGTACACAAAGAAGAAATGAATTTACCTTGTAACTAAATGCGACTTAGGTTTGTAGTTATTAGAAATGCTACGCAGGTTTTTAGTTGCTAGAAATGTGACGAATATTTCCTAAGAAAATGTATTGTTACAAAGCAGAAAAAGAAAAAAGAGATGGAGAGTAACCCTTGTCCATCATATTCAATTCTCAGAGAAAAGGATTTCTTTGACAAAGAAATGTTTAAAGTAAACAACTATAATGGCCAGTAAGGCAGGTAGCATTTTTCTACATGAAAGTAAAAAGAATAATTTTTTTTTTACCTATCTCACACTATTTCTTTCTCTGACTATATTGTAATAGAAAATAGTTTTTTTCTATGTACATGTCTTAAATTATATCATAAATTTTGTAAAACTTTAAGTATAATTTTAATGAGATAAGGATAATAAATAAATTAGTTCAAGGTTCTATGAATATTAAATTCTATGTATTCTGTATATTATATTAAGCAAAGATGATTAATATTGAATTATGTGTTGTACTACCAATGTGTTAAGCAAGAATGATTAAAATGGAATTATTTGTGTTGTATTATTTCAATGTTACTATATTAAGTGTGTCATCTTTATTAGACAAGCTGTGTTTAGATAAATAATAATAATTTATCAAGTATTTATCATAGAAAAGTAGTGTATGTAATTCAAGGGTTTATCATAGAAATGTAGTGTATGTAATTCATTAAAAGTGCCTTAAAAGTAATGATATTCAAAAGATCGACTCATCAGTAACAGTCGGGAAATTTTAAAGATAGAATTTAAATGCATTATCAAACAAGGGTCAAGGTATGAACCTATTACAAAACAATAAAAATGTTGAAGTTTGTAAGAAATTTTATAGGCCAAAGAAATGAACGAGTATTAAGAATCTTTGATACAGAGTTAAAAAAAAAAAATTTGTTTGACCGATCTAAATGATCGATATGAATTAAATATATTTGTTTACGACACCCAGTAATGATCGTTCATGGTAAAGTACCATCATAAATGCAAGTATGTCTAAAGAAAAGGAGGTTATGTTTTAAATTCGCTTGGTATGGATAGGTAGTTTTGCAATGATATGAATTATAGTCGTAGGTTTAATATCTAGTCTTCGTGGAAGATAACACCAGTTGAAGGTGAAGAATTCGTCGTTGATCCTAATTGCACCAAATAAGGTGAGCTCCGTCGTTGATCCAATATACCTTAAGGTAAGTTAAGTCGTTCAAAATAAATATAGATATATATGGGAGGAATTGCCCCATAAAATCTATTTATGTGAGTCTACGTCATTGAAGAAAGGTAAGATATTAGTCGACGTAATTCATTTTGTTTAAACCTATACCAGGGAAGGAATTAAATTGTTTGATGAGATTTTCTGGTGTGTTTCGTAAACAAATTAAAACAATATAGTTAATAACAAAACTAGATAAAAGTATTCAACGGTGAAGTAAAGGAGAATGTCAAATATTTTGTCTTGGGCCTATAAAATAAAAAAATAGCTGGAGCAAAGACTGATTTAATTAAAGTCCTATTAAAAAAAATAAAGTTAACTTAATTAAAATCAAATTGATTTGATTAAAACATTGTTAAAGAACAAGGAATAGTAGCCACGGGATTAAGGAGGATCGATCAATGAATATTGAGATAGATAATTTAAAACATTGTGTAATAAAACAATTAAATTAAGGGTTTTATCTACATTGTATAACATTATATTAAATATGTCAAATATATTGTATTAAGTTAATAAAATGTAATTTTGGTTAAATATTTTAGAACTAAGATTTTCTGAATAATGCTATTGGATAGAAAAAACAATAAAGAAAACAAATTATTTTAGTGTGACACTGTTAAAAAAAAACTTTTCTGTTTTGTTGTATGTAACAAAGGAATTTCAAGAGAGAAAGTATGGTTGAGGACAAACCTTAACTCAACAATTGTACTTAAAACTAATTTTGTTCTGTATATTCAATTTTAAGTGTATTTATAAGAAACATGTACATTATGTAATTGCTGTTAGATATCACACACGTTCAATCTTTCCAGCAATTAGGGGGGTAACTGTAATGATATGAAATTATACATATCAATATGTTATTATTCAAATTTATATTCAAAATTACTATATTTAATATTCGAGCGGGCTGTAAGATTTATTTGTGTAGAACTGTCGAGTTGTAAGGTGTGGTGAAATCCTTCTACGTCTCTATTTAAAAAGACAACGCACTTTCCGTGGAAAGAGACGCACCTGGGTGACCTCACCCCTTTTCTTCTAGGAAGCTTCGAGAAGGAAATGTCGCTTGATATACCCTTCAAATGCGCACATCTCCTCACTGCTAGTGATCCTTCCTTCTCGACAAGAACACGTATAGCTAAGATTCATTTAACGCAATAGTCGGGCTTTTATCAAATATATATAAAATGCGTGTGATATCTAGCTAAAAGTAAACAGTTTATTCATTTAAAATTAAAATAAAAGACTATAAAAAAAAAAACCACCAGAACTTTTAATTTGTAAAATAATATAATTAATTATTAAAATAATATCACCCTTACGATGGTGTAAAGACATTTCTTATCAGGCTAGCGTTTAAATTATTACACTCTCCGGTGTGCCTCTCCGGTGTGCCTAGTTGCATGCCTCATGTTGCATGAAAAAAAAGGTATATTCTAAACGCACCTTAAGTATTAGGCCCTACTCATCTTAGTTTTCCACATTTCCTCGTTACCGTCAACCCACGCTCGGATTAACACTTTGGGGGGCTGTGCCAAATATTTTATTAATTTACCTCAGAAATTATTGTCAATAGAAATTCAATGTTTATTTTTCTGTCAAAAGTCAACCTTACCGTCTGCAGATATTTAGTATTTCCGGTTTGCCAAAAGCAAAGGCCACGTTCATATTTTATAACCATAGACCACTGGTTCACAAAGGTCGTGCCGCGAAATTATCGACATTTTGGTATTGTTGCTAAAATAATTAAAAAAAAATAATTAAAAGTAGTTTCGTTCAATTTTTATTTTTACCCGATTCGGTGGCCGCACTATCTAATGCGCTACTCTCGTGTTGGACTGGACTGCTGAAGATCAGGGTTCGATCCCGGTAGGATGCACTGAGGGTGATTATTCCTAAATTGTTTTCCACTTTCCCTACACACAAATGCGGCTGCACTTCCTCTAAATTAAACCTTAATAATCCCTAACACATTAGTATAATTAGCACATAAGCGTATCAGTCTAACGGGTAGCAAGACTGTGTGCTATATATATATATATATATATATATATATATATATATATATATTTTTTAATAAATAGATTTTGTTTTTAGAAATAAATAATAGAAAAATATTCGAAAGCTTTAAATATATTTTATTTCAATCAATAAAATGTCTTTACAATCAACGAGTTGAGTAATTACTCCGCGCATGCGTTTGGCCAAGACTCCCATTGTGTCGCGTAACATGCACGTTCAGTGTGCCCTGCGAGGACACACGAAATATAATAGTGTGCCGTGAACAAAGATTGAGAACCACTGGTCTAGACTGTCCAACTCCACGTGATACCAGCGCCCCTAGCGGCACAATGAATGAACAGATAGGGATCCGATTAGGGAATGCCCAGTTTAACTTGGAAAACATTTTACGAAAATATAACGCATTATTGAAAGATAATATTATTTTTCAAAAAATATGACAAGTCAAAATTATTTATTTGTGGGGTAGGTGGGAGCCCCTAACCTCGGGGGCCCTTGTGCATGGCACGTGCCCGCGTCAACCAAGTTTGGTTGTATTGCTATGAAAATATTACATTTGGTTTTATTTCTCTTCCGTCTCTCGAAATATTTCTCCGAATCCAAAACAGATCCTGAAGGCCACATAACAGTAAACACCCCACAAGGTCACGTTACAACATTATTTGGGGGGGTATCGGATTATTCTCGTGTATCATGGTCATAAATGTGTACTCTTTATTCTCGAGAACTATTTAGTAATGGAATCATAGTCGTATAATCGACACCTACTCGCGTAATGATGACCTTGACCCTCTACTTCAATGCCGGAGGTGTAAAATGAAATGTCGGCTTTTGTATTAGTGAAAATAGAGGGGGGAGGAGTTGCTTATTTTTAAATCATTCCGCCAGAATTACATCTATTGTAATAATAATAATAATAATAATAATACTAAAAGGAAGTGTTTGTGTGTTTGTGTGTGTTTGTGTGTTTGTGTGTGTTTGTGTGAGATGCGCAACCAAATCTACGGCCCGCAGAGATCTGAAATTTTTAACATAGGTGGACGGAAGGGGGTCCGAACGCACCTCGAGGCCGGATTTAAAATTTTTTAATTAGCTTTCTAATTAGGCTATTTTTAACAAATTTTTGAAGATAATATTGTTATTATTATTATTATTATTATTATTAGCACCGCGTATTACTACCCATTCGGGTTATACGCACTTACGCTAATGTGTAATGGTAGGGTGATTGTGAGATGAAATGGAGGACCTACAGTTTAACGTGGAATCCGAACCACGGTGGAGGCCTGACATTCCACACATTCACAAGTTGTTATTAATACACGTCTTGTCAGAGGTGAAGGAAGGGTTTGGCAATCAGATAAATCTGTGCCGGGACCGAGGATTGAGCCCCGGACCCCCAGCACAGAAGTCAAGACACCTTACCCCTAGACCGCCAGGTCACCACTATCAACAAAAAAAAATAAAAAAAAAAGGTGTTAGCAAACGGGACTAATAGCTTAATATTTCCAGCCAATGTTTGCAGTCAAGAACCTTCCGCTAGATGGTACTTACCTACAGTCCTACCGTAGACATACCCTAATAGCCTAGTTAGTTCTCTAGTTTTTATTCGAGCTATTTCCAGAATGACCAGAATGAATTTGTTTAAAAAATTACATCACTGTGTAGGTACTGGATTTTCTAATAAATCTTCATATAGTTCCATTTTACTGATAACATATTTTAAAAAAAATCTTTCATTTCAAATCATAACATGAAAAAGTTAATTTATTTTTTAATCTCTCAGCAAAGATTTATCTCAATTAATTTGATTTAATCATTTAATTTGTCTCTAGTGAGTTTGTGAATATTAGTGGATTGTATTAATTATTGCTCATCTCATCACATTGCAGTCTTCTTGAATTTGTTATGTTATTTGTTATGTTATTTGCTATGTTGGCTTTTTACCACGTTTCAAATTAGATGTATTGCAAAATGCTATATTTTATTTTAGCACCACGTCTTACTACCCGTTCGGGCTAAACACTTATTAACTAATCACTCTAGTGAATTTTAAGAATCAGTAAAGTTATATTTAGAGGAAGTGTATTCTCATTTGCTTGGAGGGAGAGTGGAAAATCATTTTTAAAAAATCACCCGCAGTACACCCAACCGAGATTCGAACCTTAATCTCAGTGTCCTTGGTAGTCTAGCCTAACATGAGAGTAACGCCTTACACTATGCGGCCACCGAAGTGAGTTATTGCTAAATATAGACCTATCTATTATCTGGAGTTTGGTGTAAATAGCGAGTCAGTGAGAATGTTGAAATAAAATACAACTGGTGTATTTTAAGGGGGTCACTCTCACTAGGGACTGAACCAGCGATGATGGGCAAATCGGGGTACGAGTCCCGGTTGGGTGTAATGAATGTGGTTATTTTTATTAATTGGCGTTATACTTTCTCTTTCTAACCATGCAAATGCGGCTACACTGCCCCTAAATTATACTTTCCTTAGCACAAACAGTTCAATAACCGCATTGTGGGACAAAAACAAAAGTAGATTTAATTAAAATAATACCAAAATATTAAAAAACTATATATATAACTTTATTAGTAAACACATAAATAAATATAAAAAAACATAAATAAATATAAAAAACATAAATAAATAAATAATGCATGAATCTATATAGTATAAAAATTACCGTGAAAAAGCCAATATCAAGTTCGATGTTACGTCATAACGCGAGTAGATAATCCATTTTTACTACCAGGATGAATTCGTTCAATCACAAGGCTAGTTTGGATAGTATGGATATCCGTAGTTTGTAGCTCCGCCACTGGCAGCTGCGCTAGATCCTGTACCACACGGACTATATCCAGCTCCCGTAGCTGCAGCTGCAGCTGCAGAAGAGGCCAAATCAGCTCCATAGTAAGATGATGGATATACATAGGGGTAGTATGGATATCCGTAGTTTGTAGCTCCGACACTGGCAGCAGCTGTGGCAGATGCAGTAGATCCTGCACCACAAGGACTATATCCAGCTCCCGTAGCTGCAGCTGCAGAAGAGGCCAAATCAGCTCCATAGTAAGATGATGGATATACATATGGATAGTATGGATATCCGTAGTTTGTAGCTCCGACACTGGCAGCAGCTGTGGCAGATGCAGTAGATCTGCACCACAAGGACTATATCCAGCTCCGTAGCTGCAGCTGCAGAAGAGGCCAAATCAGCTCCATAGTAAGATGATGGATATACATATGGATAGTATGGATATCCGTAGTTTGTAGCTCCGACACTGGCAGCAGCTGTGGCAGATGCAGTAGATCCTGCACCACAAGGACTATATCCAGCTCCCGTAGCTGCAGCTGCAGCTGCAGAAGAGGCCAAATCAGTTCCATAGTAAGCTGGTGAAGATACATATGGATAGTATGGATATCCGTAGTTTGTAGCTCCACCACTGGCAGCAGCTGTGGCAGATGCAGTAGATCCTGCACCACATGGACTATTTCCAGCTACCCTAGCTGCAGCTGCAGCTGCAGAAGAGG
>JBCFYV010000100.1:57562359-57604360 GCA_039000515.1 Timema cristinae | reverse complement strand
AAAAAGTTCCAAACCCGAAAAAAGTTAGTTAATGGTCTTATGCACTTCAATATACAAATGTGGAAAAAAAAATTCAAATATTAAAATAATCTAAATATGATTCCTTCTAAAATATCCCAAACTATTAAAAGACTTAAATTACTACTTAAAAACTTATAAGTTTTGATCGAAATAAAAAGTTAGTACGGTTTCGTAAAAACTCATTAATGGTAACATTAAAATAAAAATATCCAAAATGATCGATAGATAAAGAATTCAAATTTTAACTAATATAAATTTAAAATTCAAAACATTCAAATAACTAAAATAGATTTTTATATAAAAATTTTCTAGAGTTTTTGAATCCACTATTAAAAAAGTGTCGATATAAAATTAGTTCAGCATGTAATCATGGTTAATATGATTGTAAAATCACAATCTATTAAATATTTTTTATCCCCAATTAGAACTAATATCTTAAACTAATTATTTCAATAAAAATTTCCAGTAGAACTTGATCATAATAAATAAAGATATAAAATGTTTGTTTTGCACTTAAAAGGAGGGCTCGATTTACATACATAAAAAATTAAACGACCGAAAAATGATTAGATGTCTCTTATACTTCAATATTACAAGATTGGTGGAAAAATAGATATTCAATACTCTAAAACTATGATTTTTAATATAAATTCCCCAATATAAGGAAGCCTGAATTACCTACTTAAAGAAAGCTTAAATGTTTTGCGAAAAAAAATAATTTTACTTCTTACAACATTATGTAAAATAAACATTAAAAAAAAACAAAAATTCCGATAGAAAATGAATTTAATGTTGTTCGTATTCATATCAAATTCCACAATACAAAAATTAAATAACTCTAAAAAAGTTTTCATAAAAAATTTATTAAAACAGCCTGGAATAATTTAAAAAGATTACAGTTACTCGAAAAAAATTTACTTATGCTCTCTGTAACATACATGGTAAAATAAGGGCTGATTTGTCATAAAAAATACAAGTGTTAAAAAGATTATATGTTCTTGTGGTCACAAAATTAAACATCACAAATATTCAAAATAACTAAAAATATAATTTTTCATATAAAAATTTCCAATAATGGGACCTTAAAATTACACTAAATAATTTACATTTCATCATAAAATTAGTTTTATGGGTTTTTATTAATCAATATTAATAAAGGAAGGGCTCGATTTCTACATTAAAAGTTCACAAGACCGAAAAGATAGGAGATTAGATGGTCTCTTATGCACTTCAATATTAAAGATTGGTGGAAAAATCACGAATATCAAAATAACTCTAAAACTATTGATTTTTCATATAAAAATTCCCAACTATAAGGAAGGCCTGGAATTACCTACTTAAAGAAAGCTTAAATGTTTTGATCGAATAAAAAATAAGTTGTTACCGGCTCTTCTGTAGCCACATAAATGGTAAACATAAACATTAAAAAATCACAAAACATGATCCGATAGAAAAGTGTAATTTAAATAATGTCTCGTGCACTTCAATACTACCAAATTGCCGGACACACTACACAAAATTCAAAATAACTCTAAAAATATCGATTTTTCATATAAAAATTCCTTATCGTAAAACGATAGTCCTGGAATAACCTACTTAAAAAGAGATTACATGTTACGATGTAAAAAAATTTAGCTTCACTGGTTTTCCGTAGTCAACATACATGGTAAAATGAAGGGCTTGGATTTACGTACATAAAAAATTCACAAGACTCGATAATTAAAGATTATATGGTGTCTTGTGCAGTCCACAAAATTGCCAGACACATACAAATATTCAAAATAACTCAAAAAATATCAATTTTTCATATAAAAATTTCCAAGTAATGGGAAGGCCTTGAATTAACCACTAAATGAGATTTCACATGTTACGATCGGATAAAAAATTTAGCTTTTATGGGTTTTTATGTAATCCACATATATAATAAAAGGAAGGGCTCGGATTTACATACATTAAAAAGTTCACAAGACCCGAAAAGATAGGAGATTAGATGGTCTTTATGCACTTCAATATTACAAGATTGGTGGAAAATCACGATATTCAAAATAACTCTAAACTATTGATTTTTATATAAAATTCCCAACTATAAGGAAGGCCTGGAATTACTACTTAAAGAAAGCTTAAATGTTTTGATCGAATAAAAAACTAAGTTGTTACGGCTCTTCTGTAGCCAACATAAATGGTAAACATAAACTTAAAAAATCACAAACATGATCGAAGAAAAGTGTAATTTAAATAATGTCTCGTGCACTTCAATACTACCAAATTGCCGGACACACTACACAAACATTCAAAATAACTCTAAAATATCGATTTTTCATATAAAAATTCCTTATCTAAAACGAAGTCCCTGGAATAACTACTTAAAAGAGATTACATGTTACGATCGGATAAAAATTTCTTCACTGGCTTTCGTTGTCAACATAATGTAAAATGAAGGCTCGGATTTAGTACATAAAAAAATTCACAAGACTCGATAATATAAAGTTATATGGTGTCTTGTGCAGTCCAAAAATTGCCAGACACATCACAAATTCAAAATACTCAAAAATATCAATTTTTCTATAAAATTTCCAAGTAATGGGAAGGCCTTAGAATTACCCACTAAATAGATTTCCATGTTACGATCGGATAAAAAATTTAGTTTATGGGTTTTTATGTAATCCACTATATAATAAAAGGAAGGGCTCGGATTTACATACATTAAAAAGTTCACAAGACCCGAAAGATAGGAGATTAGATGGTCTCTTATGCACTTCAATATTAAAGATTGGTGGAAAAATCACGATATTCAAAATAACTCTAAAACTATTGATTTTCATATAAATTCCAACTATAAGGAAGGCCCTGAATTACCTACTAAAGAAAGCTTAAATGTTTTGATCGAATAAAAACTAAGTGTTACCGCTCTTCTGTAGCAACATAAATGGTAACATAAACATTAAAAATCAAAACATGATCGATAGAAAAGTGTAATTTAAATAATGTCTCGTGCACTTCAATACTACAAATTGCGGACACACTACAAAACATTCAAAATAACTCTAAAAATATCGATTTTTCATATAAAATTCCTTATCTAAAACGAAGTCGGATAACCTACTAAAAAGAGATTACATGTTAGATCGGATAAAAAATTTTCATGGCTTTCTGTAATAATGAATGAAGGTGATTTATACATAAAATAAAGATGAAAAAAGTAAGTGTCCACAATTGCGAACACAAATTCAAAACTCAAAATATCAATTTCATAAATTCCAATAATGGGAAGCCTTGATACATAAATAGATTTCATGTTACATGGATAAAAATTTAGCTTTAGGGTTATAATCCATTATATAAGGAGGGCTCGATTTACATAATTAAAAAGTTCAAAGACAAAAAAGGAGATTTAATTTAATTGTGAAAAAATCAGAATTCAAATAACTCAACTATGATTTTTTATAAAATTCCAATAAGGAGGCTGATTACCATTAAAGAATAATTTTGATGAAAAATAAGTGTTACGTCTTCTGTCAAATAAATGGTAAACATAACATAAAAAATAAACATGATCGAAGAATGATTAATATGTCTCGTGCACTCATACCAATGCGCCACTACAACATTAAAAATCAAAATCGTTTCATAAAATTCTATCTAAAGATCTGATAACTATTAAAGAATTACTGTATCGGATAAAATTCTATGGTCTTTTTTATGTAATCCACATATATAATAAAAGGAAGGGCTCGGATTTACATACATTAAAAAAGTTCACAAGACCCGAAAAGATAGGAGATTAGATGGTCTCTTATGCACTTCAATATTACAAGATTGGTGGAAAAATCACGAATATTCAAAATAACTCTAAAACTATTGATTTTTCATATAAAAATTCCCCAAGTAATGGGAAGGCCTTAGAATTACCCACTAAATGAGATTTCACATGTTACGATCGGATAAAAAATTTAGCTTTTATGGGTTTTTATGTAATCCACATATATAATAAAGGAAGGGCTCGGATTTACATACATTAAAAAAGTTCACAAGACCCGAAAAGATAGGAGATTAGATGGTCTCTTATGCACTTCAATATTACAAGATTGGTGGAAAAAATCACGAATATTCAAAATAACTCTAAAACTATTGATTTTTCATATAAAAATTCCCCAACTATAAGGAAGGCCTGGAATTACCTACTTAAAGAAAGCTTAAATGTTTTGATCGAATAAAAACTAAGTTGTTACCGGCTCTTCTGTAGCCAACATAAATGGTAAACATAAACATTAAAAAAAATCACAAAACATGATCCGATAGAAAAGTGTAATTTAAATAATGTCTCGTGCACTTCAATACTACCAAATTGCCGGACACACTACACAAACATTCAAAATAACTCTAAAAATATCGATTTTTCATATAAAAATTCCTTATCTAAAACGAAGTCCCTGGAATAACCTACTTAAAAAGAGATTACATGTTACGATCGGATAAAAAAATCCGGCTCTTCTGTACCAACATAAATGGTAAACATAAACATAAAAAAATCACAAAAATGATCCATGAAATGTATTTAAATGTTGTCTCGTGCACTTAATACTCCAAATTCCGGAAAAAACTCACAATCATCAAAAATATCTTATATAAAATGATTTCTTAAAAAAATCCTTTGGAAAACAATTAAAGTTCCATGTACATCGTAAAAAGTATTTCATGTTAATGAATAAAAATTTAAAAAATTTATAGGTCGATGTAATACATTAAAAATTCAAAACCCGAAAAGATTTACAACATAAGAAAATTTCAAACATAAAATAGAGATGGTAATCCATGACTTAAATAATCAAAACTGTATAATTCATAAAAAATTTAACTTGGAAATCTGAATTTTCCTATTAAAAAATTAAATATAAAGAAGCTGAATTATACTTAAAAAACTAAATTTATGGAAAAACTTTTACAGTCTTTTAGAAATTTGAAACAAATTTAAAAAAATCAAATATGATCATAAAAATATTTAAATGTTCGTACTAATAACAAATTCGATCCAATAAAAAACTAAATACGTTTCATTAAAAATCTATGTAAACAACTGAAAACACAAAAAGATCCGTAGAATGAAAAATAGTTCCGTTCCTAATCAAATTCAGGAAAAAAGGTCATATACAAAAATTAAAAAAATTATTAAAAAGTTCTGGATCACAATGAGAACAAATACATATAAAATACAATTTTCTATAAAAATTAAAAGAAGGCTGATACCATAAGACACAAAGATAAATAAGTTTATGGTTTTATGAATCCAAAAATAAAAGACCGATTTACAACATTAAAAAATCAAAACCCAAAAATAGAATTTTCCTATGACATTAAATTGTAAAAATCACATACAAAATAAATTTGTTTTTATTAATTCCAATATAAGGAAGGCCTGGATTACTACTTAAAAAAGTTAAAGACGAAAAAGAGTTGTGTCTTTGGCACATATTACAAATTAAAAAAATAAAAAAATCATAAATATTTAAATATTCCTTAAAACCTGGAATACCACTTAAAAACTAAATGTTTTTCATAAAAAATTATTTAACCGGCTCTCTGTAGCACATAAAATGGTAAACATAAACATTAAAAAATCACAATCATATCCGTAGAAAATGTAATTAAATGTCTCGTGCACTTCAATATAAAATTCCAGACACATAACAAAAATTCAAAATAACCTAAAAATATCGATTTTTCATATAAAAATTCAATATAAAAACGAATACCTAATAAAAATTAAAAGATTAAGGTCGTAGATAAAAATAGTTTCCAGTTTTCCGATAACATACATGTAAAATGAAGGTCTTTAGTACATAAAAAAAATCACAAGACTACGATAATATAAAAGATTAATGGTGTCTGTGCAGTCCACAAAATTGCCAGACACATCACAATATTCAAAAAAATAACTCTAAAAATATCAATTTTCATATAAAAATTTCCCATGTAAATGGGAAGGGCCTTAGAATTACCACTAAAGAAATTTCAATGTTAATCGATAAAAAATTTATTTGGTTGTTTATGTAATCCACATATAAAAAAGGAAGCTCATTTACATACATTAAAAAAAGTCACAAAACCCGAAAAGTGAATTAGATGTCTCTATGCACTTCAATATAAAGATTGGGAAAATCACATAATTCAAAATAACTCTAAAATATATTTTTCATATAAAAATTCCCTAACTAAAGAAGCCCTGCTATTAACTACTTAAAGAAACTAAATATTTTATCGAATAAAAACTAGTTGTTACCGGCTCTTCTGTAAGCCAACATATAAAATGGTTAACATAAACATTTAAAAAAAATCAATTAAAAACATGATCCGATAAAAATTTAATTTATAATGTGTACTGTTTTGTCATTATTAATCCAAATTAGGACGACACTACAAAACATTAAAAAATTAAACAAAATATGATTATGTTCATATGCATCAAAATTTAAATGTAAAAACGTATAGTCCTCGAATAACTATTAAAAAAATTCATTTACGCGGAAAAAAATTGCTTCATTGCTTCCTAAAAACATACATGTAGAAAAAACTGATTTACGTACTTAACAAATCAAAATGGAAATATAAAAGATTAATAAATTAACTGTGCGATCAAAAAATTGCCAGACCTCACAATATTCAAAATAATCGAAACAATAATTTTCAAAAAAATAATCCAAATAATGGAAGGCCTATAAAATTACCATAAAAGAATTTCACTGTAACTATCGGATAAAAAGATTAGCTTTAATGGTTTTTATGTATCACATATAATAAAAGGAAGGGCTGGATTTACATACATTAAAAAAGTCATAAGACCCAAAAAAGGAATTAGATCTCATATGACTTCAATATAGGATTGGTGGAAAAATCAAATATTGCAAAAACTCAAAAAATATTTTCAATAAAAATTCCCCAAACTATAAAAAGCCCTAGGAATTAACACTTAAAGAACTTAAATGTTTTTATCGAATAAAAAACTAAGTTTACGCTTCTACCACATATGTAACATAAACATTAAAAAATCACAACATGATCGATAAATATTAATGTTCGTCACTTCAATAACCAATCGAACACACACAATTAAAATAACCTAAAAATACATTTTCAAAAATCCTTAAAAAAAGTCCTGAACTACTAAAAAGATCATATGAAAAAAATTTCTTAGCTTCCGTGTCATATAAGAAGTCGATACGTACATAAAAAATCACAAGACGAATTAAAATTATGTGTCTTTCATCCACAAATTCAAACTCAAATCAAAAATCAAAAAATACAATTTCATAAAATCAAGAATGGGAGCCTAATTACACAAATAGATTTACTTACGTAAAATTAGCTTTGTTTTTACAAAATAATAAAGGAGGGCGATATACATAAAATTCAAAGACAAAGATGGATTAGATGCTCTAGCACTCATATTCAAGATTGTGAAAATCACGATATCAATACCAAAACTATGATTTTATAAAAATTCCAACTAAAGAAGCGAATCTTAAAAAAGTTAAATTTTGATGAATAAAATAATGTACGCTTTGTACAATAATGTAAATAAATTTAGCTTTTATGGGTTTTTATGTAATCCACATATATAATAAAAGGAAGGGCTCGGATTTACATACATTAAAAAAGTTCACAAGACCCGAAAAGATAGGAGATTAGATGGTCTCTTATGCACTTCAATATTACAAGATTGGTGGAAAAATCACGAATATTCAAAATAACTCTAAAACTATTGATTTTTCATATAAAAATTCCCCAACTATAAGGAAGGCCCTGGAATTACCTACTTAAAGAAAGCTTAAATTTTTGATCGAATAAAAAACTAAGTTGTTACCGGCTCTTCTGTAGCCAACATATATGGTAAACATAAACATTTAAAAAAATCACAAATCATGATCCGATAGAAAAGTGTAATTTAAATGTTGTCTCGTGCACTTCAATACTACCAAATTGCCGGACACACTACACAAACATTCAAAATAACTCTAAAAATATCGATTTTTCATATAAAAATTCCTTATCTAAAACGAAGTCCCTGGAATAACCTACTTAAAAAGAGATTACATGTACGATCGGATAAAAAATTTAGTTCACTGGCTCTTCCGTTGTCAACATACATGGTAAAATGAAGGGCTCGGATTTACGTACATAAAAGAATTCACAAGACTCGATAATATAAAAGATTATATGGTGTCTTGTGCAGTCCCACAAAATTGCCAGACACATCACAAATATTCAAAATAACTCAAAAAATATCAATTTTTCATATAAAAATTTCCCAAGTAATGGAAGGCCTTAGAATTACCCACTAAATGAGATTTCACATGTTACGATCGGATAAAAAATTTAGCTTTTATGGGTTTTTATGTAATCCACATATATAATAAAAGGAAGGGCTCGGATTTACATACATTAAAAAAGTTCACAAGACCCGAAAAGATAGGAGATTAGATGGTCTCTTATGCACTTCAATATTACAAGATTGGTGGAAAAAATCACGAATATTCAAAATAACTCTAAAAACTATTTATTTTTCATATAAAAATTCCCCAAAATAAGGAAGGCCCTGGAATTACCTACTTAAAGAAAGCTTAAATTTTTTATGAATAAAAAACTAGTTGTTACCGGCTCTTCTGTAGCCAACATAAATGGTAAACATAAACATTAAAAAAATCACAAAACATGATCCGATAGAAAAGTGTAATTTAAATAATGTCTCGTGCACTTCAATACTACCAAATTGCCGGACACACTACACAAACATTCAAAATAACTCTAAAAATATCGATTTTTCATATAAAAATTCCTTATGTAAAACGAAGTCCCTGGAATAACGTACTTAAAAAGAGATTACATGTTACGATCAGATAAAAAATTAGCTTCACTGGTTTTTCCGTAGTCAACATACATGGTAAAATGAAGGGCTCGGATTTACGTACATAAAAAAATTCACAAGACTAGATAATATAAAAGATTATATGGTGTCTTGTGCAGTCCCACAAAATTGCCAGACACATCACAAATATTCAAAATAACTCTAAAAATATCAATTTTTCATATAAAAATTTCCCAAGTAATGGGACGGCCTTAGAATTACCCACTAAATGAGATTTCACATGTTACGATCGGATAAAAAATTTAGCTTTTATGGGTTTTTATGTAATCCACATATATAATAAAAGGAAGGGCTCGGATTTACATACATTAAAAAAGTTCACAAGACCCGAAAAGATAGGAGATTAGATGGTCTCTTATGCACTTCAATATTACAAGATTGGTGGAAAAAATCACGAATATTCAAATAACTCTAAAACTATTGATTTTTTCATATAAAAATTCCCCAACTATAAGGAAGGCCCTGGAATTACCTACTTAAAGAAAGCTTAAATTTTTTTATGAATAAAAAACTATGTTGTTACCGGCTCTTCTGTAGCCAACATAAATGGTAAACATAAACATTAAAAAAATCACAAAACATGATCCGATAGAAAAGTGTAATTTAAATAATGTCTCGTGCACTTCAATACTACCAAATTGCCGGACACACTACACAAACATTCAAAATACTCTAAAAATATCGATTTTTCATATAAAAATTCCTTACTAAAACGAAGTCCCTGGAATAACCTACTTAAAAAAAGATTACATGTTACGATCGCATAAAAAATTTAGCTTCACTGGCTCTTCCGTTGTCAATATACATGTAAAATGAAGGGCTCGGATTTACGTACATAAAAAAATTCACAAGACTCGATAATATAAAAGATTATATGGTGTCTTGTGCAGTCCCACAAAATTGCCAGACACATCACAAATATTATAAATACTCAAAAAATATCAATTTTTCATGTAAAAATTTCCCAAGTAATGGGAAGGCCTTAGAATTACCCACTAAATGAGATTTCACATGTTACGATCGGATAAAAAATTTAGCTTTTATGGGTTTTTATGTAATCCACATATATAATAAAAGGAAGGGCTCGGATTTACATACATTAAAAAAGTTCACAAGACCCGAAAAGATAGGAGATTAGATGGTCTCTTATGCACTTCAATATTACAAGATTGGTGGAAAAAATCACGAATATTCAAAATAACTCTAAAACTATTGATTTTTCATATAAAAATTCCCCAACTATAAGGAAGGCCCTGAATTACCTACTTAAAGAAAGCTTAAATGTTTTGATCGAATAAAAAACTAAGTTGTTACCGGCTCTTCTGTAGCCAACATAAATGGTAAACATAAACATAAAAAAAAATCACAAAACATGATCCGATAGAAAAGTGTAATTTAAACTTTGTCTCGTGCACTTCAATACTACCAAATTGCCGGACACACTACACAAACATTCAAAATAACTCTAAAAATATCGATTTTTCATATAAAAATTCCTTATCTAAAACGAAGTCCCTGGAATAACCTACTTAAAAAGAGATTACATGTTACGATCGGATAAAAAATTTAGCTTCACTGGCTCTTCCGTTGTCAACATACATGGTAAAATGAAGGGCTCGATTTACGTACATAAAAAAATTCACAAGACTCGATAATATAAAAGATTATATGGTGTCTTGTGCAGTCCCACAAAATTGACAGACACATCACAAACATTCAAAATAACTCTAAAAATATCAATTTTTCTATAAAAATTTCCCAAGTAATGAGAAGGCCTTAGAATTACCCACTAAATAAGATTTCACATGTTACGATCGGATAAAAAATTTAGCTTTTATGGGTTTTTATGTAATCCACATATATAATAAAAGGAAGGGCTCGGATTTACATACATTAAAAAAGTTCACAAGACCCGAAAAGATAGGAGATTAGATGGTCTCTTATGCAATTCAATATTAGAAGATTGGTGGAAAAATCAACGAATATTCAAAATAACTCTAAAACTATTGATTTTTCATATAAAAATTCCCCAACTATAAGGAAGGCCCTGAAATTACCTACTTAAAGAAAGCTTAAATGTTTTGATCGAATAAAAAACTAAGTTGTTACCGGCTCTTCTGTAGCCAACATAAATGGTAAACATAAACATTAAAAAAATACAAAACATGATCCGATAGAAAAGTGTAATTTAAATGTTGTCTCGTGCACTTCAATACTACCAAATTGCCGGACACACTACACAAACATTCAAAATAACTCTAAAAATATCGATTTTTCATATAAAAATTCCTTATGTAAAACGAAGTCCCTGGAATATAACTACTTAAAAAGAGATTACATGTTACGATCAGATAGAAAAATTAGCTTCACTGGTCTTCCGTAATCAACATACATGGTAAAAGAAGGGCTCGGATTTACGTACATAAAAATTCACAAGACTCGATAATATAAAAGATTATATGGTGTCTTGTGCAGTCCCACAAAATTGCCAGACACATCACAAATATTCAAAATAACTCTAAAAATATCAATTTTTCATATAAAATTTCCCAAGTAATGGGAAGGCCTTAGAATTACCCCTAAATGAGAATTTCACATGTTACGATCGGATAAAAAATTTAGCTTTTATGGGTTTTTATGTAATCCACATATATAATAAAAGGAAGGGCTCGGATTTACATACATTAAAAAAGTTCACAAGACCCGAAAAGATAGGAGATTAGATGGTCTCTTATGCACTTCAATATTATAAGATTGGTGGAAAAATCACGAATATTCAAAATAAACTCTAAAACTATTGATTTTTCATATAAAAATTCCCCAACTATAAGGAGGCCCTGGAATTACCTACTTAAAGAAAGCTTAAATGTTTTGATCGAATAAAAAACTAAGTTGTTACCGGCTCTTCTGTAGCCAACATAATGGTAAACATAAACATTAAAAAAATCAAAAACATGATCCGATAGAAAAGTGTAATTTAAATAATGTCTCGTGCACTTCAATACTACCAAATTGCCGGACACACTACACAAACATTAAAAATAACTCTAAAAATATCGATTTTTCATACAAAAATTCCTTATCTAAAACGAAGTCCCTGGAATAACCTACTTAAAAAGAGATTACATGTTACGATCGCATAAAAAATTTAGCTTCACTGGCTCTTCCGTTGTCAATATACATGTTAAAATGAAGGCTCGGATTTACGTACATAAAAAAATTCACAAGACTCGATAATATAAAAGATTATATGGTGTCTTGTGCAGTCCCACAAAATTGCCAGACACATCACAAATATTAAAATAACTCAAAAAATATCAATTTTTCATATAAAAATTTCCCAAGTAATGGGAAGGCCTTAGAATTACCCACTAAATGAGATTTCACATGTTACGATCGGAAAAAAATTTAGCTTTATGGTTTTTATGTAATCCACATATATAATAAAGGAAGGGCTCGGATTTACATACATTAAAAAAGTTCACAAGACCCGAAAAGATAGGAGATTAGATGGTCTCTTATGCACTTCAATATTACAAGATTGGTGGAAAAATCACGAATATTCAAAATAACTCTAAAACTATTGATTTTTCATATAAAAATTCCCCAACTATAAGGAAGCCCTGGAATTACCTACTTAAAGAAAGCTTAAATTGTTTTGATGAATAAAAAACTAAGTTGTTACCGGCTCTTCTGTAGCCAACATAAATGGTAAACATAAACATAAAAAAATCACAAAACATGATCCGATAGAAAAGTGTAATTTAAATATTGTCTAGTGCACTTCAATACTACCAAATTGCCGGACACACTACACAAACATTCAAAATAACTCTAAAAATATCGATTTTTCATATAAAAATTCCTTACTAAAACGAAGTCCCTGGAATAACCTACTTAAAAAAGAGATTACATGTTACGATCGGATAAAAAATTTAGCTTCACTGGTCTTCCGTTGTCAACATACATGTTAAAATGAAGGGCTCGGATTTACGTACATAAAAAAATTCACAAGACTCGATAATATAAAAGATTATATGGTGTCTTGTGCAGTCCCACAAAATTGACAGACAATCACAAAATTCAAAATAACTCTAAAAATATCAATTTTTCATTAAAAATTTCCCAAGTAATGGAAGGCCTTAGAATTACCCACTAAATAAGATTTCACATGTTACATCGGATAAAAAATTTAGCTTTTATGGGTTTTTATGTAATCCACATATATAATAAAAGGAAGGGCTCGGATTTACATACATTAAAAAAGTTCACAAGACCCGAAAAGATAGGAGATTAGATGGTCTCTTCTGCACTTCAATATTACAAGATTGGTGGAAAAATCACGAATATTCAAAATAACTCTAAAAATATTGATTTTTCATATAAAATTCCCCAATATAAGGAAGGCCCTGAAATACCTACTTAAAGAAAGCTTAAATGTTTTGATCGAATAAAAAACTAAGTTGTTACCGGCTCTTCTGTACCAACATAAATGGTAAAAATAAACATAAAAAATCACAAAACATGATCCGATAGAAAAGTGTAATTTAAATTGTCTCGTGCACTTCAATACTACCAAATTGCCGGACACACTACACAAACATTCAAAATAACTCTAAAAATATCGATTTTTCATATAAAATTCCTTATTAAAACGAAGTCCCTGGAATAACCTACTTAAAAAGGATTACATGTTACGATCGGATAAAAAATTTACTTTTATGGTTTTATGTAATCCACATTTATAAAAGAAGGCTCGGATTTACATACATTAAAAAATTCACAAGACCCGAAAAGATAGAGATTAATGGTTCTTATGCACTCAAATATAAGAGTGAAAAATCACAATATTCAAAATAACTCTAAAACTATAATTTTTCATATAAAAATTCTCCAACTATAAGGAAGGCCCTGAATTACCTACTTAAAGAAAGCTTTAAATTTTTTATGAATAAAAAACTAAGTTGTTACCGGCTCTTGTACCACATATATGGTAACATAAACATTAAAAAAATCACAAAATGACCGATAGAAAAGTGAATTAAATGTGTCTCGTGCACTTCAATACTACCAAATTGCCGGACAATACACAAACATTCAAAATAACTCTAAAATATGATTTTTCATATAAAAATTCCTTATTAAACGAAGTCCCTGAATACTACTTAAAAAAGTTACATGTTACGATCGATAAAAAATTAGCTTCAGTTTTTCCGTGCAACTACATGTAAAATAAGGCTCGGATTTACGTACATAAAAAAATTCACAATAATATAAAAATATATGGTGTCTTGTGCGTCCCAAAAAAAATTGCCAGACACATCACAAAAAATTCAAAATAACTCAAAAATATCAATTTTTCATTAAAAATTTCCAAGTAAAGGGAAGGCCTTAGAATTACCCCTAAAGAGTTTTCACATGTTAGGTCGGATAAAAAATTTAGCTCTTTGGGTCTTTATGTAATCCACAAAAAATAAAAGAAGGGCTGGATTTTACACATTAAAAAAGTTCACAAGACCCGAAAAGTAGGAGTTGATGGTTCTTATGACTTCAATATTACAGATTGGTGGAAAAATCACGAATATTCAAAAAACTCAAAACTATTGATTTTCATATAAAAATTCCCAATAAAAGGAAAGCCCTGGAATTACCACTTTTAAAAAAAGCTTAAGGTTTTGATCGATAAAAAACTAAGTTGTTCCGGTCTTCTGTAGCCAACTAAATGGTAAACTAAAAAATTAAAAAAAAACACAAAACATGATCGATAGAAAATTGTAAATTTAAAAAAAGTTCTCGTGCACTTCAATACTACCAAATTGCCGACCACTACACAAACTTCAAAATAACTCTAAAAAAAAATCGATTTTTTCATATAAAAATTCCTTTCTAAAACGAAGTCCCTGGAATACCTACTTAAAAAGGGATTACTGTTACGATCGGATAAAAATTAGCTTTTTATGGGTTTTTTTATGTTTAATCCAATTTTTTTTAAATAAAAGGAAGGGTTGGATTTACTACATTAAAAAGTTCAAAGACCCAAAAAAATAGGAGTTTAGGTGGTCTCTTATGCATTAATTTTAAAGATTGGTGGAAAAATCCGAATATTCAAAATAACTCTAAAACTATTGATTTTTATTAAAAAAATTTTCCCCCAAAAAAGGAGGCCCTGGAATTACCTACTTAAAGAAAGTTAAATTTTTTTTAAAGGAAAAAAAAAACTAGTTGTTCCGGCTCTTCTGTGCCAACTATATGGTAAACTAAACATTTAAAAAATCCAAAAAACATGATCCGATAGAAAAGGTAATTTAAATTTGTCTCGTGCCTTCAATATACCAAATTGCGGACACACTACCAAACATTCAAAAATAACTTAAAAATTGATTTTTCATAAAAAATTCCTTAGTAAAAAGAAGCCCGGAATAACGTATTAAAAAAAAATTACATGTACGATAGATAAAAAATTTAGCTTCATGGTTTTTCCGTAGTCAAATACATGTAAATGAAGGGCTCGGATTTAGACATAAAAAAATTCACAAGACTCGATAATATAAAAGATTATATGGTGTCTTGTGCATCCCAAAAATTGCCGGGACACATAAAAAATATTCAAAATAACTTAAAAATATCAATTTTTCATAAAAAATTTCCCAGTAATGGGGAGGCCTTTAGAATTACCCACAAATGAAATTTCCGTTACGATCGGATAAAAAAATTTTGCTTTTTGGGTTTTTATGTAATCCAATATATAATAAAAGGAAGAGCTCGGGATTTTCATAAATTAAAAAAATTCAAAGCCCGAAAAGATAGGGATTAGATGGTCTCTTTGCACTTCAATATTTTAGTTTGGGGTGGAAAAATAAAGAATTTTTCAAAAAAAACTCTAAAACTTTGATTTTCTATAAAAATTCCCCAAACTTAAGGTAGGCCTGGAATTACCTACTTAAAGAAACTTAAATGTTTTATCGAATAAAAAACTAAGTTGTTACGGCTCTTTGTAGCCAATATATGGTTAACATAAACAATTAAAAAATCTAAAATGATCCGATAGAAAAAGTGTAATTTAATGTGTCTCGTGCCTTAATATACCAAATTTTCGGACACACTACACAAACATTCAAAATAAATTAAAAATATCGATTTTTCATATAAAAATTCCTTATGTAAACGAATGTCCGGAATAACCTCTTAAAAAGCGTTACATGTTACGTGCGGATAAAAAAAATTTGCTTCATGGCTCTTCCGTATCAACTACATGGGTAAAATAAAGGTCTCGGATTTAGTATAAAAAAATCTCAAGAATCGATAATTAAAATTTATATGGGTTTTGTGCAGTCCCACAAAATTGCCAGAAATCAAAATTTCAAATAACTCTAAAATATCATTTTTCATATAAAATTTCTTAAGTAATGGGGAAGGCCTTAGATATTACCCAATAAAGAGATTTACATGTTAGATCGGATAAAAAAATTTGTTTTAAGGGTTTTTTATGTAATCCAATATAAATAAAAGGAAGGGTCGGATTTACTTATTTTAAAAAAGTTCCAAGCCCGAAAAAGATAGGGATTTTGTTGGTCTCTTATGATTCAATATTACAAGATTGGGGAAAAATCACGAATATTAAAACAACTCTAAAACTATTGTTTTTTTAAAAAAAAATTCCCAAAAAAATTGGAAAAGGGCCCGGAATTTTCCAAAATTTAAAGAAAACTTAATGTTTTTATCGAAAAAAATTTTTAAATTGTTACCGGCTTTCTGTAACCCAAAAAAAATTGGTAAACATAAAAAAAAAAAAATCACAAAACTGCCCCGAAAAAAAGGAATTTAAATGTTGTTCTGCACTTCAATATACCAAATTCCCCAGACACACTTCCAACTTTAAAAAATTACTCTAAAAATATCGACTTTTATATAAAAATTCCTTATGTAAAATAAGCCCCTGGAAAAAACCTACCGTACTTAAAAGAGATTACATATTCGATCGGATAAAAAATTTAGCTTCACGGGTCTTCCGTAGTCAAAAATGGAAAAAATGAAGGGTGGATTTACGTACATAAAAGAATTCCAAGACTCGATAATATAAAAGTTTTTGGTGTCTTGTGCAGTCCCCAAAATTGCCGACACATCACAAATATTCAAAATAACTCAAAAAATCAATTTTTCATAAAAAAAATTTCCCAAGTAATGGGAAGGCTTAGAATTTCCCACAAATGAGTTTCACATGTTACGATCGGATAAAAAATTTAGCTTTTATGGGTTTTTAGTAATCCACATATTATAATAAAAAGGAAGGGCTCGGATTTACATACATTAAAAAAGTTCACAAACCCGAAAAGATAGGAGATTAGATGGTCTCTTATGCACTTCAATATTACAAGATTGGTGGGAAAATCACGAATATTCAAAATAACTCTAAAACTTATTCATTTTTCATATAAAAATTCCCCAATATATGGAAGGCCTGGAATTACCTACTTAAAGAAAGCTTAAATGTTTTGATCGAATAAAAAACTAAGTTGTTACGGCTCTTCTGTAGCCAACATATATGGTAAAAATAAACATTAAAAATATCACAAAAACATGATCCGATAGAAAAGTGTAATTTAAATGTTGTCTCGTGCACTTCAATACTACCAAATTGCCGGACACCTACACAAACATTCAAAATAACTCTAAAAATATCGATTTTTCATATAAAAAATTCCTTATCAAAAAACGAAGTCCTGGAATAACCTACTTAAAAAGAGATTACATGTTACGATCGGATAAAAAATTTAGCTTCATTGGCTCTTCCGTAACCAACATACATGGTAAAAAAAGGGCTCGGATTTACGTACATAAAAAAATTCACAAGAATCGATAATATAAAAGATTATATGGTGCCTTGTGCAGTCCCACAAAATTGCCAGACACATCACAAATATTCAAAATAAACTCTAAAAATATCAATTTTTCATATAAAAATTTCCCAAGTAATGGGAAGCCTTAGAATTACCCAATAAATGAGGATTTCCATGTTATGATCGGAGAAAAAAATTTACCTTTTTATGGGTTTTTATGTATTCCAATATATAATAAAGGAAGGCTCGGATTTACATACATAAAAAATTCACAAGACCCGAAAAGATAGGAGATAGATGGTCTTTTATTGCATTTCAATATTACAAGATTGGTGGGAAAAATCACGATATTCAAATAACTCTAAAACTATTGATTTTTTCATATAAAATTCCCCAAAACTATAAGAGAGGAATGAGATGAAAATAGGAGGGAGGATAAAAAGAGGTAGGGGGCTATACAGTGATGTTAAGACTGTATTTTTTTTTTAAGTAAAAGTTTGGTTATTATATTGACACGATGGATGATTTGAAGCTTTGTTTTACAGGATTCTTTACAATATTTTTTTTACGCGGAAGGGGGCTAGTGCTTATATGTTGCTAACTCCCATGTTCTCCTTTTTAAACCTTTCCGGTCGAAGTTTGGCGCTAGCCCCGCTGTCTTGCAATCCATTACCTCAATCAACTTAACTTCCATTTGACTGTGCCTTGTAGCCTGGGACACGTTCTTTGCCCGTGCTACGGGTATTTTCCTTATGTTTTTGGAGTTGTTAAGCCTTATCATAACTATTGTAACCCCATGTCCCTTTTTAAGTTAATTGTATAATAAATCTATTTTTTGTTACCTATTTTATTCGTTTACACTTATGAAATATGTTCCCCAACCTACTTCGGTAGAATCCTTCACACATTCATTCAAGCATTTGAATGAAGATTCAATTCAAACAGAGGTCAAAAAGATTGTGTTCTGCCATTCCGTGGTAGGTTGTTACATGGACGTTCATTATATTATTTTATTATTACGTTTCATATTATGGCTATTAATAGGGTATAAGGACGAGAAAGTGGGATGTTTTAGATAATTGCACACGCATTACTGGGGAAAAGAGGATGGTAAATTCACCGTGACAAACCATATGTTGAAAACAATCCTTCATGCATCCGGCCGAGATTTGAGCCTTGACCCCCATGTCCATGTCATAGGAACCAAGCCCGTTGGGAGACTAATCCCTAAGACCGTACGACCACTGGTGTGGGAAGAATATTTACTATAATAATATACCTAAGATAATATTTGTTTCGTGTACATCCCTTGTAAATTTAATCTTTTTAAATGTGGCTCAACATTGTAATTATGTGTTAAAAATCAACCTGATATCTAAATTATAATTTGTGGGCATTTTTTTTTTTATTCAGCGGGTGGATCAATGATGCAATATCTTAATCTGAGTAAAAGAAAACAAATCGATGTATTATTAATATAAATCATAGTCATCTAAAAAAACTAAAATCTTTTAATCAACTACCGTACGAACAGTATTCAAAATTGTAATGGTGATTTATTTGAAAATATGTTGAGCTTATTGAAAACTCACATCAGAAACCTGATATGAAGCGGTTTCTGGTAGCCGACGGTGAAAAATACTTCTTTAGAGGTGTTTGCTCTGTTGGCGACCCTGCTGGTAACCACAGTGGTAGCATAGCGGTACTGTATATTGGATACTATGTGAGGCTGTACACATCTGGCTTGACATCCTAAAAAAAAATAATACATCCATTATTATTGAATATTCAGAAAGTTTATCTGAAGATTTGCTCTGTTGGGACCCTGCTGGTAGCCTCCCGTACTAGTATAGCAGTATTGTATGTTAGACACAATGTTTTAGGCCGCAAACATCTGGTTTGAATCCTCAAGACTTGTCCATTACTAATGCACATTCAGATGTTAGTATGAAGATATTGCTCTGTGGTGACCCTGCTAAATCCTACTGACCAAAGTATAATATTTTCAGAGCGTGAAGATATATCACCTCCATTCCATGAAAGACAGTCCACTCCTATGAAATAAATAACATTTGGTGATTGATATAGAGACTATTTTGATCACCTGTTATTTTATTTGTTCGCAATGTTTAATGGTCATACTCTCCTTCCTCCACCCCCGCACCACCCCCACCCCATTTTATTTTTTCTTCGGATCTGCATAGATCTCGGGGCATCCCCAAACTATGGAAAGGGGGCTCGATTTCCCCATGCCCACCGGGGGTACGCTACGAGTCTACACCCAATATCATCGCTGAGGTAACTGCAGGTCTTATGGAGAAAAGCTTTATTTCGTTCTCTCTCCGTTAACTGTTGCCAAATCTCCTCGTTCTCAGTTATGTCGGAAGGTGGCAAGAAGGAGTTACTGGCAACATTGACTAACCAGCGTTGCGAAACTTTTTTATACATAAAGGCAAGGAAGATTGACCACACGCAAACAATTAAACGACAACGCTATTTCCCAATAGTAGCTATGCAGTCCCTCAAAAATGATATCCAGTGTAGAATAGTGCTCATTACAATTGTAAATGTAAATATTTTGTAATGGGGCGTTACACTATACAATTGTAATTACCAACAGGAGTGTTGGTTGGGTGATAAGGGGAAATACAAAGATAAAATATACCAAACACTAATCAAAGGAAGAGTAAAGTAACACAATATTAAAAACTAACCTAAACTCAAGAACTAAAATAATATTCAGCAGCTCAATCTAGTAATTTAATTTAAGTATTAAAGTTTGTTTAAATTATGAAAGTAGCCTACTTCATATTTTTAAGGGTTTTTGGAACATTACTGAAACAGTGAAGCGGTTGAATTGAATTTTATCAAATTTTAGTAGTTCCTGAATGACGTTTTACGCAATAAAGAAAAACAAAAGTTAATGACTTTCCTTTTTAAGCGAGACTTTCAACACCACTGTATTACTGTACTACAATAGCGGTACTGAGTGTTGAATACAATGTGGGGCCGTACACATAACTGTTCTAACTTCCTGGATACACACACGTACACACACTACACACACATGATGCATAACTGATTTTTTTACGAAGGACTTTTGGATTGAATTTAAAAATAAAGTACAAAGAGATATGCTGATGTAGCTTGAACCTTGATAGCGTTTTACAAAATGATTATTGTTCTGTTCAAACTTGATGCTTATAAGTTATATTGGCACATCTCAAGGCAAATTGGTGATGTTGATTCTAGTCCTAAAATCATTGGTAGTTAATCTATGACTAATTTATTAAAATTCAAAATATTTTAGGTGACCTGGTGGTCTAGGGGTAAGATGTCGGACTTCTTTGCTGGGGGTCCGGGGTTCAATCCTCGGTTCCGGCACAGATTTATCTGATTGCCAAACCCTTCCTTCACCTCTGACAAGACGTGTATTAATCATAACTTGTGAATGTGAGGAATGCCAGGCCTCCACCGTGGTTCGTATTCCACGTTAAACTGTAGTTTCTCCATTTCATCTCACAATCACCCTATCATTACACGTTAGCGTAAGTGCGTATAATCCGAACGGGTAGTAAGACGAGGTGCTAATAATAATCTAAATATTTTTATAAATGGCTTTACACGATTTTGTTCTAAATTTACATCTATGGAGTGTTTTACAAGGTAAGAAACACTTTATTCTTGTTTTTTCTTAGGGTGGGGGGGGGTAAATGGTTATCCAATTAAATTAATGATGGTTGATTATTGAACATTTGGAATATTGCGAAAATGGCTTTAATTGTTTGGTTTAAAATCTACATAAATCTATACGTAGCCAAACTTTCAGCCATTTTAAGCAATAAAAGAATTAAATATTTCTAACATTTAATATGTGTTGCATTTGTGTGAGTAAAAAGTGTATTGGGTGTTTTTAGAAAAATAAAATATTCAGCAGTTGTACTACTAGGGGGTCTAAGTCCTTTAAATACTTCAAAACATTTGATTAAATTAAAAGCGCATGTTTATCCAGTTTGTACAATAATTTATTTATTTATTTTCACTTAAATCTAAGGCATTTTCTCGTTTAGGAAATATACATGATAATCGATTAAATTATTTTAAAAATCTTCAATATTTCTGCTCATCAAATAGTTAATCCTAACGTCCACCATTTTAACTATTGTCTAGCAAATAAATTTCGAAATATTTGTTGCTAGATTGAAATTTTCGAGGGTTAAACAATTACAGTGAGATTTATTCTAATGAAAAAAAAAATCTCATTCCTTAACGAAGTTATGTTCATAATTATCTGCATGTGATCTTATTTTGGGTTATGTTACGTGACCGCTTCATCTTGCAGTGTAATAAACTCGCATCATCTCAAGGAGAATTGAGATTTTAATACATGTCTGGTTTTACGTCACGTTGCCTTTTAAGTGTCAGGTTTAGTTGGTTTTTTTTTAAATATCTTAGGAACTTTACGTATACTCTCTGAGCCGGCTGATTATATAAATGTACGAGAATTTCTATGAGTGAGAACGAAAGGGCCTATCAATTTTACCGGGAAAGGTATTTTCACACGCCACAATTAACATGGGAACGATGGCTTTATTTCCCCACCAAAGTAAGTTGTGCTACGTATTTTTTACCCCTCAAGCAAAATCCGTCGACCCCAACTGGGTTTGGAACCCACGAACATCGGATCTTGAGGCGAGCATTTTTACCCCAACACCAGCAAGGTCGATATCAAGTTTAAAGATTTGGTATGAGAAACAATTGATAAAATCCTAAATTAAATATATAAACCATGCTCAAATAAATGTAATCATAACATAAATTGACAGATTTTCAATCTATCGGAATGTTTTTAGTGCCTGTTTGCAATATTTGTGTTCTAAAATTAATAAATAAAGGAAACCTGATGAAAATAAATTAATTTTAAATAAACATATATCTGAAAAGACAATAGAAAACCTTTTATAGAAATAAACTATTACCAGTGTATCTGGTTGAGAATTGAACTCGGGTCTTCTTTTGTCAGTAAAGCAAGATTTTACTTAAGACCATTACGCTGGTTCATTATTTTAGAGCTCAGAAAGTAATATCTTGGTATGCGCTGTATATTACTATCCGTGTAAGAGGAAATGTATCAACATTGACGTGGAAGATGATAATAACAACATTTAGTACAAAAACAGTCTCATTATACCCGTCCAAGATTCAAATACTGACCACTTCCCCGTCACCAGCATACAAGATCAGATGAGGATAACGTCTTAGCCCGTGTTCCCACCGATGTGGGTGGGTCAGAAACATTAAACTGATTAAAAATTAATCGTTAAAACGAAACTAAAAGATTTTATCGAAAGTTCATATGCTATCACTGTTGACCTTTATTTCTTTATTAAATAACAGCACAAACAGAAAATAATTGCCAAGTAAAACTATTCAAGCTTGGATCATACATCCAATTAAAATTTTTGTATTAACCTAATTAGTAACGCATTTACCAAGTGTCCCTAATTATATTCTCAGCGTGATAAAAAAAAAATTACAGGAGAATGTGTCTGTGTTTCCCCTTCGATAGAGATGAAACGACTGTCTTTAAAAAAAAGTTGTTACGTGTTTTTTTTTTTTTAGATTGCGGTTAATTTGTGAGCCAGGTATGTGCTGATATAGTAAGTAGGCTTAATACGTACTCCGTCTGCCCTAAATTGTAGCAATCGTACCTTGGTGGACTACACAAGGGCCCATCTAGGACTACATGTTTAATACCTATAGTTGTTGTTTTTAGCACCATGTATTTCTATCCTGGAATGCCAGGTCGCCACCGTGGTTCGGATTCCACGTTAAACTGTAGGTCCTTCATTTCATCTCACAATCACCTTACCATTACACATTAGCGTAAGTGCGTATAACCCGAACGGGTAGTAAGACGCGGTGCTAATAATAATAATAATATTTCTATCCGTTTGAATAATACGCTTATGTAATAATTACGCTAATTTTAGGGATCAGGAAAGTTATATTAATAGGAATTGTACCCACATATGCGTGTAGGAAGAGTGGAAAACCATTTTGGAAAAAAAAAACTCTGTCCACTCGATCGAGATTCGAACCTTGATCTCCCGTCATCGGCAGTCTAAACCACTGCAAGAGTAGCGCGTTAGGTCATCCATCGAAGTGTGTAGTACTCCTAGTTAAGTAAACTTTTTTTTTACAAAGAGACACATCGTAAATAAATCAATATCAAACTTCATTGATGAGCACGCAGATTAAACGTCAAGCTCATCTAACGGGTTTGACTATAACTTGTAGGTCGGGATTGGAATCCAGGCCGTTTTTAGTTAGGGTTTTTTTTCCCCTAAATGGTTTCTTATTCTCCTTCCACACAAAAGAAATAAAATTTCCTTTAACATTTTTATCTTCTCATCCTTAATCCATAAGCGCGATTAAAATTCAAAAACATAAATATTACGACACAATCTTACATACTTACTCAAATAATGTATTATGGTTTGTAAATTATGATACAATTTTTGAAATATCAGATTTCGGTAAATTACACATTAATAAGTTTTCTTTAAAAAAACACGTTGTTTTGATCATCATAACAAGCTTCTTCATATGTAAATTTTGAACAGAAGTGATATAGCCATTTTTTTAAAGTTACAGATTTTTAAAAAAAATTATCTTTATTAAATTACTCTAATTTTGATTAATTGCATCTAAATATCACTTTTGAACAAATTCATCAAACCGTTTAGTCTATGGCCCCGGCTAAAGGCAGATGTACTGAGGGACAGATAGACAGACATCGAACAGAAAGTATTCATTCTTAAGTTCAGGGTACAAGGGCGTAGAAAATGAGGGACAGATCTCATATTAGCGTTATTTAGCAACAACCACTTGTGCGCCCGGATAAAAATAATAGCTGCACAATTTTTTTAACACTCATTCTTTGCGTTTTGGGTAAATTTCATCCCGTTTGCATTTTAAATGGTAGAAATGGTGTAAATTCCGTCTTAATATTATAAGCGTGCTATATTTACTGCGTCACTCACATTTATTTCAACATTACCACATTTTTAAATCCTAGTACAGATATCAAATTACAAAAAGAATAATTTGAACTTCAAACTTTTGAAAAAATAAAGACTAATCTAATACACATATTTCATTTAAAAATTAAAAAATTATCCACAATGGTGCAATGTATTGTTTATTTAGAGCATCTATACTCACCGAGAAAATTACACAAGTAAATATGTATGTCACATCTCTTTGACAAAATCAAACAGATATATTTATCTTTTAACTATAGTAAGTAATTTTATTAGCCAGAAACTGCTATTTTCCCATGTAATCTTCAACTTCTTTGGAGGGTTGTTTCCTAGACGAGTGTACGTTTCCATCTGTACGTCTTTCTACGCTTGTAAATATTGGGGTGTATGTATCTGACTGATAAATGAGGGAGGTTGAATTTAGAGGAAGTGCATCCGCCCCCGCATTTATATGGGGAGAGTGGGAAACAATTTTGGAAAAAACTACCCCCAGTAGACCCGACTGGAAATTAACTCCGATCCCTCAGTCATCAGCAGAGCAGTCTAACACAAAGGTGATGCCTTAAACCAGTTGTTTCCAGCCTGGAGTACACGTAACGCCAGGCATACGTCCAGGACTTTTGGGGGTACGTGAAAATATTTAAATAATGTTGGAAAAAAGCGACATATGCCAGCAGTGTAAGACAAAATATCAGTTAAATTTGTGATATTAGCTCAACGATATAGTGAGGGGTGGTGCTGGTTGTCTTATATATTTGCCCTCGAGTAAATTATTTCAATTTCACCAGTTTGTTGTTTAAGTACGTATACAAGAATAGTTAGCTATGCTGTGTATTGATCAAGCAACAAGGTTAATAATAATAATAATAATAATAATAATAATAATAATAATAATAATATTTAGCACCGCATCTTACTACCCGTTCGGGTTATACGCTTTAAGTACTAATTACGCTAATGGATTAGGAATTGGGAAGGTTGAATTATAGGAAGTGAACCCGCATTTGCGTGGAGGTAGAGTGGAAAACCATTTAGAAAAAACCACCCCAGTTCACCCGACCGAGATTCGAACCTTGATCTCCCCATCCTCAGCAGCAACAAAGTTGGGTAAATCCAAGGAAAGAAATTGTTAAACGAAATAGGAAGTATTAGCGGCGTCTGGGGAGAGTGATGGAAGGGATAAGTCCTTGAGATTAGGAAAATCCAAACCTTTCAGCTTGAAACTATTAGAATGGTCATTCCAAGTACACGCTGCAAATTAGTTGGCAAAGAAAGAAGTATGAGAGTGTGGGATTAGATAAGAAGGGTTGAATTGGAGAGAGTACAGCATACCTGAAATTAAATACTGCATACACTGACTTTAGCCAGAAAAGTGACATCTTACTAATATTATAAATGCGAAAGTATGTGTGTTTGGATGTTTGTTGCTCAATCACGCCAAAATTGCTGACGGATTCGAATGAAAACTTTGTACGTTGGTAGAACATGTCCTGGAATAACATATAGGACTATTCCCAACCTTTGATTTTAAATAATAATAAATATATGATTATAATGTGATTGAAATGATGTTATTAAGAATATGTGATTTGATATTTTGTAATTAAAGTAAATAGTAATTAGTGTGACGTAGTTTCATACTAATAAATAATAAATATGATGTGATTTTAGCTATGTAGTTCGATTTTTTATTTAATTAATTTATTTATCTTACTAATTTTGAAGTTAAAAGTAAAAAAAAATTATAATTGATAGTTTAAATAATATATATTTCTTTTATTACGAAATATTTAAAAGTGAAAATTAAAATACGGCAAAATTATTTATAGCTAGAACTGAGAAAAACGCATAGATATTTGAATATTTTTTATTAATGACCAAAACAGTTTAGTTAAAAATTAAAAGATGTTATCAATTATTGCGGGCGAAGCCACGACGGGTAAAATCTAGTATGGTTATAAAAGTTAGTCAAAAACATTTAAGTTGTGATCAAAAAATGTCGAGCACAAGAAAAAGGGAATTTTATCTTCAATCATTCACATTACGAAATAAATTCAATATTCAATAATTAAAGAATAGTTTTAATGTAGAATTGTTATTGATTATCTTGAATTTAATCTAACATTTAATAAATGTGGCATTTACAATAATTAGTTCCTTGTGCGATAGCGGACACCAAAATAAAGCTTTTTCTTCCCTATCAATTTATTCTATAAAAAGAATAGTCAAATATATATATATATAAATCAAATGTTTAGGTTTTGGGTTGCCAACACTTGTAAAAGATCATAGTTTTGTTATAAATGTAAAGATATTTAATTACCAATTATATATAACATTTAAAATAACGTAAACTTAAGTTTTCTCATACTATCTCATTTTTTTAAATAATTTCTTTTTATCCAACTGGAAACAATATTTTAAACTTAATTAAAAGTACTTATTTTTCGTTTTGGAACGTTACTAATTTTGTGTAATATAGTGCACACATCAATACCTTTTAATACAGGCATCGTATAAATACGAAAAGAGAAAATTGTTGTCATTTTTTTACATATAATAAATGATTTTATGGCTATTTTAACTTAGTTTTAAATATTTAACTGAATAAAATATTTTCATCAACTGCGTGCCAGCATCATCGTAAAAAACTTGTTTACAGTTATGTTTAATCATATGGTTTAGATCCGTCAGGCGCCATTTTGAAGCTATGTTCGTTAGTTTATTATGAAAGTGGTGTTAATATTTTTTTAAGGGGAATAAAACTATATAAAAACTTTGTGTCCGACCTCAAATAAATATATAAATAATATTGGCCTAAATTACTGTGGTTAACTATCACATTAATATATTACCATCTGTTTTCATTAGTCATCCAAAGTGATAGATGTCAGCTGTTGGCGTAGTGATATATCAGGGATTACTTCTAGTAACACTTCGAGCTGTCATCCAGGTAAACTTAGCTCGTGAATTAATTTTAGTAACAATGTAAAACTAATTTCTCATAAAAAACATGGCTAAAATAAACAAATTTGCAAAACAACTGAGTTTAAGCTATAGTTGCTTTTCAAATAAGTCTTTGAAAAAATACATTACAGTTAACAGTATTATTCATAGGAAGAAAAAAAAAGTTTTCATTTAAAAGATAGACGGTGAGAAACCATAGAACAATAAACTTTGAAAAGTGATTAAATGAAAAAAACTAAGAAATATTAGCCTAAAACATAAGAATTCAGTATAAACGTAGAGAAAAGTGGTGGTTGCATAGGATTTAGAGATACTTCACTTAAACATAATGTAAACTAAATATAATTATTGTGAATTTGGGGAATGCAGGCCTCCACCATGGTTCGGATTCCACCATAAACTGTAGGTCCTCCATTAAGTCTCACAATCACCCTATCATTACAGATTAGCGTAAGTGCGTATAACCCGAACGGGTAGTAAGACGCAGTGCTAGTAATAATAAATTAATATAATTATAAGTTAATGCATAAAATATGGAAAAGATATTATGTATTCAAGTTGATAAAAATTGATCACAAGCGAGCACAAACCAGCACTAACGTAGTACAAACGATGCGCGGTTTCAAAAAAAGGTTATCTCTATTATTTCTTATACTGGGTAGCCAGGGAGATATCTCCCTAGCCACCCATAAAGAATCGTGAATAATTTCTGTAAATTTACAGCACTAACGATGAAAATCGGGCACTAACCAGCACTAACGCAGCACAAACGATGGGCGTTTTCAAAAATTGATTATCTCTATTATTTCTTATAGTGGGTGGCCAGGGAGATATCTCCCTAGCCACCCATAAAGAATCGTGAATAATTTCTGTAAATTTACAGCACTAACGATGAAAATCGGGCACTAACCAGCACTAACGATGAAAATCGGGCACTAACCAGCACTAACGTAGCACAAACGATGGGCGTTTTCGAAAATTGATTATCTCTATTATTTCTTATAGTGGGTGGCCAGGGAGATATCTCCCTAGCCACCCATAAAGAATCGTGAATAATTTCTGTAAATTTACAGCACTAACGATGAAAATCGGGCACTAACCAGCACAAACGTAGCACAAACGACGGGCGTTTTCAAAAACCGGGTGGCTAAAAGTCGGGTGGCCAGGGAGACACACATCTCCACTCCACGTAAACACTATCAGCATGATACTAAAATAACTGGCGATAGAAATGGCCGTTTAGCTTTCATTTGTTCCAAGAGCTCGTCTCGCAACACTTAGCTTAGGTATAGTGGGATTACAGTGAGATGAAACTTTTAGAAAATACAAACATATAGTGGGATTATAGTGGGATGAACCTTTTAGAAAATACAAACATATATAAGGATTCTGGTAAAAAAAATTCTAAAATGCAATACAATAAATACAATACAATGAAATACAATACAGAAAAATACGATACATTCAAATACACAACAATAAAACATGATAGGTTCTACAATAAAATTGGATACCTACACTAAAATACAATAAAATATAATACGATACAATAAAATACAATACAGTAAGATACAATAAAATACAAAACAAAATACAATAAACTACGTTGCAGAAAAACACAATACAATAAAATACAATATAATAAAATAGGAAACAGTAATATATGATACAATAAAATACAATACAATATAATATACAATATAAGATACAATAAAATACAACACAATAAAATAATAATAGTAATATATGATTGAATATAATAAGATACAATAAAATAAAATACAATACAATACAATATAATAAGATACAATAAATACAATAGCATACAATACAATAAAATACAATAGAGTAATATATGATACAATAAAATACGATACAATAAAATACAATACAGTAAGATACAATAAAAACAAAATACAATAAACTACGTTGCAGTAAAACACAATACAATATCATACAATACAATAACATACAATAGAGTAATATATGATACAATATAATACGATACAATACGATGCTAGAAACAAGAGCCAAGTAAAAGAAAGTCTCGAGAGCTTAGAGGACGCGAGGAGATGTCTCAGGAACAAGATCTAACTTTCTAAAAGCAAATCAACACATCTTCTCTCCTAGTCAGAGATAATCCCTATCTTCCTCCTGAAAGCTGTTGACGGGATTATTTGATACAAACTTATTGGATAACTTTGGAGACGGGCTGAAACTATTATCGAAGCTTTCCCGGGTGAGGGGGTGGGGGGGATGTCGAAGAGAGTAGACGTTTAATTTCACGGCTCTAATTATGAAACAAAGTTAATCCTATTTTGTTGCTTTTATGTGACATTTATCGGTCGTGTATGATTATTTCCTATCCGGTCTATATCCTCCAAACCTCCAGACAAGTATTTCCTTTCCCGTCTATATCCTCCAAGACTACAGACCTACCCCAGATTGTTACAGAGTATTTCCTCTCCAGTTTATATCCTCCAAGCTTCCAGACCTACCCCAGCGTGTTACAGAGTATTTCCTCTCCAGTTTATATCCTCGAAACTCCAGACCTACTCTAGCTTGTTACAGAGTATTTCCCCTCCAGTTATATCCTCCAAGACTACAAACCTACCCCAGCTTGTTACAGAGTATTTCCTCTCCAGTTTATATCCTCCAGACTACCCCAGCTTGTTCCAGAGTATTTCCTCTCCAGTTTCTATCCTCCAAACATCCAGACCTACTCTAGCTTGTTACAGAGTATTTCCTCTCCAGTTTATATCCTCCAAGACTACAGACCTACCACAGCTTGTTACAGAGTATTTCCTCTCCAGTTTATATCCTCTTTCGACATTTCTTCATCCCTGTCTGTGGTCCATCTCAGCCTTGTATCTGAGAGTAATCTCACCGCGTCCACCATCTTGTTTCATTAATATTCCGACAGGGAGTGTTGTCGATATTGTTTTTTTTCTGCTTGGCAGCCTCGGATTAACGAGGTACTTCCCTTCTCCGTCTTGCACCATAACCCGTTCCCAAGAACACAGGTAAAGGGGTTGGGGGGAGGTGTAAGAAATAGTTTCACTGATTAACTACAGTAAAACCATGACAGTCTTAACCAGTACAATTATTTGTTTCTAAGAGCGTAAAAACCAGATTTTGTAAAAAGAGGTCCAAATAAATCAATGACGATGATTCTAGTTCTCTTCTAGCATTCACATCTCGACTACAGTGCTCGGTGGTTGAATTCGTCACTAAAAGTGAGTCTGGTGCAGACACGATATGTTTATACTTCAAAATTATAATAAAATCCTCAACAGATATTGAGAAATTGCTTTAGAAATAAATATTTCTTTTATGAAATTGCGCCTTGTCCTTTGAATATTTTTTGGAATTTATGAACATTATTTGGGCAGAACACTGGAAACCATCATCATCATCATCATCATCATCATCATCATCATCAACTGTTTCCAGCATATGGCCGGGTAGCTTAGAAAAATACTTCCATCTTCCTCTATCCTTCCACCATTATTCCTCTAATTTCTTCCATTCTTCTCCTCTCGCTTGAACTCTTTCCGTTATCTGCTCCTCCCATCTCTTTCTTCAGAGATAACTTCATTCCTCATCTTGTTTCTCCTCATGACAGCTAACACGTTCCTCACAAAATTCATGCTAGCTGTCACGAGAACACTGGAAATAATCATCCAAAGTAACAAAATAAACGTGTTTAGATCCAAGGGTTTGAAATATTCTCAATGTTTTCATTGGCATTTTAACAAAAAAAATAGGGCTCGTCCGGGATTTGAACCCGGGACCTCTCGCACCCTAAGCGAGAATCATACCCCTAGACCAACGAGCCATATGAGTTAAGTTATATATACATCTAAGAAATATAGCCACCTTGAAACTCAGTGAAAGCGGTCCACTGGTTTGTCTACGTCACTACATAAAGTGGAGCAGTCTCTAACATACAGGCTGATCCGTTACTCAGCGTCCATTACACGACATTTAGCAGTCTCCATCATACAGAATGATCCGTTACTCAGCTTCCATTACACGACATTTAGCAGTCTCCATCATACAGAATGATCCGTTACTCAGCGTCCATTACACGACACTTAGCAGTCTCTAACATACAGGCTGATCCGTTACTCAGCGTCCATTACACGACACTTAGCAGTCTCTAACATACAGGCTGATCCGTTACTCAGCGTCCATTACACGACACTTAGCAGTCTCTAATATACAGGCTGATCCGTTACTCAGCATCCATTACACGACACTTAGCAGTCTCTAACATACAGGCTGATCCGTTACTCAGCGTCCATTACACGACACTTAGCAGTCTCCAACATACAGGCTGATCCGTTACTCAGCGTCCATTACACGACACTTAGCAGTCTCTAATATACAGGGTGATCCGTTACTCAGCATCCATTACACGACACTTAGCAGTCTCTAATATACAGAGTGATTCGTTACTCAGCATCCATTACACGACACTTAGCAGTCTCTAATATACACAATGATCCGTTACCCAGCGTCCATTACACGACACTTAGCAGTCTCTAACATACAGGCTGATCCGTTACTCAGCGTCCATTACACGACACTTAGCAGTCTCCAACATACAGGCTGATCCGTTACTCAGCGTCCATTACACGACACTTAGCAGTCTCTAACATACAGACTGATCCGTTACTCAGCGTCCATTACACGACACTTAGCAGTCTCCAACATACAGGCTGATCCGTTACTCAGCGTCCATTACACGACACTTAGCAGTCTCCAACATACAGGATGTGCGTTACTCAGCTTCCATTACACGAGACTTGTGGAAAGAGACCGTTATGACTTATTTTCTCTCGCGAGCGATCAGACAACACTCACGTTTGAGCAAATCGGAGCATTACAACTGGTCCACGTTCACTGCCTAGGAGGATTATAAAAGATATAGATCTCTTAAAAGCTTAATAGCTTATTTGGAACACGCCCATAGGTGAATTGCGCCACGTACACTTTCCAAAACATATACATATATTCATTTTATCTACTACACCTTACTCTGCTTACAAGTAATACAAGACATAATTTTATATAGATATTTTACTTGCTTTATTCAAGTTCATCGTTGTTGGTAAACATTTGTAGGAAACTGGTTAGGTTAGGTTAGGTTAGGTTAGGTTCTAGAGAAAGGTTTTTGGAACCATCCCTCTACCCCTAAAATTGAAGGGTAGTTTACTGAAGGGAAAAACAACAATAAATAAATATTTATCGGACACCCTCCTGGATTTGATACGTTTACAGCCTTATTGAAATTTGCGGTGTTGTGTTCTGGCGAGAGCTCCAGAAATCGAAAGGGGTTGTTTATAGTTTGTTTATATGTCTATGCACGACCTTGTCTCAACAGGTGTACGTGGCCCAATTGGAATGCACCCGATCAAATACAACCAACACTTCACTGATGATTTATCTCTGAATAACAAACTCAGTACAATTACAGCCGTACCTGTGATATATATTTCTCAATATTACAAGCTTCAGTGGCCGTATGGTCTATGGCGTTACTCTCTCAATGGAATGAACTGCCGACGACAGGTAGACCGTGGTTTGAATTCCGGTCGTGTGTACTGAGGGTGTTTTTTCCTCAATTGGTTTCTCCTCCCTCCCTCTTAACTCAGATTCACTTAAGTTTTCTCGAAATTCTAACTTTCCTTATCCCTCACCTTTAGTCTACATATCTCTCTCTCTCTCTCTCTCTCTCTATATATATATATATATATATATATATATATATATATATATACACACACACACACATGCAGATTTCCCCGGACGGGTAGTAGGACTTGGTGCACAAAAAGAAAAAAGATATCTAAATTAATTGGTTTTTGTGTCTATTCCAACCAAGGTTAACACGCCTCGGTGGCATAGTTGGCTAACGCGATAGTTTCGTGTCTAGCTAGACTGCTGAGGACGGGGAGATCGAGGTTCGAATCTCGCTCGGATGAACTGGGGGTGATTTATCCTAAATGGCTTTTCCACTCTCCCTCCACACAAATGTGGGTTCACTTCCTCTATATTCAACCTCCCAAATTATTAACCCATCATGGTAGTTAGTGACTTAAGCTTATAACTCGAACGGGTAGTAAGACGCGGTGATAAGTATTATTTTTTATTCTAACCAACTGTTGAACAGACTGACAGCCACAGTCGAGTGATCCCGCGTCTTCATTTGGCGTCAATCCAATAAAACAAAAAACTGGTTTGAAAATCAATATGCTCCGTTGAGTTCACAATTCCGCTGATAAAAAACTGTTAGAATGCGAAGTTGTTTTTTATTTTAGCTCAGTAATGATAATTTACTTTGGACAGGTTATGATTCTTTCAACAGAGAATAAAATGCCTTATCCGAGCGAAGAGAAATTATCATTTAAATAAAATGTAAGATCGCTGAAATGAACTAAGGAAAGGTGTGTTTCAGCCGTTGGTAACATTGGTATGGATGGTTTTCTGTGTCTGTAAACTAATAATTCGTAACTGTTTTTAACGGGGATGATGGAGCAAATATATGAAGGTAGAGTGTGTGGATCAAAATGAAGGGGTAGGTCATGTGAGATGTGGCTTAATGTTGTAGATGAGTGTGTGTGTGTGTATGTATGTAGATATATATGTGTGTATGTATGTTTTGCGTGATATGAATGTATGTATGTATTTATGTATGTCCCACTAACAGACAGACAGATAACACTTATCGCAAATAACAATTTTTTGTCTTCAATCGGTCATGAAACGTCAACATTTTGAATTCAAGTTTTTTTTTATCATCACAATATTTAATCTGTACGAATGATCGTGAAAATATAAAATCTAATTTAAAACAAAGAACCCTTTCTTCTAAAAGATGAGTGCACTATTTTCAAAATACGGGGGTAGTATGTTTGTCGTCAGTCGTGCAAATAGATCGGTAGTGAACTGCTGTGTGGGAAGTTTTGTTCTTTTTTTTATCTCTTAGAACTCTCAAAGAGATGTCGAATAATTGTAAAGTTTGAGCGAATAGAGGTGGTAATGAAGAATACATGCTCGGGGGACGCTTTCCCCGGAGAGTTAATGGCGACACGGGGATGTATATATCATTGTCAACCAAGTTTGATTGGAACTGAGCTCCGAAATAATGTGTGTTAAGGCCTGTTTACACAGAACGCTAAGCTAAGTTAAGTCATGTTCAGACTGAGTCAGTTTGGTTTCACGCTCATTGCTAAGCTAAACAATGGTCCCTCCTTTCCCTCCAGTATTCATTGTTGTTTCTCTCTGGTCTGCTCAAGTGAAGTTTAGTTATGATGGGGTTCTCCAAAATGTCTTGTTTGGGTTCAGATGATAATATTGAGGAAGAGAGATGATGCTGTTTTGGAAGATGAAAATATTTAGTAGGTGGGGTTTGACTTGTTCAATTAACGCTTCCATTTAATATAAAAAACATTTATTAAATATAAAAACATTTAATAATTATAGAACCTAAATAGAATATTACTGAAATACACGTGGAACAAACTGAAAAAACTAAACCTCAACACTTCTTTAGTTATTTTCACCAAACCAGCACTGCGTCTGTTCAACACGGAGCCCAAGCTGCGTTATGTGCATGCGCAACGTAAGATGGCTCAAGATGGGAGATGGAAAAATTGCCCGGCCAGCAATCGGAAAAAATATAGCGCGGCGTAGCAAGCTAGCGTTCTGTGTGAACCAGCCTTAAGAGAGAGAGCCACCATTACATTGTTATTCCAGCTATCTCTTAATCACGTGGACTACAGTAATTCACAGGGTATTTTTAAGCTCTCTGCCTCAAACTTAAACCACAGCATCTGCGGGCAGAAAGAAACAACAAATCCTAGTAAGAAAATGTTCGTAAAAGTCATCTTGTAATGTAAGTTGAAGTTAGTGGCAGCAACGCCTGGAGTACGCAAGTATAGGTACGTATGTGTACAACACGTTGCCTATCATTAGGCGTACAAATCACAGCAGGTGCTCAGAACTACCTCCCCGGCTTGCTTACAACGGTATCCGTCGGTTGCATTTGACGTGAGTTAGCCCCTTGTGCAACGTCGCTTGCTGACGAATACTTCTGCCCACCTAATGATAGGCAACTTGCTGTACATCTATGTATTGAGAGCTGCGCACTCTCCAGGCGTTGTTGCCCCGAACTTCAGCCTACATTTAGTAATACAAGGTGAGTTTTCCGAACATTTTCTTAAAAGGGTTTTCTGTTTTTTTCCACCCACAGAGCAGAGAGTTTATATAGCACCGCGTCTTACTACCCGTTCGTATTGTTCACATATGATATAATTAACCTTTTATGTTAGGTATTAGGAAGATTGAATTTAAAACCACAATTGCGTGAAGGTAGACTGGATAACCATTTATGAAAAAAAAAAAAAACTCAGACACTCAACCGGGATCGAAACCCCTCCGATCTGCCAGTCATCGAAAGCCAATCTATCGCGAGAATAGAGCCTTACCCACCTCGGTGGCTCGACTGATGAAGATGGGGAGATCGAGGTTCGAATCTCGGTCGGGTGAACTGTTTTTTTTTTTCTTTCTTTTCTAAATGGTTTTCCACTCTCCCTCCACGAAAATGCTGGTTCACTTCCTCTAATTAAACCTTCCCAATTCCTAATACATTAGCGTAATTAGTACTTAAAGCGTATAACCTGAACGGGTAGTAAGACGCGGTGCTAAAAAATAAGAAAAAATAGCGCCTTTGACGATGCCGCCACCAAAGCAGGTTTTATTGATGTATAATCTTTCCTATTTTTATTTTAGCACGCGTACAGTCCAAACAGGTACACTCTGATTTTGGTAGTAAGAACAGTATCTGTTAGTTGCTAAAGTTACTAAACCAATCTTAATATGTTCATAAATCAAGTCATGTTACCTGCAGCTGGCATTTTTATTATATATATTATCATCAATACTTAAAATGATATTGTAAAATTTTATCAATGTTGGCTGTTAGAAAATATGTTTAAGTTTTCTAAACTGCTCTTCTAAGTAAAATCAGGGTATAGTAAGACGCGGTGACTGAAAAATAAAATAAAAATAGTATCGATAATTCTCCCTCGGTAGGTCAGAAAAAAAATCTCATAAATTAAATTCCTGCTCAGACTTTGAAAAATCACTTTGCCTCTTTATTCCGCCCCCCCCCCCCCTTCCCCACCGCAAGTTTCTCGTCTTGAAGACTCCAAAAGTTGTAAGTTTTCTGTCATTTTTTTTCTCCTCTCTCCTGAGATCCGCTGCCCCAGGTGACCCCTAACCCACCACCCCTCCCCCATGGCTTGTACAATCTAGTGCCCTTCCTGCCTCCTGTAATTGAATTTCTCAACGGAAAATTTTTTTTTCTTTCTTCCCCAGGAGGTATCCTCCAGGTAACGTGGTTCGTGGTTCCTCACTGATCCTTACGAAGTTTACAAATCAGACTTCGATACGTCCTGAAATATTGGAACCAGGAAATGAAGTGTAATATTATACAAAGATATCAAAACACGATTCCTCAATATCCTTGATTCTTATTGGTATCAAATGAATCAATAATCGATAATAATACATTGTGACCTGGCGGTCTAGGGGTAAGGACTTCTGTGCTGGGGTCCGGGGTTCAATCCTCGGTCCCGGCACAGATTTATCTGATTACCAAACCCTTCCTTCACCTCTGACAAGACGTGTATTAATCACAACTTGTGAATGTGAGGAATGCCAGCCTCCACCGTGGTTCGGATCCCAGGTTAAACTGTAGGTCCTCCATTTCATCTCACAATTCACCCTACCATTACACATTAGAGTAAGTGCGTACAATCCCGAACGGGTAGTAAGACGCGGTGCTAATAATAATAATATATATTAGTATCATTATTTTCAATATATTGTTTCTTACCTTTAAAAATCCCAGTAGATTAAAATTTGTCGGCAATTTAAAAGAAACTATAATATTTGGAATTAATTAATTATTTTTATAGTACCAACATTAGTTATTTTGCCGTTTAATTAATTAGGTCCACCGATTTTTTTTTAATCCGCTAAAAATGAGGTTTGTTGTATGGATTGTTTGTTATCTTGCAGAAATAAAAAATGGAATTTTTCTTTAGGAATATTATTCTTTATATTTACACTTTTACTTTTTCTCAACCTCTCGGAAGAGATAAATATTGTAATCATTAAAAAAAATCTAACTCAATATTTTGATAGATATCGACGTTTCATGACTTGGTGAAAATGGTTTTCGCGATGTCGCGTGTTCGTACCTCGGACGAGCCGAAACCTCTTTTACCGATCGCAATAAAATTTGGTATTTAAGGTTTTAATACGGTTCCTTCGAGGGTTTTTTAAAAACTATACATCCATCCCTAAAATTAAGGGTATTTTACTGAGAAAAAAAAAGATAAAATAGATTTTCTCAAAATCCACTCAAACGATTTTGATCAAATTTTGTATCAAGGCATAGTTTAATATCACAATTTACAATTTTGATCATATTTAAACAACTATTTCAGATAAGAAATAACATTGAAAAGTTGTAGTACTTTTAAATATAAAACTCCTTTGTTTGGAATATATTTGTATAAATATAATATTTACTGAGCTACAAGCAAACACATTTATTTTTATGGAGCCTTTTGAAATGGAAAATGATTGCTAAGCTCTTTGATGGACAGAAATATTCCTCTTTGCTCAATGTTTCTGTAACAGTATGTATTATTTCATTTCCACTCTTTGGTGGAGTGTTTCTGCAACCGTGTATACTATCTTATTTCATAAATACAACTAATACTTTACTAAATATATCTATTTTAAGATTTAATGGAAGTTCTGAAGTCAAAAAATTAAAAAAAAAAAAAAACGAGTTTTTCTTAAACAAAATTTGCCATTTTTTTTCTATATTAGTATTGTTATTTTATATGTATCAATACTATTTATTAATAGTGACAACTGTAGCTCATATGACTTGACGTATGAATACGTGAAAAGATATCGAGTAATTTTTTTTTATCTGTCAGAGAATGTTTTTCCTATGAAAGTTTGTTTGTATTCGATTGGAGTCTTGTAAAATTTCCAACACTCACAGCCTTGATTATGTTTAAAAGCACTTTTTAAACTTCAAAAGAGATTTAATGCTATTAAAAACACCCTGCCATCGTAAAGGACCTTACAAGCCACCCGTGTAACATTCTGTTACAGAAAGTAAATTACCTTTAAAGATTTTAGTCAGATAACAAAATTAATCTTCCTTCTAAATTAACGAATTTATAATATTACTAGATAGCTGTTGCCCGCGGCTTTGCTCGCGTGGAAGTTGATTATATACAAATACGAAAATATACATATGTATTTACAGATTAATTTAAAATATTACGTTACGTTGATGACCATAACTTGACCTCAGATCAAAAATAATGCAAGTCCGATACAAACTTTCACCCCTTTTCATCCCTTATTAAATAAAATTTCAAAATTCCTGAAACACTATTTATTTGTTTTACGTCAATAACCGAAATACAAAATTTTGTTTATGTAACTTTCAAAATGACGGACTTTCATACATATTATATATCCCCTATTTTGACCCCTTTGGGGTGGAATTTTCTAAAATCCTTTCTTATGGGTGCCTACATAACAAAATGAATATACAGTCCGAATTTCATGCTTGTAGCCTTGATAGTTTGCGCTGGCGATGATGAATCAGTCAGTCAGTCAGGACATGTTATTTTATAAGTATAGATAACAAGAAACTAGTGAAAAGAGAGAGATTTAAGATTCTTTTCACTGTTGAGTCGATATAAGCTCTTTTCTCTAAGCGAGGTCCTATTCTTGTATTAAGTATGAGTTATACTCAGCACCAAGCCAAACTATTAAAGTGAAGACATCCGGTCGTTGCTGTTTGAAATCTTTATTGAAGTTTCTTTTTCCTCTCTCTCTCTCGTTCTAAAAAAAAAAATGAAACCGTAAGTTCCCCTTTGCTTTGAAAAATGTATTTTTTTGATTTCTTTTAAAATAGGAAGCGAACGAAAAGAATGAATAAAAAGGTATTGGCGTTCGATGGCGGAGATTGAGTTTTTTTTTATTTTTTTGGGGGGGTAAAGGGGGGTGGGAGAGAATTTGTACGATTTATTTATCAATGGCTCGTCAATCATGAGTCAAAACCTCCGACCAGATACTTGACATTATTATGTCTGCTATCTTGGATTATATTCACTTTTTTATCATCGCATCTTACTACCTGTTCAGGTTGTACCTACGCTTAAGTACTACTTAGCTAATGGGTTAAGTATGAGGTAGGTTGAATTTAAAACCACATTTAGTGGAACGACAGAGTGAAAAACCATTCAAGATAAACTACCCTCAGTACACCCGACTAGGATTGAACATGATCTCTCCATCATCGACAATCCAGATTATTGCCAGATTGATGCCTTAGACCATTTGACCACAGAAGTGGGTTGAAAAGTTTTAAAATGTGAATGTTTTATAATTATTTTATAATAGAAAATCCATTTAAAAGCAAGAAAGTGAGCATAACAAAAAAAAAGGGGGAGGGGGTGAATAAAGCGCAAAAATATTTTGTAAAATTACATTTAATAATAAAATATATTAATTATGAAATACACACTTCCCCCCTTTTATTCTTCTCCTATCAAGCTGGGGGGAAATGCGGGGGGGGGGGGGGGTTGCTAAAGTTGGTCGTTATAAAAAATTTGGGTCGCTGTTCGATAAATTTTTGGGTGCCAGCAGCATTGCGTGGAGGGAGGGCTGGAAATCATCGGTGCCACAAACGGTATTAATACCCCGTCCTCCTGAGGTTGTAATAATAATTTCATTTTCCTTTATTATAGAACTATAACAGGCCAGCACTGAAAGTACACAAATACATATATTTACACGAGAAAATAAGATAAACAATAATAGCTAAATAATTTGATATACTATTGAATAGTTACGAAAAAAATAGTAATTAATAATGATAATAAAAATAGTAATAATAACAAATAACTAAAGAGTGGTTAAAAGCAGTAACAATATGCAAAAAATAAATCAGAATATTGTAAAATTTAGATATTATAGGCAGAACCTCTTAGTGATAAATTATTGATATGGGATTTCCTTAAATAACTCTCTGAGTTTAGCTTTTCTTTTATGATAGAAGTCGAATTCGACAAATCTAGAATTGGCGCTATGGATGCAACAACCTATAGGGCTCACCTTAAGAGCTTTATAGAAAAAATAATTTTGGATTACGAGAAACCCGAGAAGGGATATGAACGCCTACATGATCGAGGACAAATTTGCAAGAAATTTTGCTATTGAAAATATTAAAAACATAAAGGGTATCACCTTAAAGTCTACGCGAGAAGAGAGTTTGAAGCTTTAAGAAGACGCAGTGACCAATTTTCTTTGAACGTTTTCTAACCTAAGAGAGTCAGTTAAGGTAATGGAATTCCAAGCAACAGTAGTATATTCTAACTTAGATCTAACCAGGGCGTAATACAGACATAAAAAACAGTCAACTTTCTTAAATGATGAAGTAATAAATTTAATAAGTCCAAGTAATTTAAGTAATAAAAATGATAATAATGAAGGATTAGAAATATTATTATTATTATTATTATATTATTATTATTATTATTATTATTATTATTATTATTAGCACCGCGTCTTACTACCCGTTCGGGTTATACGCACTTACGCTAATGTGTAATGGTAAGGTGATCGTGAGATGAAATGGAGGACCTACAGTTTAACGTGGGATCCGAACCACGGTGGAGGCCTGGCATTCCCCACATTCACAAGATATCTTGTCAGAGGTGAGGGAAGGGTTTGGTAATCAGATAAATCTGTGCCGGGACCGAGGATTGAACCCCGGACCCCCCAGTACAGAAGTCCGACACCTTACCCCTAGACAGCCAGGTCACCAATTAGAAATAAAAGGCATCAATTTTCCTAGAATATTTTTCGTGACGATTCGAAAAATGTACGAATCCATCCCCCCTATCCCCCCCTTTCAAAATGCTAATTTTCCTACACACACTTTCGAGACCTACAATAGATCCGAAAGTTTATCATCATTAACAATTTTTTTTAAAAAGATAACGAGATTATGTCTCCTTCGATAAACCTCTTATTAAAACTCTTACCATTTTTTTTCACTCCCTCGTTACAACAATTAGCTGTAATTATTAATTATT
>JBCFYV010000100.1:57263558-57557549 GCA_039000515.1 Timema cristinae | reverse complement strand
TTCTGAAGGTAACGAAGACCTGGCGGTCTAGGGGTAAGGTGTCAGACTTCTGTGCTGGGAGTCTGGGGTTCAATCCTCAGTCCCGGCACAGATTTATCTGATTGACAAACCATTCCTTCACCTTTGGCAAGACATCTTGTGAATGTGGGGAATGCCAGGCCTCCACCGTGGTTCGGATCCCACGTAAAACATTTCATCTCACAATTACACTACCATTACACATTAGCGTAAGTGCGTATAACCCGAACGGGTAGTAAGACGGGGTGCTAATAATAATAATAATAATAATAATAATAATAATTCTGAATGTGGGAGGTGGACGCTATAAAAATCACGATTTGTAAAACTTATTGTGAGTTTTTTGAAAAGCCACACGTATGTCATAAGACATTATATATTTTATTTATTTGAGATATTTAACGGGACTTTCTGGACAGGCTGATTACATCAGCACACGAGAATTTCTATTATCGAGAGCGAAATAGCCTACCAATTTCGCCGGGAAAGGTATTTTCAAATAGCTTCCAGGGTTCTTTAACACGCCACAATCGTACTGGGGCCGACAGCTTTACTTCCCATCCGGAGAAAGTTGTGCTACGGATTTTTATCGCTCAAGGAAAATATGTCGACCCCAGTTGGGCTTGAACCCACAAATATCGTTTCTTGAGGTTAGCACTTTACCCCAAGACCACCGAGGTCAACATGAGCTAAAAACCACTGCGAAATAGTTGAAATTTCTTCTTTTTATTTCCATCAACTCTATTATTTATTACGTGAAATGTAGAGTTTATTTATCTATTTTTCTTTAAATTTTTTTTTTGTGGCTTAATTTTTTTCAAACTTTGTTTTTATTGGGTAATAATCTGAGTCTTAATGGTTATGTTTAATTTATGCCACTCACAGTCATAATTTTGCTAAGTTAAGAAAACGTAGAATAGAAATATATTTAAAAAAAAATTCCTTCGCTTTTGTGCAGTTTAGTTCTATCCATAGGAATAAAGAAATATAATTTAAAGTTCCGTACCGTTCACCACCTCCAACTCTAACCGCTAGAGGTCACAATAGCCGGGAAGAGTGTGGGCGGTAATCCAAGGAATTAAATTTAATAAAAAATAAGAACATTTGTAAGTTTAAGAAAATATTTAATTATTTATTCAAGGTAAAACAACAGAGGTAAATAAATAATACAGGGCCTCACAAGGTAAACTGAAGTGTGTTGGAAAACATATAAATATGGTAGAGACTGCGCTTGCGCAGTACAGTTGAGGGTATATTTCACAATCCCTAAGTAATAGTAGTCCTTAACGAAGACTGATTTTAAAACAAAAGAGTAATAACATAAATTACTTATTTATATGTATTAGTCTGGAAGAGACCCAAAAATAATAAAACATCGTTAATATAATAAAGAGCTCCTCTACTTGGTTAACAAAGCGGCAAAATCACCCTTGTGACTGCAAACTAAACAAACAGATTAAATCATTAAACCTTTGAAATCTTATTATAATAAAAAGCATATTATAGAGCTCGAAATATAATGGTATTTCCATTATTGGACTATTAAAGAGCTCCTCTATACGGTTAACAAAGCGCCTGAATCACCATTGTAAATTTCGACTAAATCATTAAATTTTAAGATTACATTTTAATTTCAAATGTCAGTTCTGATCAAAATAATTTACACAAAGGTTTGACTTTCCGACATAACTCAAACTTCTGTGGGATTATTACTTTCACCACCTTTGAAGTGATTTCGACATGTTAATATTTAACATTATAATAGAAAAAATAATACAAAAACAATAACTTATAAATCAAAACAAAAATAAATCTACAACATTTTTTCCATAATTGAAACAGTATCAAATTTTAAAGTTTAAACAATTATTGGTAACCACGAGTGCAATCAAATTTATATTTAAACTAAATATTCCAAGGCAAGAAAAATAATCTAAGTGACTATCTACTACTAATAAGACTAGATTTTACGGAGAGACTAGTGCTCAAGCGGCAAAAGGAAAAATTAAGTGGTCCACAAAACAATTTTACTTTCCAAAATTAATCTTCTAGTGAGAAATTACTGACGCCTACACAGAACGATTTCAATCACATTATTACTAAGTGTACAAACACCCAAACCCATTATAGGTCGTTTATATTTAAATATTTATTAAAATATAAAGTGTTTATATTTTGAAATCCTGGACGATTATATCTAAGTCCAGACCAGGACCTCTCGTGGTTGTGTAGGAAAATAATCAACTATGTTAGCTGATCACCAGCTTTATATAGGTCTAGTTGATGGATATAAGGGAGAAGGGGAGGGGGGGGGGAATCTTCGTATTAAAAGTATAATGCCACGTTGCGAACACGTGCTAGCAGCATGGTTCTCTTGTTAACAACCGCCATCAAACTTGACACGTCACTTAGACACGTAAACCGGAACTCTGGTGAGTTGGCAATTAAGATCGTGAGGTTCTTCTGTCGGCCAGCTAAGCCAATCAGCGTAGGTCTAGATAACCTCATTAAAGTGACTCGTCGATGCACCTTTCATAGCTTTTTCAGTCTTCACTTCATCATAGAATTCGGTGTGAACTATTCGGTAATGGAACTCGTGCTAAGCCAGAAGTATAAATGAGGGAGTAAAGCCCATATTTTAGACATAGTAAGGTGTTGTAAATCATTGATATTGCATTATGTCTATGAGTATTAGTTATATCCGGGGACGGTAGTATTAATGTAACAATAGCTAGCAATGCTAATGTTACAGTTACATTCAATCTTGTACATTAAATAATAATACAATTTGTACTCCCAACAAGGGTCGTTGGAAGGAAGTGAGGGGGGTAAATAATAATTTGAATGAAAGCGGGAGCTTGGGTCAAAGTGTTTCATTTTAGAAAGCCTCACAAAAGCGAGAGATTGAAATAAATTTACAACTCACTTTGATTCTCTCCGCCGGAGTTAAGTGCTTCGAGTGAAATACCCCGCGCCGATAAAAACTTTTAATTACACTCTGATTACTTCTAACGTATCACAGGGAGTTTGTTAAAGAGTGGAACAAGGGTTAAGTTGTACATTTTTACAGCTTTGAGTTTAACCCGCTTCGGTGGCCTCATGGTATAGCGCGCTCTCTCGCAGTAGACTAGAACTGCCGATAACAGAAGATGGAGGTTCGTATCTCGGTCGGGTGTACTGGAGGTGGATTTACAATATGGTTTTCCTCTCTCCCTTCATGCAAATGCGAGTACACTTCATCTAAATATAACTTTACTAATTCCTAAAACCATTAGCGTAATTAGTACATAATCGTATAACCCGGACGGGTAGTAAGACGCTGTGATATAAAAATGCTTTGATGTATCATGGTGTTGGAGGAGAATAGGAAGGAGGAAGAAGTGCTAAGAGAACCATTCTGGGTGTCACATTAAGAGGAGAAATGTTTGGTTGAGTGATGTCATAGAAGGCAGGGGGGGGGGGGAGGAAGATGAGGAACGAGCTCAAACAAGATGAAGTTTCACGATATAGAAAATTGAAGCTGACTATATGGCATTCTGGATGACTCAATTTGGACAAGGCTACGTACCTGTTGAAAGACAGAACACCTAAAAATAATATTGAAAAAAAAAACTTTTGAGAAAAATAAATATCATAATTGTTCAAGTAGATAATAATTGCCTTCACATGGTTAAGACTACTCGCTACATTATTGTGTGTGAGGCTGATCGACTCCTATGGGTGCTACTAACGAATTATTCTTGGGAAAGATGGTTTAAAATAAATGCACCCACAATAACATTACATGCATAACACACTAGATTAATTGGAACGTATACGTATAACATGACGCGGTGATTAAAAAACACGGTAAAAATCCCTGTCTGTACAAAGCTTGAAGCCGCCCCGGCCAGGGACAGCTTAACACACACCCACATACTCACTTGTAGAGAGGTTCCTTCATTGAAATTCCGCTTAAGTGCCTCCCCTAATTAAACCATGGTGAGGGGTGGATAGGACGGAGACGGCATAATAAGTGCCCCTAGGGCTGTGGCGATGGTCCAGTCTCCCCCCCCCCCCCCCCAAACTCTTTGGCCGCTTCTGAAGCGGGGTTAACCCGGGGACGTCCGACCACTCGCGTAGTTCCATTACCAACATTGATTGAAAGTCACTAGATTCTATGAAAACGTCTTATTTGGTTTATTGATTATAAAGTTTATTTAAATAGTTATCAAAACCTTTCAATAATATTTTTTTTTTAAGATTACTGTATAATTTATTTTTACATCATTTATTAAATGGATTAAGAATGTAAATACAAATTATAATATAGTTTCCCCCATTTTGGTATTATTAGTTTAGTTTTCAAATAAAGGGCTTCCTATGACCATCAGACTGTAATTAGGAAGGAATATTTTTTTACATCTATAAAAGCTACTAAAACCATTTTACGTACCTACATTCTTACGTCAAGTCAGGTTATTTGCAGTTGTCACTTTTGATATATATATATTATCAATAAATATAGAATAACAATAAAGTAGAATGTGATCAGTGTTGACAGCAAAATGTGTGTTCATATTTTCTGTAAAGTTCCATCCTTAGCACACTCAGCACACCTCACTCTGCCGGCCATATAATATTGAACACCAGAGTAATGTATTTGTTGAAGTGGTCACACCCAGCACACCCCACTCTGCCGGTCATACAATAGTGAACACCAGAGTAATGTATTGGTTGAGGTGGTCACACCCAGCACACCCCACTCTGCCGGCCATATAATAGTGAACACCAGAGTAATGTATTGGTTGAGGTGAAAACAAACGAGGGTCGTAATTAAACTGTAAATAATGAAGTGGCGGGTGGCGGATGTTGTACAGGGGGACAGAGGGGATGGGGGGGGGGGGGGTGACATGACGTACAGTGGTGGGTCAAATAGATTGCAAGGGGGTGCGTCTTATTACCTATCTTGGCCGTATGCGAACCTGGTGAAGTAAGGAGGAAGATAAAGAGATTCAGAGAAATGTAGCCGCATTTGTATTGCGAAGGATAAAGACATGCATTCGTAAGTAATCTCAGAACAAACAGACATACAAAATGCCAAACAGTCGAGTTAAAACAGGCCCTCGTCCCGAACTCAAGTCTCCAATAAAATAAATATCTGCTCTCTAAAATTGGGCGCCAAGTGTGAAGGTTTAACTGAAATGAAGCTACGTCATCGACTAATTACTTCCAAACGAAATTAGGTAATAACTAATTGTGAAGGCCATCAAATGTATCCATCCATTTCCCGCGGGGGAAGCTCAGAATGTTTGGGCAGTAACATCATCAAGACGAGCCGAGGAAACTGACATTTGACTACATTTGTTTCTAATCCCTGAACGGACAAAGGGAACGATTAAAAACTCTTTAGTCCTAATTACAAAGAAACATAAACAAGGAATGTAAACTCGATATTTAGGACTTGGGGAGATTAGGAGGGCGGCACGTCATTGCTTTTAAACGTTTATAGCAGGATTCTGGTGGCGAGGAAATTGGCTAGAATACAACCATATATATTATGATGATGAGGACCCGTGCATGCCCCCGGTTGGGCAGCAATTATGTTGATGCCGTTTTTTACGTCCCAAAGTTGGGATATCAGTTATCTATTCACACGGCTATGTGATGATCCCATTATATGCCTATCTCACTGAAGGATTACTTATTATTATTTATTTATTATTATTATTTAGCACCGCGTCTTACTACCCGTTCGGGTTATACGCTTTAATTGTTAATTATGCTAATGGATTAGGAATTGAGAAGGTTGAATTAGAGGAAGTAAACCCGCATTTGCATGGAGGGAGAGTGGGAACTCATTTAGGAAAAGCCACCCCCAGTTCACCCGACCAAGATCCGAACCTCGATCTCCCCGTCCTCGGCAGTCAAGCTCAACACGACTAGCGCGTTAGCCAACTACGCAACCGAGACGGGTGATTACTTATTAGTTATTTCTGTTGAGATTAGTAAAATTCAATGTTTATACACAATTTATTTAATGAATTACAATTTCAATATTATAAATTTAACATAAACCTGATACAATTCTCATTCGTTCAACGACTTGATGCTGAGAACCAGAGCTAGGACTGGAGCTTGCTACAGATTGAGATAGATATAGATTTAGATAGTGATTGCTAGATTGCTGTACACACAAGCTGCTCCAGCCCCTTATACATGACCTACCTCTAGCTTCTTGGTCCCCTTGTCACCAGTGTTATACACACAAGCTGCTCCAGCCCCTTATACATGACCTACCCCTAGCTTCTTGGTCCCCTTGTCACCAGTGTTAAAACCAACTAAAAGAACTCCTGATAACCTGATGTCGTGAAGGCTAGCTTACTATTGGGTAGAATGCAGCCAACTCATCGCCAGATTTTCAAAAGAACGAAGAAAGATTTTAAACATTTTATATTGAATTTACTTTTGAAAATGCCTGATCATCCATGGACGAAGTATTAAAAGGATAATTTACTTGCAGTTCTTTAAAGAAAAATATACTTCATCCATGACTTTTCGAATGAATGAGAGGGGCCCAAAACAGTATAGTTATAAAATATATTCTTTATGTTAACGGCATTGCTTGGTTAATCAACATCGCCTTACCCTCTGCCTTGTCATTACTCATTACTTCACACTTTGCCGTGCTTGATTTAATTACACACTCTTTCACTTCCTCATTCCATTCTTGTACTTCCTCTTCCTTCTCCCCCCCTTATCATCAAGTAATCACCAAACAGTGAATGAGTGTAGAACTAATTTTAATAATTAATTGACAGATTGCGTTTTGAGATCTCCCGACAACCCAGAAATGGTGACGTGTTATTCTTTTATCTCCGTAGAGTGCTCTGTCGGACGTCAGCGTGTATCCGACGTTCATCCAACTGACGCCGACGCTCGCCACCGTCGCTGACGTCCTGACAACCGTGATAACCCACTTCCGGTGGAGGAGCGCCGCCATATTGACTGCAGGTATGTCATACAGGCTACACGTGTGTTGCTGAAACGAATCACTGTACTGCATGCATAGGGCCGGGTGGTAAGCCAGGCTGACTACAGCTGTAGAGGACCTAGCTTTGGTACCACGTGACGTCTAGACTTAATTAATATATGAAGAATACAAGGGAAATAGGGGGAAAAGTCACACTACACGTATTTTCCATGACAACTTTTATATCACAAATCTCATAAGTAATTTAAAAGTGACAAACACCTCTTTTAACCATGATTTATTTTTATATTTATTTACCATCGCGTCTTACTACCCGTTCGGGTTATACGCTTAAGTACTAATTATGCTAATGGAATAGAAATGGGGAAGGATTTTATTTTAGAGGAAATGAACCCGCATTTGCGGGGAGGGAAAGTGGAAAACCATTTAGGGGAAAACCACCCTCAGTTCACCCGACTGAGATTCGAACTTCAATCTCCCGGTCCTCGGCAGTCTGGCTCAACACAACTAGCGCGTTAGCCAATTACGCCACGGAGGCCATGATATAAAGTGTAATAGAAAGTTCTCATGATTGTCTAGCAGAGGGCAGCACTAACATTGTTTTAGTCTTGCCTCCTTTTTTCCCTTGTACCTTTAATATGTGTATGCGTTAAAGTAAAGTTTAGTCATGTATTTAAAAAGTAAATTATCATCATCATCATCGACTGTTTCCAGCCCGTGGCCGGCTCAGGCTAGTGAAATGCCTCCATCTTATCCTCTCACTTGCACACGTGCTGTTATCTGTTCTTCCCATATCTTTCTTGGTCTTGCTTGGTGTATTTTTACCAACAAACTTCATTTCCATAACTCTCCTTGTGGTCCTTTCTTTTTACATCCTCATTACGCGTCCATACCCTATCATCTTTGCTTTCTCTAAAAAAAATTAATATTAATTAAAAATTAAATAAAATTAACATTGTTTTCAATGCATTTTGAAATATTACAATTCCGTATATAACAGCTCCCCGAGCGCCATCTTGTCCGCGTGACTTCATACCACGTGTTCGTCTCGAACATAACCTCGAAACTTCTCCAACCCGACAAGCTGTCATTTACTTTAATACCACAACTGCAACAATCCGCTTGTAACGGAACCACTTTCCCTCTTTTTATGATTTTTTTAGTACATTAAGGGTGACCTGGCGGTCTAGGGGTAAGGTGTCAGACTTCTGTGCTGGCGGCCGGGGTTCAATCCTCGGTCCAAGCAAACCCTTCCTTTACCTCTGACAAGACGTGTATTAATCACAACTTGTGAATGTGGGGAATACCAGGCCTCCACCGTGGTTCGGATCCCACGTTAAACTGTAGGTCCTTCATTTCATCTCACAATCACCCTACCATTACACATTAGCTTAAGTGCGTATAACCCGAATGGGTAGTAAGATGCGGTGCTAATAAATAATAATAATAATAATAATAATAATTTAGTACATGAAACTAAAACGTTAGTTTTTTTAGCCCCTAGGGGGTATGCTCATAGCGTTCGCCTCTATTTCGGAGTGAACCGTATTTTTGAAGTAACAAACCACTCGTTATGGTGTGGATGTAGGGGACGCGAGAAAAGGTAAAGGTTTTTGCAGTTTTTATGGCAAAAAAATGTTTAGACCAAAATAAAACATTATTATTATTAGCACCGCGTCTTACTACCCGTTCGGGTTATACGTACTTACGCTAATGTGTAATGGTAGGGTGATTGTGAGATGAAATGGAGGACCTACAGTTTAACGTGGGATCCGAACCACGGTGGAGGCCTGTCATTCCCCACATTCACAAGATGTCTTGTCAGAGGTGAAGGAAGGGTTTGGTAATCAAATAGATCTGTGCCATGACCGAGGATTGAACCCCGGACCCCCAGCACAGAAGTCCGACACCTTACCCCTAGACCACCAGGTCTCCAGAGATATTTGTTGAATATCTGTCGAGGATGTCTGGAATTTAATGATAACTTTCTCTCTTCGTTTAAAAGGTTTCTCATTTAATGCCGCTATGACAGATATTCAACAACTGTTGATATCAACATGGGAGGAAAATTAAACTATGTGTTTATACTGGAGCAGTAAATTATTTATCTTGGCTATAAACATGTTCTACCATAAAGGCTGCAAATACACTGACCTTTTCTCGCTTCCCCTACACCCCCACCTTAAATAGTGTGGTATCTGTGCGCGCGTCTCGGAGCTCCGGTATGTCGCCCTTGCCCACTGATCCATACCGGACCTGCCAGTTGCAGCCGTGCTGTGCATGTTGACTTGACTCGCTGCCAGGGAAGTCGGAGTCGAACGTTCTAACCGCGTGAGGACGTCACACGGAGGAACCTACAAAATGTTCTAATATGACCTCCGCGCGTGTCTCCGAAACATACGTCATTAGTAGGTGCTGGGGTAAGGTTAAACTGGCCCTACGGAATATTTAACATCCTTATTAGCAAGGTCTGGACTTTGATTACCTAAACATTCTAAAATATGACATCAAGCTTACAAAAAAATGGCCCAAACTGTTTAAACAAAAACTCACTTTACAAATCTTACAACAGAACTGTTGCATACTGCTGAATATAACATTGATTTACAAATACCTCCTTCAGAAGTAATAGGTGTAATGAGGTGGACTGGATAGAACTAGCTCAAGATAGGGACAGGTGTAATGAGGTGGACTGGATAGAACTAGCTCAAGATAGAGATAGGCCGTAATGAGGTGGACTGGATAGAACTATCTAAATAGTGATAGGTGGCTTACTTTTACAAGTGCAACATTGAACCTTCGAGTTCCTAATGCGTACAGTTCAGTACAGTTCAGTACAGTACAGTATTAGAATGTTATTCCATCTCGTGGTACAGTCAAGTTTGGGTGGGAAGTGTTCTATTTTATTTTACCAGTGTGTCCGTGAGACAGGCCCAGCAGTGAAAATAAAGAGCTCGGCGTAGTAATAAATGTTTCGACGATATTCCCAACTCATCTGTTGTAGAGATGATATAATATAATCCCCATCGGACGATCATGTGATCGTGGCTACCTGTGAAACAATGGCTGTAATACAACAATGGAAACAAGTTGTTCGCACTGCTATCGATAGGACGAGAGGTGTTGGGAGTGTGCCTATAACTCGAGGGTCCGGAGTTCAATAACCATCAACAACAATCTCTATTCACGGTGCTTAGTTTACTTTCTAAAGACCCGTTCCAGAGAGAAAGAATTGTGATCGTAAAAAAAAAAATGGAATTAGATATTTGGATTGATGCTAATCTTCAGGTTGTACTAATTACACTAACGAGTTAGGGATGAGGACGGTATAATTAAGAGGAAGTGTAACCACATTTGCGTGAAAGAAGAGTGGAAAACCGTTTTAAAAAACAACCTTAGTACACCCGACTGAGATTCGAACCTCGTTCTCCTTATCATTGGCAATCTAGTCTACTGCAAGAGTAGCGCCTTAGACCATGCGGCCAATGAAGTGGGTGAGGAAGTTTTTTTTTATCGATGCCGTATATCCATTACTGGGAATAGTTGAATTTTACCGATAGGGCTAAATTTTGGCATCCGTGGTTTTCCATAAGACTCCACAACGGGGTTTTTCGAAAACTAGATATTTTATTCTCAAAACTACTTAGTCAAAAAGACTTTTTATAGAAATTGGCCATAAATATTTCGATTAAAATTTTATTTGGCACTGTTTAACATCACAAACAAAATTACACATCTAATTCATCCGAAGAAATTTCTTGGAGAATAATTTACCCACGAGGATATTTGGTTATTTCCAATTTTGATATTATCTCTACATATATTTGAGATACGAACTAACATATCAATGTGGGAGTTGTAAAGATATTAAAAATAAAAACTTTTAATTTCAAATAATATTTCTATGAACCCAATAGTTTCCGAACTACAAACAAATATATTTTTTAGAATGTAGACGTGGGGAATGTGTAGTTAAATGTTATGCTCTTTTGTTAACAGAGGTGTTACTTTAATCTCAATTTAGCAATGTCACATATTATTTCATTTATAATCTTTGTTGGCGTATGACCCACTTTTTCGAGGTTTCTTCAACACTCACTCACTATAGCGTCATTTTGTTCCTACCTCTTTGTATCACTCACTCTAACGTCATTTTGTTCCTACCTCGTTGTATCACTCACTATAGCGTCATTTTGTTCCTACCTCTTTGTATCACTCACTCTAACGTCATTTTGTTCCTACCTCTTTGTATCACTCACTCTAACGTCATTTTGTTCCTACCTCTTTGTATCACTCACTATAGCGTCATTTTGTTCCTACCTCTTTGTATCACTCACTCTAACGTCATTTTGTTCCTACCTCTTTGTATCACTCACTCTGTCATTTTGTTCCTACCTCTTTGTATCACTCACTCTGTCATTTTGTTCCTACCTCTTTGTATCACTCACTATAGCGTCATTTTGTTCCTACCTCGTTGTATCACTCTCTAGCTTTATCTCTTTCATACCTCGGTGGCTCTCATCCTCACAGTACATTGTTACCCCGAGCACGTCCTACTCCCCAGATTACAACCCCCCTCCCCCTTGCCCCGCCAGAGGAGAAGGAAACAATCCGACCTAAGAAAAGCGGCCAGGAGGGTGGGAGGGAGGGAGGGTTTAGTTTAACTTGGAGAGGATTTGTACTCGCGCTAATAAGATTGAAGTGGTCCTTGGAGGGTTGTCGTTCTACTCTCGGGACTTGTGGAGAAACAATCTTGATACTTTTATAACTCGTGCTATTAATATATGTTGTAACCAGCCTCCATCATCCCATTCAAATAATGGACAGAGGTAGAAACAAGATAGTTATAATTTTTATTCATTCAAACATAATACAGCTCAATGGGGGAGCGGAACATTAAAGATTACAAATACCAAGTGCCAGCATGCGCCTGATGGGCGAAGTGACATACAAACTCATGTCACGGCCAGAAGGGCGATACAACCATAACAAGGTAATAGCTGCCTTATAATAAGGCCCTAGAAACGGCACAGTTAACGGGTGACTCCGGTCTGTTGATAAATTGGTCTCCTTACACACATTAAGCGTTACAATTCTCAAATAATAGCTCAGGCCCAGCCTAAACTCTAGCATAGCCCAAAGGGGACTCAAGACCCCATAGTTAACTAATACAGCCGAGAGGCCTATCAATAGCATCAAAGTGAATACAAAGTTTCTAAGCCCAACAATAACAACTCCACCCAATTAAGTAATAAGTTAGACCCCGTTGGGAGATTTAAGAATCAGGTGGCCCGCGGTCCCACTATTTAGAACCCACAAACTAATAATTGCCAAACATAACAATAAACTATGTATTATCTCCCTAACAACCATAAACACAAATATAGATATATGAAACGTAACAATAAACTATCTAGACCCACTAACAATCCTAGGTATATAAACATATCAAAAAGACGGGGATTATCCCGACTAACTAACAACCCATGTATATAAACATTAAACATTACTAAAAACATCCGTGTTTTTCTTAGATGGCCTGCGGCCCTACTTTTATCCACCTTTTTGTTTATACAGAAAGGACGTAAACATAACTTCCTATTATATATGGCCTCCAAGTCAAAAATGCACCAGCGTGCGAACATTCCGCGAAGCGGAAATTTGAAATATTAACACGAGAACCAGATGGGTTCCCCCTTTAATTACCATAGTCGTGAAGACGACTACCAATACCCCGCAGTCATGACTATTCGTTGAATTAAAAAAATATAAATATCTGCAATTTATACGAAGTCCGAAACATTGAATTTTGAAAATATAAATAAGATTTTAAGCCAAAGAGAATTTTGATTAATTATGACGAGCCCACTTATGAAGTAAGATTCTTACCTCCTAAAAGCCGTGAGTATAATGCGTGCCAACACATCGCACCACAACACTTTTATACCCTGAAGTTATCATGTGCTCTCAGAGTGGACGGATAGGGGGGGGGGTATTATCTAGAAGCGTCCACAGAGTCCTGGAGCAACAAGCCACACGCACAACATAGTCTGTCGAAGGTTCCATAATGTTCCATAAGGTTCTGGTTGGAAGCGCGCAGCGATGTTCACTTGTCTTCTCGTCTGAATAAGGGGGGAGGGGGGGAGGCCTCTCTGCCCCGCCCGCGGCGAGCGTGTAGCCCGGCTTAGGGTACGGCCAGACTGAGCGCGCGAGCGAGCGAGCGCGCGAGCGACTAAAATATAAAATAAAACACATTGGTTGTAATGGGGGGTGGCCACACTGGAGCGAGCGAGCGCGCGCGCTCGACCCGGTACAGTCTAGTTTACAGGCGCTAGGCAATATTATTGTATGTTGGTTCATTGAGTGCTGGGGAAACTTCTCATTTTGACATGATATTTGACTTTTTTCTATCAGTGATAGGTTTAACACACTTGCTATTAATGGCCCGGTGACCTGGCTGTCTAGGGGTAAGGTGTCAGACTTCTGTGCTGGCGGCCGGGGTTCAATCCTCGGTCCCGGCACAGATTTATCTGATTACCAAACCCTTCCTTCACCTCTGACAAGACATCTTGTGAATGTGGGGAAAGCCAGGCCTCCACCGTGGTTCGGATTCCACGTTAAACTGTAGGTCCTTCATTTCATCTCACAATCACCCTACCATTACACATTAGCGTAAGTGCATATAACCCGAACGGGAAGTAAGATGCGGTGCTAATAATAATAATAATAATAATAATAATGGCCTAATTTAATTGGTAAGACCATAAATAATATAATGTATATATGTAAACCCGATATGTTAAAATACTTCAATATTATAATCAAAGTAGGTCTTTACAAATAAGAATCACCATTAGTTTGGAGAGAGTATGAAAAAACCACAACAATAAATAAGTTTTAAAAATCACCTTCAGTTCACTGAGCCAAGATTCGAACCTTTGCCTCCTAGTCAAAAGCTATCGAGTGCAACGCATCATTCCGCCACTGGTGCGGCAAATCTGATTTTAAAACACTTCAGTACAGTACCATACGCATTTCTCAATTATTAATTGGATGCACTTCTACTTTTTTCTTTTTTATAAATACACAATATTTTCTGTAAGAATTTTCGAGGAGCAGAGATGTACCAAGTGTCTTTGACAGAGACATCTTCTCTAACTAGGGGGGTGGGGGGGGGGGCGGTGACCTAGTGGTCTAGGGGTAAGGTGTCAGACTTCTGTGCTGGCAGCCGGGGTTCAATCCTCGGTCCCGGCACAGATTTATCTTATTTCCAAACCCTTCCTTCACCTCTGACAAGACATCTTGTGAATGTGGGGAATGCCAGGCCGCCACCGTGGTTCGGATTCCACGTTAAACTGTAGGTCCTTCATTTCATCTCACAATAACCCTACCATTACACATTAGCGTAAGTGCGTATAACCCGAACGGGTAGTAAGACGCGGTGCTAATAATAATCTAACTAGGGTCCGCTAATTACGCGCTCGCTCGCGCGCTCGCCAGTTTGGCCACCCAGTCGCTTGCGCGCTCGCTCGCTCGCTCGCACGCTTGTCAGTCTGGCCGAACCCTTAGTCAGTTGTAGTGCGTGTTGAAGGTGGTGTCTTGTGTTGTGAAGTCCATTTCACGGGAGTCAACAGGGACAGCGTAAGGTGAGCGTTACAATCATCCCATGTTTCGTTGTGACAAGGTTACACTGTGTGTGTGTGTGTGTGTGTGTGTGTGTGTGTGTGTGTGTGTGTGTGTGTGTGTGTGTGTGTGTGATATTGAGAGTTCTGAGTCCAGGGGTCAATTCTTCTCTTTCAATTAGCTTTTGAATTTCTTCTTAAAACTGTTGTTTTCACTTTTAAGTATTTAACGTGAGCTTTCTGAACCGACTGATTATATCAGCACACGGCTTATAAACCAACTAAAATATAGTACAGTCACAACAACCATCCCCCATGCCGTTTATTAATAGCTGTAAGAAAGGGAAAAAAACAACACATTTCATCTATGATAAAACTTTCAGCCATGTGAGGAATTGAACCCGGGACGGACACGATAGGGACTGAGCTAAGGTGTCTGTACGACAGCCAAAGAATCATTCAATTGTTTTATATTGTCTGTTCCAGGATTCAAATAACACAGACTATACATGTTTTTTTTTATATATTCCTTGTGTACATAAACAAAAATTAACATAACCCGATCAGAATAAGAAATAGAAAATTTAAATGGTATCTTTTGCACTTCTTCACCATATGGTTGGAAAAAAACTTTTCAAAAATTATGAAAATTAGTCCAAAAATATCGATTTTTCATGTAAAAAATTATTTATGTAAAAAAAAGAGCTCGTAAATACCTATTCATAGAGTGTTTACATGATATGATCGGATAAAAAATATAGCTGTCATAGTCTCTTCTATAGTCAATATAATTTTATGGTAAAAGGAAGGATCATATTTACTCTCATAAAAATGTTAATATTTCCCGATTAGATAAAAAATAGAAAATTAGAATAGTGTCTTTTCCACTAACAAATTGTCAGACTCTTTGCAAATAATCAAAATAACTAAAAAAATATCGATTTTTCATACAAAATTAATTCAAGGAAACTGAAGGGCTCGGAATTGCCTATTTAAAGAGAGGTCACATGACACTATTTGATAATAAATATGGCTCTTCCTGGATCTTCTATAGTCAACATATAAGATTATAGAGGGACTCTGACATCATTTTTAGTATTATGTTTGCAAACATACGTACACACATATATAGGGAACAATTACTGGTACAGTAAAACCCCGGTCGTCCGAAATTCCGGATTATACAAACACACTTTTTGGAAAAATGGGGAAAAATTAAGTCAAATTATACAACTAAAAAGCCACACAGCTGACTTACTCACTGACATTAATGTTTACCCACTTCCAGAAGAGCTAGAAACTTAAAATTTGGCACACTTTTAGCTTCTAGCCTGTAACCAAGGGTAAAATTCCTAAAAGTTAAAAAAAAAAATGGAACTCCCGCTAAACATTCAAAATGGCGGAGCATCTTTAAAGTATCTTGTGGCTAAACTGTAAGACCTATCAAAAAACAGCTTTGGAATTACATTAGTTTACATCCACTTGCAAAGAAAACACACAGGGGGTTTGGGGCGGAGCCCCCAACGAACAAAGCGAGTGAAATATATACAAGCTCAAAGTTAAAAACTAAATGGTTAGAAACATTTTAATCTAATAATAAATGCTTAATATTTACATGTTGTAGTTAACACAATGGGGCTTCCTGTAACTACAAATAATTACAGTAAATAATCACGTGTTATACATCAATAAACTAAATGAAAAATTGGTTCGACTGGTTCAATTGTAATTTAAAATTCCTGTAAATAATGTATCCATGTATTTTCCCGGTTAATTCTAACAAGCTTCGGTCCCAAGTAAATCGGATTAACCAACTGTTGTTTTGTGCATTCTGAGGTTTATATATTTTACAGCATTTCCCCACTGTGTTATTTTCCTAATTTCCAATCTAATATCGTTATTGCTAGTTAAAATTATTTCTAAATACTTAAACTCATTAACCCTGTCAAATTGAAGCTTCCAAAAAGAAGATACTGACCAAGTTGAGTTTGGAACTGAGGAAGAAGCTGATGAAATGTTACATTTGGAGCAGAAACTTTGACTCTCAGGAAGATGGAAAAGAAATACTTGGAGAGTTTTGTAATGTAGTGCTGGAGAAGACTTGAGAAGATCACGTGGACAGACAGACAGACAGGGTAACAAATGAAGAGTGGGTGAGAAGAGAACCATTTTGGATGTGATTCTTCGGTACATCCTCAGGAGGAACTGTCTTCTGCACGATGTCATAGGAGGAAAGGTTGAGGGAAAGAGGAGCTTAGGAAGGAGACAAAGGACAGGGCGCATTGGTGGTCTAAGTTCACTGACAAAAGAAATGGACCTATCGTAAGACAGAACACCTAATAACTAAAATCTGTGTTCTCTGTGTGATCACACACTTTGTCTTTTGTGCGTTCACTTCCAAACCTATTTCCTCGCTGGCCTCTAATAAAGACTATTATTATTATTATTACTACTACTAGTATTGTTGTTTCAGATGTGAGCTGGTGGCCCCAGCTGGCTCACCTGGTGGAGCTCTCTATGAGGAGAGAAGGTCTCCTGGTGAAACATCACATGGTCCTACACACACGTTCCCTAGAGGAACTTTCCCGGAGACTGCGCCCCTTGCAAGTCGCACCCTGTAGAGGTAAGTTATCTGTGTCGTGTCGAGGAGTGTTAACAGGGTAAGCAGAGCTAGTCTAAGCTTTACCTGTAAACTGTTCTCTCATCACCCAATTGGAACAATCATTGGTCAGGTATCAACGAACATACATTCCCATGTGAGGTGTGTAGAGCAGAGTCTATGTATGATTGGTCAAATGGGGACAGAATGGGAGAGAACATATCACAGGTACAGTTGTAACAAGCTCTGCTTACCCTGGCAACACTCCACTCCACTACACTGGTACATTCCATGTGAGGTGTGTAGAGCACAGTCTATGTATGATTGGTCAAATGGGGACAGAGTGGGAGAGAACATATCACAGGTACAGTTGTAACAAGCTCTGCTTACCCTGGCGACACTACACGACACTGATACATTCCCATGATAACCAATATAGCCGATTATTATGCCCCACCAGTAGACTCGCGCAGTGAATTGTGGCCCTCGGGTACTTAGTTGGGAACCCCTGGTCTAGATTAACCTCGTCATCAACAATTAGGGTCCTTCAGGAACCGCAAAGGGGAGGGGAGGGAGATAAAGTGTAAATATAAACATTTTAACTGTAATTGTGACCGAATGCTTTAAGAAGGCGTTGCCCTCGCAATATCCTGGGACTGCCAATGGGGCTCAATTACTGGACTGGAGTATTGAAGAGGGTTCTATCCTGAATGGTTTACCAATCTACATCCACGCAAATGTGGGTACACTCAATCATTCCTAACATATTTACATAACAATTTTGTATAATCCTATTTAAAAAAAACACATACAAGCTGTATATTTGCATTTAATTTTGTCCTATTTTAAAAATCAGACCAGTCCAGTTCCGGTCAGTTTCATAAACGCTTTTCAGGAGTTCGCCCCCCCCCCCCTCTATTCCTACTCACCCCCTCTCCCAAACAAAGCCACCGCCACTAAATAATCCTATTACAGTAGACTACTTATTTAATTTGAATTCACGAGAGATCTAGAGGATAGGATTGGCGGATTTATTTGTTGTGGATTATAAAGCGCCATTTTACCACTCGACCCGGAGGATCGCGTGGGAAATATCGGACATTTCCAAACAAACGACATGATGGGGGGGGGGGGGAGGGGTGATTTACACGCTGATACGGAACTCAACGTTATATATATTTGGTTATTATTAATGAGTTTATCAGACCATGGTAACATTTCCAATCAGTGATTATAGTTACCATCCCCATTTCCCCAGGAGTAATGTCTGAACTAATTTTATCTGTGATGTAGGGATCAGAGATCGAATCCCGTTCGGGTATGATGTGCTTTTTTTATTTTTCTAATTGAGCTATCAGTTCCCCCCCCCCCCCCATGAAAATGCAGATACATCTTATCATAATTTTACCTTCCTCGTCCATACTTCATTGGTGTGAGTCTACATATATCACGGACATGCGATGCGGTACATTCTTAATATATAAATATATTATGACAAAATATTCCTCAGTGCAACCTGTTAGAGTTAAACCCCGACCCTTCTAGCTCAGTCAGAAGTGTAGGGGACGCGATAAAAGGTAATTTTTTTTTGCCATTTTCATAACAAACAACTTTTTTTCTACCCGATTCGATGGTCGCATAGTCTAACGCGCTACTCTCGCCGTAGACTAGACTGCTGATGACGGGGAGATCGGGGTTCGAATATCGGTCAGGTGTACTGAGGGTATTTTTTTTCCAAAATTACTTTCCACTCTCCTTCCACACAAATTCGAGTACACTTCCTAATCCTTAAAACCATTATAGTAAGTAGTATAACCCGTACGGGTAGTAAGCGGTGTTAAAAATCCTTTTTAGCTTTGACCTCACATTTAAAAGATGGTGGTGACCTGGTGGTCTAGGGGGTAAGGTGTCAGACTTCTGTTCTGGGGGTCCGGGGCTCAATCCTCGGTCCCGGCACAAATTTATCTGATTACCAAACCCTTCCTTCACCTCTGACAAGACATCTTGTGAATGTGGGGAATGCCAGGCCTCCACCGTGGTTCGGGTCCCACGTTAAACTGTAGGTCCTCCATTTCATCTCACAATCACCCTACCATTACACATTAGCGTAAGTGCGTATAACCCGAATGGGTAGTAAGACGCGGTGCTAATAATAATAATAATAATAATAGTAATATAAAAGATGGCCTTCACACTCCTTTATCGATCTTTGCCAATCTGAACCAGTTAGACGTGCGCTGAATAATATGTCCCCCCATCCCCCCGCACGTAACTAATATATATATATATATATATGGTCGCTTGACGCGTAGTTTATCAGCGTTATCACTCACCAGACGCACGTCGCCTCGGCCTGATGAATAAGCATATATATATCAGGATAACGAATGACGTAATTCCACATGTCATCCTCGGACACACACATGTAGACGTATCACGCCAAACATGTTCAGGCTGCGAGTGACCTTTCGTGTCGACGAGGAAAAGATAGATGATCCCAGGACCTTTGGTTAGTTTATGAGTGGATTGGGGCCAACCACTGCCTTAAGTTACGGCCAGACTGGAGCGAGCGCTCGAGCCGGCACAGTCTAGTTTACAGGCGCTAGGCAATATTATTGTATGTTGGTCCATTGAGTTCTAGGAGAACTTCATGTTGACATTTTTATTACTATCGATAGGTTTAGCACACTTGCTACTAACAGCCTAATTTAATTGGAAAGATCATAAACTATACACATATATAAATATATGTGTATGTATAAAACTGATATGTTAAAATACTTAAATATTATAATCAATGTAGGCCTTTAAAAATAAGCACCATTAGCGTTGAGAGAGGATGGTAAAACCACAACAATAAATCACTTGTCAAAAACCAGCCTCAGTTAACTGAGCCAAGATTCGAACCTTTGCCTCCTCGTCAACAACTATCGAGAGCTATCTGATAATCACGCGTTCGCTCGTCAGTCTGGCCGAACTCTTATACCACTCGACAGCTAATGCAGGTAATTTCTATTAGTGATTTTAACTAAATTTCTTCCCTTTTTTCATTAGTAGTAGACCCCCTATTATTTCAAATAAATTAAGATAGATAGATAGATAGCAAGTTTTAATTTGACTAACGAGGTACACTAAAGTCGCGATTATCCGGCCCTACGTATTATCCGGTCTGTTGTTAACAAGTGCGTTTTAAAATAAACAAACCGGTCCATATCCAACATTTACAGAATTTATAATGTGATTCATTTGACGTTGTTTTCACTTGTCCTTGCTTTGTAGCCAATGTTCCATTTACAAAATAAAGTATTGTATAGTTAAGATTTTAATTTTTTTTTCTCGTTTAATTTTTACTGTCCCCCTACAATTAATGTATTATTATTTTACATCGAAACCAGAAAATGGGCAGATTCTATTAAAACAAAGTTAAATGTTCAGTGAAAATTAGAAAAAAAAATTGGCTAACCGTACTGAAAATTATTTACACTCGGGTTTTGTATTATCCGGCCCGGAAAACCGCCACTTTAATACGGATAATCGCGACTCTAGTGTATACAGATGAAATTAACCTACTGAAGTTTTCTTTTTAATAAAACAAATAATTCATCTCCTCTTGTTGACAAAATGGCCTGATAGCTCTTTTCATGTGTGTGGTAGTAACGAGTTTTCGGAGAAGTAAGTTTTTATTTTAGTTCAGAGTAGAGTTGAGTGCTGTGATGACGTGATTCTCAACTGTTTGAGACGTTCGATGCCAGCTGTAGCGCCCTAGATGTGGTAAATAGTTGTCCCTCGCAGCACGCCTGTTGTGTGGGATAGCATAACCCACCCTTGTTTATTCTATTTGTTGCAATATGAAACTCTGTGGGTTTTAACCTCTGATTGTAAAAAGAAAGTACCTACATCCAATATTTTTGCTGAGGGAACTGAAGGTCTTTTGGAGAAAAGCTTTCTCTCATTTCACTGTTGTCAACTCTCCTCGCTCTCAGTTATGTCTGAAGATGGTGTGTTGGGGTAAAGAGCAGATAATGGCACCATCCACAAACCAGCGTTGCCAAACTTGTTTTATATTTGAGGGGAGATTGACCACATGAAAACACTGTTCCCCCTATAGTGAGCATGCAGTTCCGTCAGAGATGATATTCAGTGTAGTCAACCCGCTGCACCCATCATGATTACAGCTGTTTGTTCCCGCGATGTTGCAACTTTTTGTGCCTAGTCATCTTCTTGCTGTTCCTGTTTAGGGGTTTGATCCACGGTAGTCGATAAAGGTAAAACACGAATCGTTCTCTCTCCTCGGGGGCAACACGGGAGGGGGGGGGAGTAGAATATGGTACGAAGAAATTATTATTGGTCAGCGCCCTAACCTAGATGACCTAAAATAAAGCCCTATGAAATTACATAATATTTATAAAAAAATTATTTCAAATAAAAACTCATGACTGCACACAAATAAATCAATTAGAGAAACTAACTAAACATACAGGGTGTTCGGAAACTCATATCCCAAACTGCACATATAGTTTGTTTGAACCAAAAGTAACTCTGAACGTATTACCATTTCTAGATGGACTGGTGTGTTGTTTACTATTAACTGTGGTATGTTCTGTTGTCGTGCTCAAAGATGTCGAGGTGTGCAGTGCTGTGCGCCTAACTCCTATGCAACCTGTTGTACACGCATGCTTGAACAGCTTTGCTCTCCCGGCGCTGTACGCCGATACTTTGAACACATTTTAATGGTATTAGCATTGTTTTCCAGATGTAAGTGAATAGGGATGTTGTATTACTCTCGGTTCAAACAAGTTATATGTACAGTTTTGGCGTTGAGTTTCCGAACATCCTGTATATGCAATGATAAGCCTTTAACAACTAAATTCTTACACTCTGCTGAATATAAAAACGATTCACAAATATCTGTTTGTGATGTAATAGCTAGCTACCATCGAAACCCTATTTACCCTAGTTGTCAGGAATATGTAATACCTCCTACATAAGTCATAGCTGTTATAGTGAGTTAGTTTGAATCTAACCAAACAAACCCTGGTGACCTTTGGCGGTTATTCCTCTTGACTGAAAAAATTCGCAAGGTACCAGTTGAGAATTGAGCACAGGACCTCCAGTCTAGTATTCAGGTGCACTAACCACTACACCAAGGGACCGCCGGTTTCCTACCCAACTAAACATAGATCTTTATAATCCCAAACTTTCAATCCTGGCGTCAGTAACTCTATCCGGCCAAAATAACCTCAGTCTTCACAGTTAATAAATTACGTGGGTCTCTGTCTAAACCGATCTCCTCTCTCTCTCTCTCTCCCCGCACATCAACGATCTGTCAACCCCCCGCCCTCCCCAACCCTCCACTTTCCCGCTCAGTGGATCCATTATAGGTCTATGTCTCGAGTGAAGCATTCACGCACGTGAATGAGCACGGCTGACGGTTATCGTAAGCAATAATTACTGAGAGACTCCGAACTTGGCGCTGGTTGAATCAATTTGTGTCGTCGTCCCGTGTGATGCGATTAACCGTGGTGTATAATACCGCCACCGTAAGACTCGCGAGCTGAGCTAAACCGCCCGGGAGAAGGGGTAAATTCGTCGAGGAACTTTTCTAGAGGCGGGTGTTTAGAGGACGCAACAAAAGAGAAGTGTTTCTACACATTTTATATTACTAAATCTGGCGGCCGGGGTTCAATACTCGGTCCCGGCACAGATTTATCTGATTACCAAACCCTTCCTTCACCTCTGACAAAACATCTTGTGAATGTGGGGAATGCCAGGCCTCCACCGTGGTTCGGATTCCGCGTTAAACTGTAGGTCCTTCATTTCATCTCACAATCACCCTACCATCACACATTAGCGTAAGTGCGTATAACCCGAACGGGTAGTAAGACGCTGTGCTAATAATAATAATTTAGGATTCCTTATAGTTTTAATATTTTTTTTATCATCGCACCTTACTATCCATTTGTGTTATACGCATAAGTACTAACTTACACCAATGTGTTAAGGTGGAGTAAGGTTGAATTTAGAGAAAATATACCCACATTTGCGTGGAGTGAAAATGGAAAAAAATATTCAATTAAAAACAAATTTAGTAAATTCGACAGGGATTACGAACCTCTATATCACTGTCATCGGCAGTCTAGTCTATTGCGAGAGTGATTCCTCAGACCATGTGGCCACCTAAACAGGTAACATTAATTAACCCCCTGTCTAAGAGCCAAGAGACCCGACAAAGCATGAATTAAAATAGGCTTAGTGATATTTAAATATTTCAAATAACTATCTCTTTAAACCCCCCCCCTCAGCCGTCTCCAAATAATTTTTAGGCTAAAAGTTTTTTTTTCAAAATAAAATATAATTTAATAATCGTCTTACCGCCTCGGTGGCGTGGTTAGCTAACGCGCTAGACGTGTCGAGCTCGACTGCTGAGGACGGGTAGATCGAGGTTCGAATCTCGGTCGGGTGAACTGGGGGTGGTTTTTCCTAAATGGTTTTCCACTCTCCCTCCACGCACATGTGGGTTCACTTCCTCTAATTCAACCTTCCCAATTCCTAATCCATTAGCGTAATTAGTACTTAAAGCGTATAACCCGAACGGGTAGTAAGACGCGGTGCTAAATATAATTTAATAACATCGTCTTGATAGCGAAACGGTGAATGTGTATCTAGTAGTCCCTAATTAGGCCCAGTGTTGCCTGACAGACGAGACGGCAAGCTCTCATGACAGTTGCCATAGATAAGTACGCTCTAATGGAACCTTCTGGAACAAAACACTGACACCTTTCTCGGCCCCCTTGCCACTCCTGGGACAAGGGGACAGGGAGTTGGGGACAAATAAATAAGATGAGGAGGTGATACTCTTTCCTAGTGTAACACCAACTAGTCTTACCACTCTGTCCCGGAACCCACGACCCGCCACTTAAATTAATATTTAAACTAATAAATTAAAATGTTATTTGAAATGTAAATTATTTGACTTTGTTTATTTTCTATTAACGCAAACCTCTCTCTCTTTTTTTTTTGTTAGTCAACATTTGCCGAACCCTTAGTCAAATAATCCCCCAAACCTTGAAACATGTAATTTTTCTAATTCTACTCTTTCTATTCAGAGAGATGTTTATTTAAACTCGCAGCAACTTTTATGTAGACATTTTGAAAGGTTTCTTTGTCCAGCAGCTCACGGTTGAAAATTTATTTATTTTATGAGAATTGACGACTTCTCGTACGAACATAATTTTAAAAATATGAGGGAACAATGTTCTTTTTATGCTACCTTTTGTTGATCTCTTATTACATTGAAAAAAAAAACAGTTTTGATTAAGGTTTTTCAATTTTAAAGTTATTGTTCTATTTATTAAACAATTTTCTCTTAACAAAGTTGCCTATTTGGCGAGTTCGAAGCGGGTTGCATTCAACCACTCTAAGCATTTTCCCACCTGGACGCCAATGTACGAAATAGAAAGAGAGGGAATGAATAATAAGCGATTCAGCCTGGGAGGACTCTTGTTTATCTCCCGATAACACAATCAATGCCAATTAAGGGGAGATCAAGGTTTAAATCATGGTCGGGTGTACTGGGAGTGACTCTTCACAAAATGATTTTCCACGCCTTCTTCCCACTCAAACGCGGTTACACTTCTCCTGAATATAGCTTTCCTAATTCATAAAACTACTAGCGTAATCTATACTTATAAAATAACATGTCCTGACTGACTGACTGATTAATCATAGCCGAGCGCAAACTATCAAGGCTACAAGCATGAAATTCGGACTGTATATTCATTTTGTTATGTAGGCACCCACTAAGAAAGGATTTTAGAAAATTCCACCCCAAAGGGGTCAAAATAGGGGATGATAATATGTATGAAAGTCCGTCATTTTGAAAGTTACATAAAAAAATTTTGTATTTAGGTTATTGACGTAAAACAAATAAATATGTGTTTCAGGAATTTTGGAAATTTTATTTAATAAGGGATGAAAAAGAGGGTGAAAGTTTGTATCGGACTTGCATTATTTTTGATCTGAGGTAAAGTTATGGTCATCAACGTAACGTAATATTTAAAATTAATCTGTAAATACATATGTATATTTTCGTATTTGTATATAATCAACTTCCACGCGAGCAAAGTCGCGGGCAACAGCTATCTAGTTAATATATAAGCGTTTAATCCGAACGGGAAGTAAGACGAGGTGCTTTAAAACATCTTACCCTCTTCCTCTGACGAGTATACATACTCTACTATTTGCGTCTAGACAGCATTGACTTGAAATTTAAAATTACCCTTTTCTAGTTTCCTGTTCTAGATAGACAAATTCTTTCAACGACTTTTTTAATCTACATCCTGACAGGAAAATTCCTACAGGACATTTTCGTGAATAAACCAAATAGACTTAAGTTGTGGACGAGATAAATAAAATCGTTTACACAAAAAACTACTTTAAAATTTAAAAAAATCCTCTTATGACAAAAAGATACTATTTTATAGAATTGTTGAAGATTTGATGGCTTATGTTTTTTTATTTTAAAGACACGCCGAATAAAACCTAAATACACTAACATAGCGCATCCCATCTTGACTTTCCGTGACGTCACTGGTAGGCAATAAGTTACTTCTTGGTTCTCTCCTTCCAATACTCTCTTTTTAACTCTCTTGGACGTGACATTTTCTTATAAGTACGGTTTTAAATGTACCAGTTCTTCTGTTAGTGTTAGGTCAATAGCGCCCATTAGAGGAAAATAAGACCATTCTTTTGGTTTAGTGGTCAGCCTTCCTGACTCCCGGGTTCAATCCTCGGAGCTTCCAGAATCTCTCTGTGAAGCAGTGTTTCTGTAACAGGGTCAAACTCAGCCTCATGAGGCAAATGAGGAGCTACTTGAATAAAGCAGTAGTGGCTGTGGTTTAAAAAACTGAGATTAACGACCAGAGGTTCCCGATGAGATGAGGTGATGGTGATAGTGAGTATGAGGGTGTGAAACCAGTGGAAACACTTAAACCTAACTCAAGCCTAACTAACCAAAGCCTGATGACCGTTGGGATAGTTCCTTTTTGGGGGAAAATACCCAAGGTACCAGCCGGGAATTTAACCCGGGACCCCTAGGCTCGTAGACAGGTGCACTGACAACTACACCACGGGGGGCCGGTTATTTTGTTTAGTACAAAAATACAATGTTGATACGTTTTGTTAATGTTGTGGACTGACTTGTAAATAACTCAGTTTTTTCTTTGATCCATTCTTCTCTTCAACTCCCAACACACGTGGGATTGTAACCCACCTTCTACTCGGAATGTTTTACCGAGGGTTACTCTCCAGAAGGATCATATTCATCACATCGTCCTTTTTTACACGATTGCCTTTATTTTCTTTACGATGCGCAGTATCTAGTAAGAACGATTGAAACCTAATACAATAAACGTAAGATCCATCTCACCGCTTCTATAATCTTTCAAGAACAACATTTTGATAAAAAAAAAAAAAAAGAGAAGAGTTTCAGTTGTCAGACAGAATATTATTTTCTTCTTTGAAGCGTATTCTACTTGAAGCTACTGAAGTTTCTCAACCGCTTCAAGTGGATCATTTAGAAATATATTATACATTTAAATTATTTATTTAGCTTGGGTTTTTCCTTTCAAATTTGAATGTTTTTTTTAAAAGACCATAGCATTTTTACCACCGGGTCTTTCTACCCGTCCGGGCTATACACTTATATACTATTTAAGGGTTTAGGTAATAGGAAGGCTATATTTATAGGAAGTGTACTCGCATTTGTGACGAGGGAGAGTGGAAAACTATTGTGTAAAAACCAGCCTAAGTACATCCGACCGAGATTTGAACCTCGATCTCTCTGTGACCTGCAGTCTAGTCTACTGCGATGGTAGCGCCTTTGACCGTGCGGCCACCGTAGTGCGAACAGTTGTTTATATTCTTTTAAAGGTATAGGTCAAGCGGTTTAAGACGTCACACTCACGATATACTAGACTGCCGATGACGGGGAGATCGGGGTTCGATCCCGGTTAGTTGTACCGAGGGTTATTTTTTGTCCTTAAACCAATATTGTGCTCTCACGTAAATGAATGTGGGTACACTTCCTATAGGCTCGACCTTTCTTATCCTTAACCCATTAGTGTATTTAAAATGCAGATAGCCCGAACGGGTGGTAAGATTTAGTTTATAACTTTTTATTTATCTTTTTCTCTACATCTCGTAGAGAGAAGTATTGTGATCGTCAACAAAAAACTAACTCGAGATTTTGATAAATGTCGAAGTTTCATGACCTGAAACCTAAAAAAGTGGTTTTCGTGATAACGTCTATCTGTCTGTCTTTGTGTCTTTGTCTCTGTCTGTCTGTCTCTGTCTCTTTTTCTGTCTGTCTGTCTCTTTGTCTGTCTGTCTGTCTGTCTGTATATGTCTGTGTCTGTATGTCTGTCTGACTTGAGCCTAAACCTTTTTACCGCTAGGGCTGAAACTTGTTGATATCTGGGGTTTTCATGAAATTCAAGATATTGTTTTTGTAAATTTTCTATCTGTCAGATAAGGTTCTTCCTACATACAAAAATAAGACTGAATATAACAATGACTTAGTGGGAGGGGGGGGGGAAGAAGCGATGTGAAAACACGAGTATAAAGAAAGCAAGGGTAATAGAGATGCCTAAAAACAACCAACAGGAGTATTAATAGAAACGACGGAGAGAAGAAAATGATCCATGATCCATATAATATGGTCTCGTTTCTCTTCTCTTCTCCCGTCCGCTGAAACCTTCTTTGAGACGTCTGTCTGTCTGTCTGTCTTGAAGAACCAACCGGTCTGAGGTGTCTCGGTTCTCCCCCCCCCCCCTCTACCCTCACGCACGGCTGAACACGTGACGGATATGATATCCCGTATCCTTCCAGGAAAACAGCGATCCTCCCTCTAGGAGCGTGTGTGACGTCACGGGGCTGGGAGTACAACTTGGGATGTAAGTGACGAGAGATAAAGATAAATGTTTTTGACAATTTTTATATCAAAACATTCTTTCGGCCAAAATAAATCCAATGTTTCTCGAGCAGAAACAATGAGTTTTAATTTTCTTCGCATGTTGATATCAACAGTTGTTAAATATCTGTCATGGCGGTATTAGATGAGAACATTTTTAAATGAAGAGAAAAAGTCTTCATTAAATTCTAGGACTTCCTCGAGATATATTCAAGAGATATTAAGGTCACAGTGTGAAGAGAATTAAACTCTAGGTTTCTATCGGAGACATTTTAGATTTATTTAGTTATAAAAAAAGTTTTGCTATAAAAACTGCAAAAAAACCCAAACACTGCCCTTAACTCGCTTTCCCTACAGCCCCAACTTGACCCATTGGAGTAGATAGATATGCTGGTAGCCGGATGAGCAACTAAAACATGTTGTGAGGAATTTTTAATTTAAATTTATTTAAAATACTAACTGAAACCATGAACATTTCAACCCAGACTTAGTTAAAAAAAACACTACAGCAAGTTTTATAATTATAATGTTTAAAAGGTTAATTTTGTTTTACTTAATAAGTTTTTACAGTTATGATCAGATCTTAAAAGCACAATATACTAATTTAATAAAAATGTAACTAAATTTTAAGCTAATATTGTATAAAGAAATATGCTCCCGAGGTTTTTTATTAAAACTGAAAGAGTGGAAACTTTTCATCGTGTTTCAAGAAATACCCTCGGGCGTCCCCATAAAGGGAAACTGATAATTTGGTTTCCGAACTCCGTCGCTGGGAATTTAAATAGTTAAAATACCTCTCGCCGCTATAAGGATCTCAATTGGACTCCTTTTACTTGGTTCCCACACAGCGCTTTTATTTAATCTCGTTAATTCTTTTTGTGAGAACAAATCCCCACTAATCGGCCAGCCATCTATTCCTTAATCGCAACACGAAACGCTAACTATTGTTTTATTACACCTAAATATTATTAGTACCCGCTTCGGTGATCGAATGGTTTAAGGCGTCACTCTCTCAATAGGCAGGGACTGAGGTTGATGGGGAGATCGGGTTCGAATCCTGGTCGGGTGTGCTGAGTTTTTTTCTCTCCATAAATACGCTCCCTCCACGAAAATGCGGGTACACTTCCTCAATATTGACCGTTTCCCATTCCTATAACATTAGCGTAAGTAGTACGGAAGTTTATAACCAGAACGGGTGGTAGGACGTGGTGATAAAATTTCGTTAGTTTAAAAATGACAGCTGGACACGGGGATCGAACTCGGGGTCCTTGGATTGACGGGATAATACGGTTAACTAATTGATGTATATCAAAAGTATTCTGTTCTTAGTGATGTTACGATGTGTACAAAGCTATCAACTCCACTTCACAACGTAGGCCATTCATTATTCCCACGTACACACCTTCAATTCGACGTTTAGTCAAAAAACTTGAAATCCTCTACTGTTTCTTGCGTTTTGGTTTTTCCTGAAAGAGTACACTTCCTGTCATCACAATAAATGAAGAAATGGTAAATAATACGTCGTTATCCATGGCCAGAAATGGCGAGTAATACGTCGTTATCCATGGCCAGAAATGGCGACTAATACGTCGCTATCCATGGCCAGAAATGGCGACTAATACGTCGCTAACCATGGCCAGAAATGGCGAGCAATACGTTGCTATCCATGGCCAGAAATGGCGACTAATACGTCGCTATCCATGGCCAGAAATGGCGACTAATACGTCGCTATCCATGGCCAGAAATGGCGACTAATACGTCGCTATCCATGGCCAGAAATGGCGAGTAATACGTCGCTATCCATGGCCAGAAATGGCGACTAATACGTCCTATCCATGGCCAGAAATGGCGACTAATACGTCGCTATCCATGGCCAGAAATGGCGAGCAATACGTTGCTATCCATGGCCAGAAATGGCGACTAATACGTCGCTATCCATGGCCAGAAATGGCGACTAATACGTCGCTATCCATGGCCAGAAATGGCGACTAATACGTCGCTATCCATGGCCAGAAATGGCGACTAATACGTCGCTATCCATGGCTAGAAATGGCGACTAATACGTCGCTATCCATGGCTAGAAATGGCGAGTAATACGTCGCTATCCATGGCTAGAAATGGCAACTAATACGTCGCTATCCATGGCCAGAAATGGCGAGTAATACATCGCTATCCATGGCTAGAAATGGCGAGTAATACGTCGCTATCCATGGCTAGAAATGGCGACTAATACGTCGCTATCCATGCCAGAAATGGCGACTAATACGTCGCTATCCATGGCCAGAAATGGCGAGTAATACATCGCTATCCATGGCTAGAAATGGCGAGTAATACGTCGCTATCCATGGCTAGAAATGTGTAGACCGATTTTAAAAAAGGCGGAGGAGCCAACATGTTGGTCCAACAAGTTGGTGACAATAAACACAGCTTACTTCCTCGTGTGTTGTCTCCAACTTGTTACATAACAAACGAGGCTTAACGCTGATTGGGCTCACATCTTGCGATTGGCTGACGGCTAGTCACGTGATTACGTTCGTGTTCCGCTCTGGTTTAGCCGGTGGACAGATGTTGTTTATGTGGATTTATTTGAGACATTTAAATATGTGAGAGTATTTTCTGTGGTTGCAGTGATAATCCTGTGTCTTCCATTGAGGTCAACCCTCGCCGACGACCTCCTGAGGGCGATCAGCAACCTCAAGCTGGCACACCTTCCCGCCACGACGATCCTCGCCGTGCACCTGTCGCAGCCCTCGGTCTTCGTCACCCCAATGACTCCCTCCTCCGACCTTTCCCCTCCGCGAGGAGGTGGACCAACAGTACCTTCACTTCACACAGACAACCCGGCGTCTCGACGCCCTCAAGGACACGCCGGACCGGTCGCCCTCAACTGGAGGTCTCAGGGAGAGGACCCGCTCGAGGCGTCGTTGGACGGGACACGTCATTCGATTCCCGACGACGCTGAATGGGACAATATCCAGAAAGAGATCGCGTCCAGGATCAAACGCAGGCAGAACGAGATATATCAGCAGGTACCCCTTCCGCCGGAACACCGTACGAGTTCCCCTGCCCTTGTCACGACGACAACGATGACGTCGTCCTCCCCGGAGGCAGAGGGAGGTCCAGCGATCTCCGCGCACCCCGGTCAACCCTCGACAAGACCGGGGCATCGCGGACAGTCTCGACGCATCTCTCCGGCCGATCGGACGCGAGAGAGGCCTCGCCGGGCGTTGAAGGAGCCGATGTCGCTTTCTCCCGACGATTACTCCAAGACTCAGAGGTACTCGCCCCCGGCGGGCCTCGAACCGGACACAAGGAGGGCCCTACTGGTCCTGGCCGGGTCCGACCCTCGCTGGAGCGCCGAGGAGTTGTTCGGGGACACGCAGAACTCTTACAATCACTTCGTGGAGGTAATAACTTCTTCTCGTTGGTTCTTACTTCCCACCCCGTGGCCGAGTAGGAGAGATGGCGTATGTCAACCTTGCTCACTCTGGTTCGATGTCCGGGCGGGGTGCATACATTCACCCAATTAACACAGATATAACGCGCTACTCTCGCAGTAGACTAGAGGCTGCCGATGGTGGGGAGATTGGGGTTCGAATCTTGGTCGGGTGTACTGAGGGTGGTCTTTCCTTTTACCTTCCACGTGAATGCGGGTACACTTCCTATAAATATAACGTTCTTAATCTCTAAAAACACTAACGTAATTAGTGTAAGTGCGTATAACTCAGACGGGTAATAAGACGCAAGGCTGAAGGGGAAAACATAGCTAGACTCTGTTGACTGTTATTATTTGCACCGCGTCTTACTACCCGTCCGGGTTGTACGCACTTACGCTAATGTGTAATGGCAGGGTGACTGTGAGATGAAATGAAGGACCTACAGTTTAACGTGGAATCCGAACCACGGTGGCGGCCTGGCATTCCACACATTCACAAGATGTCTTGTCAGAGGTGTAGGAAGGGTTTGGAATCAGATAAATCTGTGCCGGGACCGAGGATTGAACTCCGGCCGCCAGCATAGAAGTCTGACACCTTACCCTAGACCACCAGGTCACCTTTTAACTTGTTAAATATCTATCTATTAAGGGTGTCCTGGAATTTAATGACAACTTTTTCTCTTAATTTAAAAACTTTATAATCTAATGCCGCCACGCTCATGACAGATATTCAACAATTGTTGATATCACCGTGGGAAGAAAACTAAAACTCTAGGTTTCTACTGGAGCAATATTTGTTTTATTTTGACCTAAACAATTGTTGTTATAAAAAATGGGTGTGTGTACTTATGTACGCGTGTGAGAAGTTATACTTCTTTGGCATCATTAAATAATAAATATTTAACAATAATAATTTAATAATATTTAGTATTAATTATGTTAAATAATAATATTTTAATTAATATCAATAAATAATACATACGGATAGTTAACCTCAATTATATTGAAGCACTTGAAAAAGTCTATAAGCACAATTTTTTTCACTAATATTTACGAATAGTAAATAATATTAATCAAAATATTCAATTTAAATCACTACTGAATATAATTTATTAGCACATAATAATTCGCACTTGTATGAAACTATAAAGTTTGTGAATGTAGAAACTAGAAACATGTGGATAATTATATAGTCGTATAACCGAAGGTAGTAGACGCGTGCTAATAATAATATAATATTATATATATGAAAACAGTGATCAGGGGCGACGAGCATCATAGAGAAGATAACTAGTATACATTTCTCTATGAGCGTACCAACATGCGCGACTAACAGAGTTTCTATTTCTATTTTGTTGGTAGCTTTTTTTTCGAGACTTAATGAGCGGTTTAGCTTCAACCTGTTACTTTTGTGTTACAGTGATGCGCGCGCATCTTAAAATTTCACTCTCATCATTTTTTCATAACACGCCTAAAGAAGTATAACTTCAAAAGTGCAAAATACACGGACCTTTTATCGCGTCCCCTACACCCCCGCCAACAAAATGTTTAGTGAAAGAGTAACCGAATGACTCCAGTGTCTGTTCGTGCCGACACGACGAACGTATGAGCGACTGTTCTGAGCTCTGGCGGCGCGGGACGCAGTTAGAGGTACAACAGCGCTCGCTAATAAACCACACAACGTTTCAAAGCGCTCAACCAACCTTGACTGTCTATTGTTTAGCTGATGGAACCATTTCCTAGAGCATGCTAAGGGTTGTTTGAACTTTGTTTGACGGCTCCCCTAGTACGACACCCCTCGGAGATTCAAGTATTGTAATCGTAAAAATAAAAATGAACTCAGAGTTTTGATAAATGTTGACGCTTCAGAACTCATTGAAATCGAAAAAGCTATTAATTTTTTTTTATCTTTTCGTGATACGTTCTGTGTGTTACTGGGATTAGAACCGAAACCATTTTACCGTTCAGGCTAAAACTTGTTATCTGGAGTTTTGACAATGTTCCCCAAAAGTTTTTTTTTTGGAATTATCGTTTTATCTAATCTTAAAATTAAAGGTGAAAAGAGAATAAATAGATTTATTAAAAATCTCCTCTTAACTATTTTGATTAAATTTTGTTTCTAGGCACAGTTTGACATTAAAAATAAAAGAGCACATTTTCATTTTCCAATCAACCCGAAAGAGTAGTAAGACGCGGTGCTAATAATAATAACATTTTCCAATGAAGATCACTTTGAGGGTACTTTACATAAACAAAAATATCAAATTTTGATAATATGAAGAGGTTGGGTTAAAAATATGATAAACCTTTCACAGATTTGGAAGGGATATTTTCTCTATTTAAACGTCCATAAAATCCGTAAATCTGGCTATAAAAAATATATTCGTCGATACTAGCTATCATTTAGGTCTTGACTGACAATAAAACAACTTTTAATTCAAGAGGTAAGCCACCAGAAATCTGTGCTAAAACCTTTTCCCCCATAAAATGAGTGTTATCGTCCCGATCTTCTCATAGCTCCGAGAATATCTGAGATACGAAATTCTTAAAATCAACAACTTTTATTCGAAATAATATTTTATAAAATCAATACTCTCCGAGGTGTAAACAAATATATTATTTTTAAATAGAGCTTTGGGTATTGGGGCGTTGAGAATGCACAGAACAAATAATATGTTTCTGTAACAATGTCAAGTATACTCTTTGGTGAAATGCGATGGATTTATTTTATTGCGTTTGTGTAGTGATATCTATTTTGTTTCACGTATCCTACGAGAGATAAGTATTCGTCCAACACCTTAGCTCAGTTGGTAGCGTGTCTGTCTACTGAACTGAGGTTCCCGGGTTTGACTCCTGGAATGTATCATTGGTGAAGTGTGGTTTTCCCCTTTCACAGTGACGAATTAACGGCAAGGGGGATGGATGTTGTGCTTGTCCTAGATATAAGTTAGTTTACAAGTCGTGTTGTTGATATAATCGGTCGGTTTAGAAAGTGCACGTTAAATACCTCGGTTCCCCTTGTTTGACCTGTCCTTGCCCCTCAGGACCATGAGTTCGTCTGGCACTACGTCAGAGAGGGCCTGAGGAACCTCCACAAGCTGCGGTCCTCCGACAACCGGTCCTCGGAAAGGACCTCTCGCTTCATCCTGCTGGACTGGTGCGAACCGGGAAACTGGACGACGCTTCAGACACTCGGCGACGCCAGGACGAGCGCGTCCTCCCCGGCGAAGGGCAGTTGGCGTCCCTTGCTACAGGTGGACGGCGGCGCACGGGAGAACGCGACAACTAGGGGGGAGGCGTCATCTCTCGTCGTGACGCCGCTGCTGCCCTACCTGGAGGACTGGGCCAACATGAAGCAGAAGACGACGGCGCAGAGTGGAGAGGACGCCAACACGTCCTGCGAGTCCGCCGATGATGAGAACTGCAAGGGCGCCGCCACAGGTACTAGCCGGGGGTGTAAGCGCCGTTTATTGGAAGGGGATCAAGTGATATGGGGGCTCTTAGCTGCGACTTGATCGACACTTGTTTCAGTGGCAGAACGATCTAAAGCGTCCCTCTAATGTTATTATTATTATTAGAGTCACGTCTTACTACCCGTTCGGCTTATACGCACTTAGGCTAATGTGTAATGGGAGGGTGATTGTGAGATGAAATGGAGGACCTACAGTTTAATGTGGGATCCGAACCACGGTGGAGGCCTGTCATTCCACACATTCACAAGTTGTGATTAATACACGTCTTGTCAGAGGTGAAGGAAGGGTTTGGTAATCAGATAAATCTGTGTCAGGACCGAGGGTTGAACCCCGGACCCCCAGCACACACTCTAGTGTTAGATTAGCCTGCTGATGACGCGCAGATCGGGGTTCGAATCCCGGTCGGGTCTACTAGGTTGGTTTGTACTAAATAATTTTCCACTCTCCTTCCACGCAAATGCTTCCGTCCTCATCCCCAACCCATTATAATAATTATATAAGCGTGTAATCCTAAAATAAATCGGCCCAGTCTTTGAATTAATCAAATAATACCGAGATTAAATAAATATATTTTTACTCGTTAAAACTCGAGTCTTGCCACTTTCTTAAAAAAAAATCAATTTTCTTTATTTTGTCAAATATAATAGCAAGCTATTAAAAAAAACTCACTTGAAATTAGAACGCTGGCAGCCGTTAATAGCCATGAGATAAAGCTAAATAATAGTTTTGTGGTTGTAGAACGCATATAGGGGCTATAATGGAATGTGTGTGTGGATTATACATGTGTTGTTCATATGAACACTCGTGTGAGTCTTTAAGGTGTGGAGGAAAGGTATGCGTGTTAAGGTCAGTATATTTGCAGTTTTTAATGAATAAAAATTGATTGGCTATAATAAACAGCTTTAGTAGCTAAGCTACGCTTAGTTTTAATTTTATACGCGTGGAAAACTCAACATTTGTTGAATATCTGCCAAGGACATCGTGACATATTAACAAGATTTATTATCTTCATTTAAAATGTCACTGGTCTGGTGATGACAGATATTCAACAACTGTTGATACCATCATCTGTAGAAAATTACAACTAAACGTCTATATTGGAACGATGTTTTATTTGTTTTGGCAAAAATAATTTTCTTGCTACAAAAGGGTGAATATAGTCCATACCAGGTCTACAGCCCTTCTTCCCGTCCACCTCAATGAAAGGAGATCTGGTCTCTCTGTCCAGGTAGTACCGGAATGTTCCTGAAGAGCGCACACATCTTGGCTATAGCGATTACCTCCGCTCTGCTGGCGACCATCTTCATCGTGACCGCCGCCGTCGCCAGGTAGGTAGGGCCCACACTCCATAACAGTGGGAGTGCCTCATTGGACTCTTAGCGATAGAAACAACGCCTAGAATCGAAGGTAGAATTTAGAAGTAATGCACCCGAATTTGCATATAGGGAGAGAGGGAAACTATTTAAGATTAAAACCCGCCTTGGTGGCGTTGTTGGCTAACGCGCTTGTCGTGTTGAGCTCGACTGCTGAGGACGGGGAGATCGAGGTTCAAATCTCGGTCGGGTGAACTGGGGGGGGGGGGGGTGTTCCTAAATGGTTTTCCACCCTCCCTCCACGCATATGCGGGTTCACTTCCTCTAATTCAACCTTCCCAATTCCTAATCCATTAGCGTAATTAGTACTTAAAGAGTATAACCCGAACGGGTAGTAAGACGTGGTGCTAAATATTATTTTTATTATTATTTAAGATTAAAACTTTCCAAAATGGTTTTTCACTCTTCCGACATAAAAATGCGGGTACAATTCCTATGAATATAACCTTACTAATGCCTAAAACCATTAGTGTTTTAAGTACATAAGCGTATAACCCGAACGGGTAGTAAGACGAGGGGATATAAAAAAGTTATATCTTTATTTCTAATCAAATATTTTAGGACGGAAGATATGATGTTACTTTACAACATGTGGTATTCAAGGCGAGGTGACTTTTAAGGGGAAATTTTCCAATAAAATGTCGGTATAAAGCCACGTCCTTAAAATTGGTTACTAAAATAATGAATCTCTATAAACCTGTCTCTTACACGACGGCTCTAAAATTACTTTTCTTTTTATGAACACGTCATTGAAGTCAGCCCGAACATTGACTATCGTAAATATAATACAACGCAAGTTAAAAAAAAATGGCATCATTACGAGGTTTGGTGATGTGAAATAATGAAATAAAATATTATTTTACGGGTGAATTCCTCCACTAACTGTTTTTAACAGCTCATTACCTGGAACTTTTATTTTTCCATCTTTACATTTCCATTATTTAAAAATGTATATTTGGAATAATGACGTTGGCAAATGAAGCTTATTAAAAGCTAGTATTTTAAAAGAATACGAGATAAGTATAACGGGATTCTGGTAGGAAGAAAAAAAAATCTTTGTAAAATACTAAACATATTTTTTTTGCTGCCAACATTTAAAACACTTTATTATATTAGTAATTTTATTTTATATGAGAAAAAAAACCTAACACTTGTACAGTAAGCGAAGATTCAAATTTTGTTTAGATTATGTTTATAACCCACTGGAGTCGACCTCGGTGCTCTTGGGGTAAAGTGCTCGCCTCAAGACCCGATATTTTTTGGGTTCAAACCCGGCCGAGGTCGATGGGTTTGCCATGAGCGATAAAAAACCGTTGCACAACTTTCTTTGGAGGGAAGTAAAGCCGTCGGTAAAAGAACCCTGGCAGATAGATATGTTTATACCTTTCTCGGCAAAATTTGTATGCGCTTTTACTCTCGCTCATAGAAATCCTCTTGTTCTGGTATCATCAGTCTGTTCAGAAAGTGCACGTTAGATACTCAAAGCTATAGTGGTATGCAATATCATCTTCGTGGATCGGAAAAATGACACCTGGACGTGGGAGTCGAACCCAGGATCATTGACTTAGTGCACCACACCGGGCTATCCGGGGATCGTGTCTTACTCAGGGGTCATTCTTCACTCTTATTTGAAGGCTGAAGTCTATAATGAACGTACCCGCCTCGGTGACGTAGTTGGCTAGCGTGCTAGTCGTGTTGAGCTAGAATTCCGAGGTTCGAATCTCGGTCGGTGAATTGGGGTGGTTTTTCCTAAATGGTTTTCCACACTCCCTCTACGCAATTGCGGGTTCAATTCCTCTAAATCTAATCTTTCCAATTCCTAATCTATTAACCTAATTATTACTTTAGCGTATAACCCGAATAGGTAGTAAGACGCGGTGCTAAATAAAATTTAAAAAAAATGGACGTGGGTAAATCCTCACAGCTGCACAAATAATTTGAGAGCTGCTTTATTTTAATATAGAGGCGATTGCAGATCACATGACTTGACGTATGAACACGTTAACATAGATTTCCAAGCTTTTATAGCTGTAAGATAAATCCTTTACCCGTTTCGATGGCCGCGTAGTCTAACGCGCTACTCTCGCAGTAGACTAGACTGCCGATGACGGGGAGATTGACGGTGATTTTTACAAACTGGCTATCCAATCCTCTCACACAAATGCGGGTACACTTCCTATAAATATTACCTACCTAATTCCCAAAACCATTAGCATAATTATTATTACGTAAGTGTACAACCGGAACGGGTAATTACGTTGTGTTAAAATAAATACCTTTCATATTAAAATTGGATTGTAGCCAAAAATATCATCAGATAAAGCGCACACACACACACATCAACTTTTTATAGCGAAGTGCATTGTGGTGTTGTATGCTGTCCCAGCCATTGAGCGCTGACCGTGGGATTGATTGGAACTATAAAGCGACCACTTTGTGCCAAATGAAGGGTTGAATGGTTTGTAGTACCTCCTCCATTTGACTGTTATCCTGTTCCACTTTAGTCGAGATTGGCCCGCTCTAATAATTGATCACCCGACTCGAGACGAGCACATCAACTTACCACGAGGGTAATGATACGTGTTAACACACACACACACACACACACGTTATCTGATGTCGCCACAATGGTGGCAATACAAATATTACAATTGAAGGCTATAGGGGGAAGAGGTGGAAAGTCACATTATACCCAATTTTCCGGGACAAAAATGGTTTTTATCTTTTTTTTTTACGAGATCGACTGAAAATAGCCGTAAGATCGACCGGTCGGTCACGATCGATTAGTTGTCCACCCCCGCCTTAGACCTAAGCTGCAGTTATTTTGACTGAAACTGTGAGATTGTGTCTTTGTTTTAAAATTCAGGCCACTCAATAACCAAACACCCACCTCGGTGGCGTAGTTGGCTAACGCGCTAGACGTGTTGAGCTCGACTGCTGAGGACGGGGAGATCGAGGTTAGAATCTCGGCCGGGTGAACTGGGGGTGGTTTTTACTAAATGGTTTTTCACTCTCCCTCCACGAAAATGCGGGTTCACTTCCTCTAATTCGACCTTCCCAATTCCTAATCCATTAGCGTAATTGGTACTTAAAGCGTATAATCCGAACGGGTAGTAAGACGCGGTGCTAATAATAATAATAATATAATAATAATAAAATAATAATAATAAACGTAAGTGGAAAAACTCGTAAGGACAGTCTCAGTAATTAATGGGAGCTAAAGGAGTACAGTTTGAGAAGGAATACAACAGGTCAATGTGAAAGAAGCGTCTTACGTTGGGCGTGTCTAGAGGATGAGTGTGGCTCGAGTGACGAAGAAAATATATGAAGGTAGAGTGTGTGGATCAAAAGGAAGGGGTAGGCCATGTGTGACGTGGCTAAATGTTGTAGATGAATGTGTGAGAAGAGAAACATTGAGAGTTTTAATAATAAAAGAGCATGTATGACTCTAGTGTATGATGTTGTTGAAGAGGAGGGAGTATTCAAGGATAGGGAGTGAGGATTAAGTACGGAGTTGTTGTTTTTGAGCCATACGCAGTTTATTGCCTACCCCGTAATGGAATGGCGTGATTATGTATTATACTACTATAAAAACACGCTGACTCATTCACTGACATTAATGTTCACCCACTTACAGATGAGATAGAAACTTTACATTTGGCAAACTTATAGCTTTAATCCTGTAACCGACGGGAAATTTTAATTTTTAACCCCAGAATAAAAATTCAAAATGTCGGAGCAACTTTAAAGTTGGTGCGTACCTTTCTTTGGAGGTCTCTTGTGTCTAAACGTAAGACCTATCAAAAAACGGCTCTGTAATTACATTAGTTTACATCCGCTTGCAAAGCGAGTATATGTATGTATATATGTATGTATGTATGAATGTATGTATTTTATGCATGTTTAACTGCGCAATTTCTGAAGCGACAGATTATATCAGCACACGACATATAAACTAACTTAAATCTAGAACATACACAACACCCAACCCCCGACCGTTAATTTATCACTGTGAAAGGGTAAACCCACATCTAACTAATAATACACTTTTCAATCATACAAGGCATCGAATCCAGGACCCTTATCTCATTAGACAAACACGCTACCAACTGAGTTAAGGTGTCGGACGTTTCGATAACATTATTAATATTTATAAAGTTTGTGAGGGAATAATAATACAGCTGTTTATGAAACCATGACTTGCTTAAATTTATATGTATAGTAAACTCCTATATTTAAAACATCCCCCTAATTTGTCAACCAGTTAGGAGGCTGTGACGCTGTTGAGAGGGAAAAAAAGGGTGTTACATAGGAGGAAGATGGCTAAGTAACATAGATCTTATAGTTGAATTCTAATTTTTTAAATACTAAAATTGTTCATTTTTTCATCGGTAGCACGGGTTGGAGGGGGGTAGGGAGGGGTCTGGTTAAATGTATACCTAGTGTGGAAACGGGGGATGCATAAAAAAAATTATCAGAAAAAATGTTACGTGGTTTATGGATGAATCCTAGACTAACTAAACAATTTGTGGGAAAGAACCTTAATAAAATCGTCAAAGATTCTTAAACATTATACAGTACAGTTTTTATAAGAAGAGCCTTTTATAAAATACAAATATATTATTTTTTTGCAGTTAACATTAATCACATTTGCCTTTATTATTATTATTATTATTATTATTATTATTATTTATATGTTTTTTTAGCACCACGTCTTACTACCCGTTGGGGTTGTACGCCTATGCACTAATTACGTTGATAGTTTTAGGAATTAGGAAGGTCATAATATTAGGAAGTGTATCCTTATTCGCGTGTAGGGACAGTGGAGAAACATTTTGGGAAAAAGAACCTCAGGACACCCGACCGAGATTCGAGCCTTGCCCTTCCCGTCATTAGCAGTCTAGTCTAACTGCAAGAGTAACACCTTAGACCATGCGGCCACTGAAACTGGTTTTTACAGGCATTGATAATATTTATCAAAAGTGACAGCCGCAGATCACATGACTTGACGTATGAACACATGAAAGTGAGTCAAGTAACATCTCCCTGTGTTTATTGAAGTGTCTGTTGTGTCATTCCAGAAAGCAGCTGTTGAAGAAGAGAATGTCTAAGGGTCCTTACAAGATCCTCCTCACACCCTCAGACTTTGTGTTCCCTCAGGTCTCCGACAGTCTAAGGGTGAGTTTCCGTCCTTGGAGGCAATGCTGAGATGGTATGGGCATGTAATGAGGATGTTGGAGTACATGAGATAGTAGAGGAAACAAGACTGAGATGGTATGGACATGTAATGAGGATGTTGGAGTACATGAGATAGTAGAGGAAGCAAGACTGAGATGGTATGGGCATGTAATGAGGATGTTGGAGTACATGAGATAATAGAGGAAGCAAGACTGAGATGGTATGGACATGTAATGAGGATATTGGAGTACATGAGATAGTAGAGGAAACAAGACTGAGATGGTATGGACATGTAATGAGGATGTTGGAGTACATGAAGTAATAGAGGACGGAAGGATGAGATGGTATGGTCATGTAATGAGGATGTTGGAGTACATGAGATAATAGAGGAAGCAAGGCTGAGATGGTATGGGCATGTAATGAGGATGTTGGAGTACATGAGATAGTAGAGGAAACAAGACTGAGATGGTATGGACATGTAATGAGGATGTTGGAGTACATGAGATAGTAGAGGAAGCAAGGCTGAGATGGTATGGTCATGTAATGAGGATGTTGGAGTACATGAGATAGTAGAGGAAGCAAGACTGAGATGGTATGGTCATGTAATGAGGATGTTGGAGTACATGAGATAGTAGAGGAAACAAGGGTGAGATGGTATGGACATGTAATGAGGATGTTGGAGTACATGAGATAGTAGAGGAAGCAAGACTGAGATGGTATGGACATGTAATGAGGATGTTGGAGTACATTAGATAGTAGAGGAAGCTAGGATGAGATGGTATGGACACGTGATGATGATGGAAAAGGAGAGGATGCCGAAGAGAATGATGAAAATGATGACTGAAGGGAAAAGACTGCAAGAGAGAAGAAAGAGGTGAAAGGGGCAGATAACAGAAATGGAAGGAGGAAGAATGTTATGAGGAAAGAGTAATATGTGTGCATTTTACTAAAGTGACCCGGCCACAGGCTGTAAACAGTTGATGATGATGAGTAAATACATGTTACGCTCGTCTCAAGTCTCTGACCTGTTCATCCCGTCGTTCAGCAAGTGTCGGATCATATCCTGTGTCCGCAGGTGGACGAGGGTATAGAGGCGATGCTGTGTTGCTGGTTGCAGCAGCTGCAGGAGTTTGGGGGCCCCGAGGTCGACAAGCCGGACCTGCTGAAAGGTTCGGTGGGGTCCCTGAGGTCCCACGCCCAGCTGAAGAGCTCGGGTAGCACAGCGAGTCTCACGAGGAACGTGTTGGTGGACACCAGGGCGCGATACAACGTGAGTTTACAGACTACACCTCTTCGCGAACCACTCGCCCCAAACTGTTTGTCGGATATGTGAGTGGCGGGTACTGTTGGGGATAAGACGAGAGTTGGTTCCCTTTGATGTGCGGTATGTTACCGACAACCTTCGGGAAATGTTTGTAGTTCAGAGAATACCGAGCATTAGTCATAAATCACACTAGGCGGTATTTGCCGAATGACAAACATTCGTTACTCGGGATTCGCCGCGTGTCTCATGTGACGGGAGAACTTCAGTATCTATATATACTAGCTTTTCTCGTTGTGGGCTCCGCAAATGCGAGTACAGTTCCTTTAAACTCTACCTTCCTCATCCCTAGTACATCATCGTTATTAGTTAATATGCTTATAACCCGAACGGGTAGTAATACGCAATGAAAAAAAATTAACCACAATATTTAAAACATTTGTTGAAAAAAACTTACCAATAAAGAATTATCTCTCGGATTATTTTTATTTCTTAGGAAGAGTTATTCACAATAATATCTTCCCGTTTTATGTCTTGGGCTTGCAACATTTGCGAAAACCCCTCCCCCTCCACTAATTCTTTTCTGCCAAACTAAATCACTTAACTCGGTTTTTATTATCCGTCTGTCACTAATTTATTTAAAACCTTTCCATCTAGATTATAGCCACAAAGAGTTTAAATTAAAGACGATAGAAAATAACAATGGATGTCTGAGCTCCGCTTTATGAACGAAACTCTCCGTTTCTTTTTTACCTAAAACTTCCTCGCTTTATGTAAGGAATAAATCTCTGTTTAATTTAATCACTGTTCTGTCATCTTCCTTTCTTGTTGTAATGTAACAAAAACATGCCGTGGGTGTATAATTTAACCATGGTCATAAATTGAGATGACGACTCCAGCGGATGTATTATTTTTATTTTGTCCTCTCATATATTTAATTAAGGGCCCCGCCTATGAGAAGAGAAATAACCTCGTACTATTGTTATTCTTATGGAAATTTTTGTTATGAGATTTTAAAACCACTAAAAATAATACTTTAGTTATCTTAAAATGTGTCTTTGTGACTGTCAAAATATTAGTTTAATGTTTCTCAAACTTATCATCAAAACACTATTTTGTAATTATTTCAAACCTGCTTCGGTGGCCGCGTGGTCTAACGCGCTACACTCGCAGTAGACTAGACTGCCGATGGCGGGAGATCAACATTAGAATCTTGGTTGGGTGTACAGAGTTTTTTTCCCAAAACTGTTTCCCACTCTCCATCCACGCAAATTCGGGTACATTTTTTCTAAATATAACCTTTCTAAAACTATTAGCGTAATTGAGCACATTAGCGTATAACCGAATAGGTAGTAAAAGACGACACTACATTTTTTAAAATATAAAAATGGCTTTAACAATTTTGTTCCAAATTTATTTCTGAAAAGGGTTAAATTTGACTATCAATAAAGTTTCCCACTGGCCAATTTTTGAATATCTTGTACCCAGTTGAATATTGAACCACACAATGTCCTGCCTAATCGCCTTGAACTATAAAGATAGGACATTTCCTTAGTAATAAGTCCTTAATCCAAAATATATTAAATAATATTATTTTACGTTTTCAGTAAAAGGAGGTGGTGGGGAGGGGGGGCGAAATATTTAATACTTTTACAGCTACTTTGTAAAGCGCGTTTTGCACGAAGTTTTGTGAATCTATTTCCGGGAAAATTGTTCCTACCATACCAATCAAATTAAACTCTTATTTATTAACTAGCGAAATTAACTCTTAGTTTGTATTAATATCGTGTATAATTAACAAGTATATCATATATTTCTGTAAATAATTCATTTTATTTGACTACAATTTTTTTGTGTCGTTTAAATAATAGGCCTATTCCATTCAATTTATAAAAATATTTTTTGTATTTACATTTTTATATTTTTTTATCATTCGTTTCCTGGATATTTATTAAATTTTTAATCCCAATCAACATTGCACAGAAAATTGTATTTGAAGTAGGCTTACTTTTTAAAAATTTATAGAATTCAGAATACAAATTATTTAACTTAAAAAAATCTTCAGAAAACAATAATTTATTATATCTTATCATAAACAAGACAACTCTTGAGTACAAATGCGTTCTTTAATGGAAACATCATGGCTCCGGTCTAGAAAACTGAGATTCATGGCTGGAGGGCTCGTTTTGCTGACCACATGACACACCCTATCCACAAAAGATGGCAATTTATTCACCAACAAATGGCTGACAAGTTTTATTCTAAAAAATATGTATTCTAAATGATATAATGGTTTTAGTGAGATGTCGAACGAAACACAGTGATTGTTTGTTTGATTGATTCTTGTCCAATGTCGGTGTATCTCTCTCTCTCTCTCTCCCAGGGTGACTTTGTTCAGTTGAAGGAGATCCCAGCGCAAGGCACTTTCGAGCTGAAGAGCAAAGCCATGGATGTTCTAGTCACGGTAAGTCCACTCGCCCTATCTAACTACCGGACTCGGGAGGGGGGGGGGGGTATAGTGCCCTATCATTTTATGTCAGGTGTATTCTTATCCAGTGCCAAAAGTGAGTAATCTCATTCTTTGTTGAAATTGGGGTTTGAAGCCGATCGGGTGCAAAGAGAATTTTTTTTCTCTAAACGGGACTCTATCTATTTCACGCCACACAAATGATAGTACATTTGATCAGAATTCTATCTTCCTCAGACCTATGTTGTTATTGCAACCATACAGCGATATATCTTAAAAAATTGTGCCAAACAAAACATGGCCGCCAGACTGAGTGTATAATATGTCTCCCCCTACAGATGCGCGGCCTGGCAATGGTGTGCCAAACAAAACATGGCCGCCAGACTGAGTGTCTATAATATGTCTCCCCTTACAGATGCACGGCCTGGCAGTGGTGTGCCAAACAAAACATGGCCGCCAGACTGAGTGTCTATAATATGTCTCCCCTTACAGATGCACGGCCTGGCAGTGGTGTGCCAAACAAAACATGGCCGCCAGACTGAGTGTCTATAATATGTCTTCCCCTACAGATGCACGGCCTGGCAGTGGTGTGCCAAACAAAACATGGCCGCCAGACTGAGTGTCTATAATATGTCTCCCCTTACAGATGCACGGTCTGGCAGTGGTGTACCAAACAAAACATGGCCGCCAGACTGAGTGTCTATAATATGTCTTCCCCTACAGATGCACGGCCTGGCAGTGGTGTGCCAAACAAAACATGGCCGCCAGACTGAGTGTCTATAATATGTCTCCCCCTACAGATGCACGGCCTGGCAGTGGTGTGCCAAACAAAACATGGCCGCCAGACTGAGTGTCTATAATATGTCTCCCCTTACAGATGCACGGCCTGGCAGTGGTGTGCCAAACAAAACATGGCCGCCAGACTGAGTGTCTATAATATGTCTCCCCTTACAGATGCACGGCCTGGCAGTGGTGTGCCAAACAAAACATGGCCGCCAGACTGAGTGTCTATAATATGTCTTCCCCTACAGATGCACGGCCTGGCAGTGGTGTGCCAAACAAAACATGGCCGCCAGACTGAGTGTCTATAATATGTCTCCCCTTACAGATGCACGGCCTGGCAGTGGTGTGCCAAACAAAACATGGCCGCCAGACTGAGTGTCTATAATATGTCTCCACCTACAGATGCACGGCCTGGCAGTGGTGTGCCAAACAAAACATGGCCGCCAGACTGAGTGTCTATAATATGTCTCCCCCTACAGATGCACGGTCTGCGTCACGAGAATTTGAACGTGCTGCTCGGTTGCCTGACTGAGCCGACGAGACCAGCCCTAGTGCTCGAGTGGTGCAGCCGGGGCTCGCTGGAGGACGTCCTGGTGCAAGACGAGATCAAATTGGACTGGTCCTTCCGTCTCTCCTTGCTCACGGACCTCGTCAGGGTGAGCTAGAAAAACTATAGCACAGCTCTGGCAGGACATGTTAACATTCTACCATACTATTATTGTTATTTTATAGTTGTTGATAGCTGTAGATCACACGACTTGAATTATGAATGCACTAAAATAGTTTTAATAAATGTTATAACCATCAGGTACTGTCCTTCATACCAGTATCTTACTATATTATTTAGTTTGTAAATTGAACTCTCTTTATTATGGTTGGTGGATATTAATTTGTTTTATAACTAATTTATATAATATTTGGAAGAAGGCACAAAAGATGGATTGAAACATCTAATAAGAAAAAAAATGCAGCTTTTACAATGATCAGTAAAACACAGTTCACACTTTACACTGCTGCCTCTTGAAGAAAATCAATCGTTACCTCCCAATCCCCCGACCTAGGTTTCATTCTATCGGAACTCATGCAGGGAGGAGTGTGAAACGCGCAACGCAACTTTCTAAAAGAGGAAACAAAAAAATAAAGTTTACTAAAAGAGATATATTTAAATATTATGCCTAGGCCACAGACAAATAAAAGAAATACTCTCAACCTTACGGGGGTTTAGCTGCGCTCCTTTTGCCAGCTTGAGTCCTTCAACACTGGGCTTCGCTAGTGTCACTGCTGGGTGATGATAGGACTAACCGCAGCGATCCTAGTGGTGAAGGACTCAAGCTTCCAAAAGGAGCGCAGCTAAAACCCCGTAAGGTTGAGTCTATTTCTATTATTTGTCTTCGGTCTAGGCATAATTTATTTTTATTGTGTTTAATTCAATGGGTTTTTTAAAATATTTTGTACAAAAAGAGATGCGGCTACTGGGGAGTGGAGGAGGCTCCATATTGATTAGTTACACATTATTACTCTGTCCTCATCACGATACATTGCTAGGATAATAGTCTCTTAGATTACGGTGGGCAGGACATGCAACTTGAATGGGAGAATCTAGAACCGTGTTCAGGTTATTGACTGACAAACCAATGGTAAGATACCTTTATGAAGGCCTAGACGCAGATGGTACGACAACATTAGAATGGACCTGAAAGAGATAGGATGTAATGAGGTGGACTGGATAGAAATAGCTCAAGATAGAAAGAGGTGGTGTAATTTTGTAAGTGTGGCAATGATATTTCGAGTACCTAATGTCATAAAGTAATTTACATTATATCCATTAGTTTCCATCCTGTGGTCAGTTTTTTTATTCAAACCATATATTTAACACTACCTGGATTGCTAGGCCTTTCTTAGCTTCATATGACTTATAATACAACTTAAGACTAGTAAAGGCACAACATCCAGTCCCCAGACATTAATTCATCACCGTGAAAGGGTAAAACCCACATTTCACGAATGCCATGAAGGGAATCAAACCCGACACCCTTACCTCAGTAGACAGACACGTTACCGACTGATCTGGGGAGTCGGATCCATAATGTAGGTAAGTATGATTAATTCATATTTATATCATTCTGTGTGTATATAATATTTGTCATGGCATAGTAAAATTTTTCAACTTTTTCAATGAAGAGAAAAATTTCTATTTAAATATTCTGATGCTCTCGTCAAGAACAGTTTAAATAACTAAACTAAACCTTTCTATTGAAGCAATAATTTATTTACTTTGTACAAAAAACGTTTTTAACTGTAAATATTCTGACCTTAACACGCTTTTTCTTCCATTCTAACCTTAAGGCTGGATCACGGTTAATTTTAGTATATAGTTTTGCTCCTAGAGCGCTCTGATCACGACTTGTCTACTTAATAGCCTCGAGGTAAGGAATACATCCATTCATTCCTTTCTCCTAGCGCTCTCTTGACCCAACGTCGGGAACGCTAAGTGGACGGATGAATGTTTGATGCAGGTCTACCACCTCAAGACTACTGTTGGTACTCCTGGCCATGGGTGTCCCCAAGGGAAAGTTTCACCACAACCCAAATAGGGTCCATCTTTCCCTGAAACTTTAATAGCGCGTTAAGAGAGGAGTATTTTAATTTTATCTTTATTCAGAACTTATAATATAAGATCTAAAAAAAAACCTCTGCTTGTTTGAAACTTGGTATTTAGTCAAAGAAACATTTAAATACTCATACAACTTATTAACTCGCATTATATTCTATTTGAAGGGCACAGGGGAAAAACGGGGAAGTCCAACTTTAATTCAATTGAAGAGGTCTTTTTCATTTTTAAATAAATAAAAAGAAGTAATCTCTCGGGTCCTCATGGGGTTTGAGATAAAAAGTTGTCTTGGAATTTATGTGTAATGTGATTTTTTCTTATTATTATTCCCCCCCCCCGTCCCCCTTTGTACTCTTCATTTGTATGGGATGGAAAAGAAATCTCGGGGTAAAATGTTCAATTTTGTATTAACTAATATTACTGCCCATTCCTGATCTATGCACATGGGTGCTACTACGTTAATGTCTTAAGGCTGAATAAAGTTGAATCTATAGGAAGTGTACCCTCATTTGGGTGGAGAGGGTGTAAACCCACTTTGGTGAAATCTCTTTTTACCCCTGAAAGGGATTCAAACCCCCAATCTTCCAGTCATCGATAAAGCAGTATATTCAGATAGTGATGCCTTAAACCGTTTGATCACTGAAGCGGGTATTTGCACGACCGGTTCCATCCATTTGATTTCGAACCTAGGCGGTCATTATACATATCTTTTTATACATAATATATATATAGTTTTTAGCTGAGCTGATTTAAAAAAAAAACTGGAAATTTCGAAAATTTTGGAATTTTTTGAAAATTGTTACAACGGTTTGGTTCAGATTGGTTCCTAAGGTCTTTCTTACATGACAAATAATACGTTATGTTTCTAAGATAAATTATTTAAGGGTAGCCTTGTCTAAATATGACACATTTTTTGAAAATTTCCTTGAATATCGTTTTGAAGTGGGTATCGGGGAATTGTATTACATGATAAATAAAATATATATTTAAAAAATAATTTCAGGGTGGTATTCAAATAACTAATTTTTGAAAACTTGACGTTTGTTAATAAAAAATCCAACAATTTTGTTTATAATGCATTATCAAAGAGAGTTTATTGTGATTAACAAGATGATATGTTAGTTTTTCTGAGGTAGACCTGCCTAAGTGTAGTTTACTGAATACCTAATTTTTGAACTTTTTTTATTCTCATATTGAATTTTATAATATATGAGAATTTTGTGCGATCTTATCGTGTCATTTGTTTATTCATTTAAGAAGTTAACTTTTAAAAGTTCAATGTTAGAGATATTATTTAAATAAGGAACTATTGGCATCACAATAAATTGGATTTGTTTCAAACAAATAAATGCTACGGTACACCGCACAGACTTTCTCTCCCTTTAATATTTAAAATAGACATTTACTGAAAACTAGTGAAATATGGGAAACTAAATAATATACACTGTTGCAGAAACAATACTTCAAAGAGTCAAATGAATATACAGTGTTACAGGAACATCTATGCCCACCAAAGAGCATAACAACAATTTCATTTTCAGTCTTGAATAAAAAATATAAATATTGACTTATAGCTGAGAAATAAATTGGTCTTATAAAATATTTATTTCAAACAAAAGGAGTTTTATATTTATTAGTACTGCATATTTACAATGATAAGTTATTTCGTATCTCAAATATTTGCGGAGATATGAATAAAATCGGAAATGTCTGCATATCTTAAGTACCCTTAAATTAAAGTATTTTCTTGGGAAAGCAAGATTTGCCATTTTGTCTCAAAAATTTATGTTGAGGACCTTATGAAAACACTAGATACCAATTTTAGCCCGAGGTACAGACAGAGACAGACGGCACCGTGAAAACCACCAGGCCATGAAACGTCGACATTTAGAAAAGAAAGAATTAAAGTTCCGAGTTTTTTGACAATCACAATACTTCTCTCTTCGAGGGATAGAGAAAAGGTAACATTTTATAATATATTGTTTGTTTTTAATTATAAAATAATGTCAAAACTTTAAAAATATTTTACTGTAAAAGCTTTAAAAATAAAACTATTTTTATTTAATTCATAAATAAGTTTATGGAAGACTTTGAGGCGTTAGCCCCTGTCACCTCCCCCTCCCCCTTTTTTTTTTCTCCCTTTAAATCTGGCCCTGGTGTTTCAAAAGTTTTCAACCCCGTTCTACGATTTAAAAATAAATGGGGGTCAAAAGGAAGATCCTAGTATTGACTGTTTCCCTTTCCACGGTCAACTGGAACCGTCCTGGCTCTTTGATTCCCTCTCACTCCCGTGACGTCACAGACATTCAACCCTTTACTGGTCCTTCTGAGGGGAACACCTCCACGCTTTCCTCTACAACTGTTTACATCCATTCCGGCGACCCGTGCAAACGCTCTGGCTGGCTGTTTGTTTATCAGGATCGCAGGTAAACAAGGAGGTAGGCCGTTAGTTTTGTCACAGTTATCGGCATGGTTGTGCGGGTTTGAACAGTGACCCGCCATCAATGATGTCTGACGCGACTAAGTGCGGATAGACGCGATGAAAGGTGTCTTGTACGTCCATTACATAGGAGTGTTGTTAACTCAGCAACATTGGTTGCAATAACTAATGTGTAAAGTTATTTTTTTCTAATAAAGATAGTAATAACAACAGGAGGGTTATTACGCACTTCGCATGGTTTGCGTGGTCTAACGCGCTACTTCTCGCGATAACTAGACTGCTGATGAAGGAGAGATCAGGTTCGAGTCTATCGGATGTATAGGGTGGTTTTTCCTAATGGTTTCCACTCTTCTTCCACGCAAATGTAGATGTACGCTCGTTAATTTCCTTCTAATCCATAAAACAAGTAGCGTAATTAGTTAGATATGCGTAAAACCCAAATTGGGTAGTTAAGGACGCAGTGTAAAAAAGTCACTAGGATTATCTACAATTGGTGTTTCGTGGTTATTGAAAGAACCTAAAACAGCTAATAAATCTATTATGTTTTTAGTTTCGCAGTTGTGGTAAACGAAGACTTATATTATATAGTTGCATGAAATAATATTTTAACAATATATATTCACACTTTTTCTTATCTTGTCATAACTGGGCCCTCAAAATAAATATTATAAGTGTTATTTGTAACTATAGAAATTATTTTCAGTGTTGTCTAACAAGGTCCATTCCTTTTGACAATGAACTTAATCCTCCAATGCTCCTGTCCCCTGTCTCTCCTTCAGCTCCCAGAATGTTCTTATTTCTTCGAGTCATTTCCAATATTTGAATCCACTCTCCTCCCTAAATCCTCTTTCCCTCAACATTTTCTTCTATGACTCGTACAGAAGACAGTTCCTCCTATGAATATTACAAAATGTTGGTTTCAAAATAAGAGGTTTTTATTCTCTAAGAAACGCATTAACACAACTAAAGAGGGTTTGTATTACGTCGTCAACAGCCCTAGTTTCAGCTTGTTCACCATCTTGATTTATGAAGTGAACGCAGCCTTCAAAGAGCTCTCGTTTGTAATTATTTTTAAATGAACCACAGAAGCCGCTTCACAAAATAGAAATATACAAACTTTTATTTTTATAAGTTTTGATTCAATAATGTAAAATTTCTTAAAACAAGAAAATAAATTAAAACCATTTGTTTTTGTGAAAGCTTTGTCTGCTAAAAGTAACAATTCAACCATGGTTTTGAAGATCATATGGTTTTGGCGAATGGATACATGAGCATATTTCTGGTAACTTTTGCTAGTTGCTAGTTACCTACACTCCAGTGGCGAACAGACTGTATTTGAGACCCTCATGTCTTCTTGTTGGCTTCGTCAGGTTTCCGAAAGCGAGAAACATCAAAGTCCTTTGGTTCACTTCGCTTCCTTTTTATTTCTTTTTCAGAGGTTCTAGGTTCCATTACCTTTCAATATATGTCTGATGTGGTCACTTTGACAGCGCTCCGTCTACTTCATAGAACAGAGATTTTAAACCTTTCCCAACTCACGGTATATTGAACAAAGCGCTAAGGCCCAAACATCGCTTTGTTAGAGAAAGATTTATAATCAAAAACTAGCATTAAGCTTTTGTTTTAAAGTTAAATAACTAAAAATATAATTTTGTAATAAAATAAAATAATATAACGTTGAACATATAGTATTTCAAAATATATATAAATTTACTCCTCAATTTAATTATTTTTTTATTTTTTACCTACCCCTAAAATCCTGCCACGCACTTACTGACCATTTGCTCGAGTATCTAGACCCAGAGTGGGCAACCTTTTAGTAATGTTGTGCCTAGGTATTATTACAAAGTCGCCCAGAGTGCCTACCAATACGAGTCCACCCAAATCGTTTATATTTTTATACTAGTTATTTAGTACAACTATTAAAACAAATGTAAGTTGATATTGTAAGAAATAAACGTAACAACATGTTTCTAAAACGAATACATTAAACAAATACTGTTTCATTAATATTTAAAAAAATAAATTAGATAAATCAGAATAGATACAAAAGTGATACACATGTTTTGCAAAATTTAAATTCGGAAGACATTATTTTGAAATTATGAAACGAAACAATTGAATCATTTAAAATATAGATTACGATGTTTTTAAAATTATTACTCACATCAATGGTTTTAATTATAAATAAAAGTTTTTAATATTACTTTTATTCAAACGCACAGCTTGCCATTGAAAATCGTTCCGCGTGCCGTATGATTGCGTCAGAGGAACATAAACTTAAAACAACACTAGGTTAGTATCATAGTCTGGAACACAATTCGAATTACTTGTTATTGACGTAAATAATATATATTATACGTTAAACCATAAAGAAATATTTATTGAAAGTTTTTGATAACATTTTAGTATTAATCACAACTTGTGAATGTGGTAATGCCAGCCTCCACCGTGGTTCGGATTCCACGTTAAACTGTAGGTCCTTCATTTCATCTCACAATCACCCTACCATTACACATTAGTGTAAGTGCGTATAACCCGAAGGTAGTAAGACGCGGTGCTTATAGTAATTAATAATAATAATATAATAAACATTTTAGATGAATTCTATAATTAATAAACCAAGTAAGACATATTTCTAGAAACCCGCCCTCGGTGGCGTAGTTGGCTAACGCGCTAGTCGTGTTGAACTCGACCGGCGAGGACGGGAATCGAGGTTCGAATCTCGTCGGGTGAACTGTGGTGATTTTTCTTAAATGGTTTTCCACTCTCCCTCCACGCAAATGCGGGTTCACTTTCAACTTTCCCCAATTCCCAATCCATTAGTGTAATTAGTACTTGAAGAGTATAACCGAACGGTTATAAGACGCGGTGCTAAATAATAATAATAAAAAACAAATTTCTAGAATGTCAAGTTTAAATAATTTGTAATCAATGTTGGTGGTTGAACCTATAAGAGTCTAAGATCTAATTGTAGCTTAAGTACATCTTGTTTAAAATATTAAAAATATATTTGACCAAACAACGCGCGAGAAAAGTTAAATCCATAAGCTCAGCTTTAAATAAACTTTAAAACAAATACCTTCATTTCCCATACAACGAGTTTGTGTGGTGAATTTATGCGAATGTGGGCCTAATCAAAGAATAACAACGCACGCAGTTTTCTCCCAGGGGTAGATTAACCAGACAAACTACTGTACTGTGTGTAAATATATCGAAACCTCAACAAACAGATTCAGGTTTATCTCTGAACAAAGTTAGAGTATATACACCTCGTCCTTTGTTAACGCTGCGGTGTTGCTGGACCACGGTTAGAGGCTGCCAACCATCTAGACGTGTCTTATTAAGCTCGGTTCATACGGTCTGCCGAAAATACAGAACAGAGACTGCTAACACGCCAGCAGAAACGTATCTTGACCCACAATGCCTTGCGACACACAACTAGAAACCGCTTATTACCGACATGTTTTATTTCCTACCGAATAAACAGATATTTTAAAATTAATATCGTGATGGGTAGTTTCAAATTATTGTATTTGTGACGTGGCAAAAATTAAAACAAAAAACAAAACCGAAACACACGTTTTTCATTTGAATAGTTATCATTTCACAACAATAAACGCAGCTGTCTGCTTGTATCTCACTCTGTAGGCACATTCGAACTAATTGAGTCTGTTGGTTTAGGCGGATGCGTGCTGATTGATTCGTTTGGTTGATTGGCTATAGCTAACACATTTTTTTTTTCGGGCTTAGCAGATCAAGTCGAAACTATTTCAACCCACACCGGGCGAAAAGTGCGGATCACGCTGAAATCTCGCTGTTGATTTAGATATCATCAAGCGATCAAGTTTATGTTCTTAAAACGTATGAATGCACCGTAATCCCCACAGCGTTAATGTGCTCGACTCCAAGACGGGAGGTCTGAGTTCCATTTCCGGCGGGGTCCACTTTTTTTTTTTACATCAGAGGCTTAGTATTTTAATCCCAGGATGTATATGTTGTGTCTTTGAAATTCGCCCTCATCCAAAATGTATATGTTCATATCATAATCTCTCTGAATGAGCTGGGTTGATTCTTTGTCAGACCATATACATAAGTTCCCTTCTATTAATTTTTTTCCCGTTCATTCCTAAAAAAAAAAAAATCTTTTGACTGCTCTTTCATTACCTCATCATCTACTTATTAATTCTTTTTCGCTTTCGGTGACCTGGTGGTCTAGGGGTAAGGTGTCAGACCTCTGTGTTGGGGGTCCGGGATTCAATCCTCGGTCCTGGCACAGATTTATCTGATTACCAAACCCTTCCTTCACCTCTGACAAGACATCTTGTGAATGTGTGGAATGCCAGGTCTCCACCGTGGTTCGGATCTCACGTTAAACTGTAGGTCCTTCCTTTCATCTCACAATCACCCTACCATCACACATTAGCGTAAGTGCGTATAGCCCGAACGGGTAGTAAGACGCGGGATAATAATGATTTTTTCGCTTTCCATATTCCAATCTTCGTTTTGTGCGTTCTATCCAATTTACATTTCCACCACAGTTTGACATTCTTTTCGTGTTCTCAATTTTTTATGTTTTACTTTTCTCCCTTGAATTTTTTTTTTTTTAAACTTTCCCTTCTCAATCTTAAATTTCTAACTTTCTTTAGTTTTATTTTACGTCCACTCCCCCCCAATTTTCACTAACACGTCTCCCTCTTGTTCTCATTCTAGACTAGCTTCAACGTCTGTTTTCATTCCTGTCCCAACTCTTGTTGTTTTATCTCTCCTGGAACGTCCTGTACTCCTGATACTCTCATTGTGGTCAATATTTACTTACACTGGCCGCGGCTAGCACAAAAAGACCCAGTCTCGGGACAACAACCGCTCATCTCCGCAACACTCAGGCTGCATTCACACGTCCAGAACAGAACAGAACCTGACTAGGATATTGTTTTTGATGCACAACTATAAAAACTTGGAAAAGTTATCGTACGAAAATTGCTGACTAAAATGAGAATTGATGAAATCCGAGACAACACATCCCCTACATTAGGCAACCCGCTCGCCGCCGGTGTATAACTCCCTGCTTTGTTTTTTACTCGTGTCAATAGGTTAACTACAACTTTATCTTACATTCTCGGAATATGGCGTGGTTTAGTCGGTAGCGTGTCTCTCTACTGAGCCAAGGATCCCTGGTTCGTTTCCCGCCATGGCCGGATAATGTATTATTGACGAAATGTGGGTTTACTCTCACACTGATGAATTAACGGCTGGAGGACTGGTTGTTGTGCCTGTCCTGGTCTTAATTTATATTTTAAGGCATATGAAGCCATGACAGGCCCAGCCAGCCGGAAGTGGAGAATACAACACAGACCACAGGCTGGGAACAATAAGGGATGTACCAGGCCTCCACCGTGGTTCGGATCTCACGTTAAACTGTAGGTCCTCCATTTCATCTCACAATTACCCTACATTACACATTAGTCTAAGTGCGTATAACCCGAACGGGTAGTAAGACGCGGTGCTAATAATAATAATAATAATAATAATAATAATAATAATAAATAATAATAAGGGATGTAAAGTATACAATTATTACAAACGCAACTCGTTACCAATGTAAACACTCCAAATTATCCAAATATTTCCTTCTCAGATTTGAATTAAATAGAAATTTCGTTAGGGAATCGTGGTGGATTAGAATTAACAAAGTTTTTCGAATTGACCAATATCGAATTAGACAAATCCTACTATTTAGAATCATTCTTTTACAAGGCGTGAACAATAACAGATGTCTTAAAGAAATATTATTTTTAAAAAAACCTCTGATAGAATGATATCACCTTAGAGATATGAGAGAATCGTGTAAAAACCCCTTCCTGTAAGTATTCTGTAAAAATTGAGACGGCTTGTTACAAAAGATGGGAGATCCTTTCTCTTGGGGGGGGGGGGGGGGGGGAGCACTGATACTTTCCTTCTTCTCAATTCCTGTTCCTTTATGTCTCTTTATGTCTTCTTGCTTTGCGTCTAGTTCTCTATCGTTTTATTTCGACTACATTTCTTATATTTCAAACATACTTATTTTTAGTTACTCTATTTTTTTTTAGTTTCCTCTTTTTTCTCTGTGTCTCAATCTTACTTTGTTCTCTCGTATTTTCTCTTTTCCTTGATTTATATTTTCTTTTATTTCTGCTTATCTGGATCTTACACCTGCCCCATATCTTCATACGTCATAATATACAGTCCAAATTTCATAGGAAGGGATTTAACTTATTTACTTCTTTTGCCTCTTTCGTGTAATGTTGTAGTGGAGAAATCTAACTCGAGATTTTGACGGAAGTCTACGTTTCATGACTCCTTGAACCCGATGCGTTCCGTCCGTCTGTCTGTCTGTTACTGGGAATAGAGTTGGGACCATCTCACCAACCAGACTATAACTTGGTATCTAGGTGGATAAACTGCCGCAGATAAGTATCATATTTTTAAATTGAAATATGAAACCTGGACACGGGAATCGAACCCGGGACCTTTGGCTTAGTACGCCAATGCTCTAACCACTGAGCTATTCAGGAATCGTCCCGTGCCCAGGGTCATTCTTCACTCATATTTTTAGGCAAAGTCTGTAATAGACGTGCTGAAATCGTGTTACTTAATTGATTACTCATATGTATATGATGGTTTCCACACGTCCATTACAGAATCTGCCTTAAAATATGAGTGAAGAATGAATCTGGATACGCGATGCTTCATGGATATCTCAGTGGTTAGAGCGTCGGCATACCAAGCCGGAAGGTCCCGGGTTCGATTCCCGTGTCCAGGTGTCTTTTTTTTTATTTAAAGAATTGGTATCACTGGTTTTCTTAAGTTTTCCTAACTTAACCATGATCTAAAGTGTATTAGAAAGGTCCCATGATTGTCTAACAGATGGCAGCACTGACTCAATTTGTGATAAAATTCAACCTTCCCCCTATACCCTCTCACACCTTCTCTTTATATCTCTCTTTTTCTCTGTCTTTCTTTCTCTCTATGTATCTTTCTCTCTTTCTCTCTATATATCTTTCTCTCCTTTCTTTCTATCTTTCTCTCTCTCTCTCTCTCTCTCTCTCTCTCTCGATATATATATAGGATGGGGCCGAAATAATTAGTAGCTTGAAAATTAAAACTTTAATTGAAAAGTAAATCTACATTTTTTCCACTTTTTGTAGCTAATGTGACGTCAGACAAACCTCGGCATAGATCGTCTGTTTCCGCTCCACTATATTTTAACCCGCGCGGGAAGTGAGACGCGGTGTCAAAATACCCCGAGATCACATGATTTCCCTCAAACTTATACACGAGTATCAGTGGAAGTTATGTTCCCTTGTGTTCCGTGGAACAAAACAGCCCGTTGAAAAGGCGAATTGCACCTCTGCGGTATTAAACATCGAGGTGTGGGCCCCACACATGTCATTTCTCGTCCCTTTTGTTAATTAAATGTGGGCTTTGATAGTAGCTTAAACGTATTTGAGAGGTGGGCTATCTAATTGGATTGTAATCCCAATAATCCCTCTTTGTCACTAGAGTTACACATAAATATGTACATAAGTGTGTGGATATATGATATATATATCTTCACACACTCCTAAAGTCAAAAATCAACATTTGAAAATAAAGTTCAAAAGAAAAGTAGTTAATAAAATTGTATCAATAAGCTATGAGTTGACCCGCCTCGGTGGCGTAGTTGGCTAGCGCGCTAGTCGTGTTGAGCTCGACTGCAGAGGACGAGGAGATCGAGGTTCGAATCTCAGTCGGGTGAACTGGGGGTGGTTTTTCCTAAATGGTTTTTCACTCTCCCTCCACGCAAATGCGGGTTCACTTCCTCTAATTCAACATTCCCAATTCTTAATCCATTATCGTAATTAGTACTTAAAGCGTATAACCCGAACGGATGGTAAGACGCGGTGCTAATAATAATAATAATAATAATAATAATACAAATAAATTAATGTTTACGCTTTTAAGAAAATATTAATTTACTACAAAAAGTTATAAACAGAATTAACTCGCCAAAAACACCCACCGCCCACATATACACTTTATATATATATATAGTGTAGAGCAGAGTCTATGTATGATTGGTCAAATGGGGACAAGTGGGGGAGAACATATCACAGGTACAGTTTCAACAAGCTCTGCTTACCCTGGCATCACTCCGGACTGGGATCCGAACCCCAGATTTTCCCGTAATCGGCACTCCAGTATTTCGTGAGACTCACGCCTTAGACCATTCGACCACCCAAGCGGATTTCATTCGACAGGAAACAACGCTTGTAGCTGTGTTCATTATGCGCGCGTCATATTTCATCCAGGACAGGAGCATGAATAAATCAAGTGGTGCCAACTTCAGCTGATATATTACCAACCGCTGGGAGCTGGGTTGGAGTGGGGCATGCACTCGAAACACTTGTTTCAAAACTAAGAGATTGTTAATGGATTTGATCGTTAGCTGAACAATCTATAATTTTGTTTTGGTTCTCGCTACTTATTGAATTAATGTTTATGGTTGGGTTTTAAGGGTGCATTAACTGCGACAAAGTGGTCCTCAACTCTTGAGTACCCACTCTTCAATTTCTAATAGGTCAATGGCTCACAACCTTTTTACATATTGTGGACCCCTTAAAGCCTATGATAATTCACCCCCCCCCCCTTGACCACCCAATCTCCCATATCCATATGAGGGGGCGCTAAAAAAAAACCATGCACACATGTCTAGTTCTCTACGCAACCCATTTAATATCAATAAAAGAATGTGTTTAGTCGGACTTTAATGGAGAAAAAAAAACAGACCTTTAAGAAAATTGTGAATAGCGAATATTTTTATATGATGTTAGAATACAAATAAATAAATAAATGGCCCGGTTCACCAAACACAGTCTTTCTATCTGCTTTGTCTATATATGGACATTCCTGCAGAAACATACCATACCGGGAATCGAACCAGACACTCTATCTACTGAGCTTTCACAAATTTGCGGATAATATTAAGTCCAGGGAAGTGTATCGACGCCTATCCGCGAAGTATAAGAGGATAAAAGAATGACGGGACAGCAACTGGGTTAAGTGAGGTGTGAACAACGATATCTCCCGCGCTAAAACACACAGAGACAAAGGGCTCGTGGTAGGAAGGTAATTTACAGATGAGTGCGTGTTCATTACCTGGTTTCTACCACAATCGCAGGGGGATTATGGGGGCGGCACTCGGTCAAAGCAAGACTGCTCCGTCCACGTCATAACTACTCAACCGACCAGATGACGTCATCATCTTCCGAGAGGGAAATACAATGTACGGGATATTGATTTCTCTCTGACTTGCTCTGATATGGTTTTGAATGTGGTCACCTGTAAAGGAGACATCCGAAGCGCTTACGTCACTCCAAAGTGTGAAGACAAAACAATAATAATATTTAGCACCGCATCTTACTACCCGTCCGGGTTATACGCTTTAAGTACTAATTACGCTAATGGATTAGGAATTGGGAAGGTTGAATTAGAGGAAGTGAACCCGCATTTGCGTGGAGGGAGAGTGGAAAACCATGTAGGACAAACCACACCCAGTTCACCCGACGGAGATTCAAACCTCGATCTCCCCGTCCTCAGCAGTCGAGCTCAACATGACAAGCGCGTTAGCCAACTACGCCACCGAGGCGGGTGACAAAACAATATCTTAAAAGTGTGGATTTTACACGTTCGCGTGGTGACCTGGTGGTCTAGGGGTAAGGTGTCAGACTTCTATGCTGGCGGCCGTGGTTCAATCCTCGGTCCCGGCAAAGATTTATCTGATTGCCCAAACCCTTCCTTCACCTCTGACAAGACATCTTGTGAATGGGGGAATGCAGGCCTCCACCTGGTTCGGATTCCACGTTAAACTGTAGGTCCTTCATTTCATCTCACAATCACCTTACCATTACACATTAGTGTAAGTGCGTATAACCCGAACGGGTAGTAAGATGTGGTGTGATAATAATAATAAATAATAATAATAATACACGTTCGCCGAAAAAAACAAGAGTAAGATTAGGTTACCCGGTTCAGTGGCCGAATGGCCTCTACTCTAAGGCGTCACTCTCCATTTATACTAGCCTACTGAAGATGGAAGATCGGAGTTCGAGTCCCGGTCGGGTGTAGTGAGGGTGTTTTTTTCCTAAATGATTTTCCACATTTCCTTCACACAAATGCTGGTACATATATGTATAGCCTGAACGTAGGGAGACGCGGTGCTAACCGCACAGCCCCAGTGTTGATGAACAACCGTAAAGGGAGCATTTTGTGCTCGTCCCATCATCCTCTCTGATTGTATCTCATTATTCAAATGGACCATACAAGAGCGCACTTGTATCTGAACTCTCGTTAACTACAAAGGGTTAGTTTTTACCGAGGCTCAACCACTTCAATGTTACATGAACACATGTGGTCTTAATACTGGTGTGTGAAGTGCACTTTGAACTCCGTGGAGTGCGGACATAGCTGGGACAGCGCGCTAACATACTAGCCTTTCATCAGACATACTAGCTCGTTATCAAACATACTAGCTCGTTATCAAACATACTAGCTGCTATCAAACATACTAGCCTTTCATCAAACATACTAGCTCGTATCAAACATACTAGCTCGTTATCAAACATGCTAGCTCGTTATCAAACATACTAGCTCGCTATCAAACATACTAGCTCGTTATCAAACATGCTAGCTCGTTATAAAACATACTAGCTCGTTATCAAACATACTAGCTCGCTTATCAAACATACTAGCTCGTTATCAAACATGCTAGTTCGTTATCAAACATACTAGCTCGTTATCAAACATACTAGCCTTTCATTCAAACATACTAGCTCGTTATCAAACATACTAGCCTTTCATCAAACATACTAGCTCGTTATCAAACATACTAGCTCGTTATCAAACATACTAGCCTTTCATCAAACATAGTACTGATCACTACCAGACATACTAGCTCGTTATCAAACATACTAGCTTTTCATCAAACATACTAGCCTTTCATCAAACATAGTACTGACTCACTACCAGACATACTAGCTCGTTATCAAACATACTAGCTCATTATCAAACATACTAGCTCGTCAAACATACTAGCCTTTCATCAAACATTAGTACTGACTCACTACCAACATACTAGCTCGTTATCAAACATACTAGCTCGTTATCAAACATACTAGCTCATTATCAAACATACTAGCTCGTCAAACATACTAGCCTTCATCAAACATAGTACTGACTCACTACCAGACATACTAGCTCAATATTAAACATGTTAGCTCGCTCTCAAAAATACTAGCCCAATTACAAATACATAATATGTAACACTGTGTACGTGTTATTCGGAGTTTACTGACAGCTAGCAAAAGTTACGTATTCATGTGTTGTGGAACTGTTGTTTTTCATAGATATTGTCAATAAAACATAAAATAACGCTAGTAATACAGTAAAATATGATCCACAGGAAACAATAAGTTCGTATCTTATAAGAGACGCCCCAAATGTCATTTCATAAGAAAATCAAGGCGTAGATGAGAAGGTATTTACGAGTGTGTGTAACTTATCGTACTCGCTGGTTATGAACGTGGACCCTGAGACTGTCAACTGTCGAACTGGTAAGGGGTGATGTTCCAGGGCATGCGGTACCTACACTCGTCCCCCATTAAGGTCCACGGCTACCTGACCTCCAGGAACTGTGTCATTGATGCTCGCTGGGTGCTCAAGATCACGGACTACGGTCTACCGTCCTTCTTCGAGGCGCAGAGCATCCCCCCGCCCAGCAAGACGGCAAGGGGTGAGTGAGCCTTCGGGTGTGTGCGGCACTGTCCACCCTCCTAGTCCTGTCCCTCTAGGGCTGATAGCTCACAAGAGCCCTGTGTCTGTCGACAGATCTCCTCTGGACGGCCCCGGAGCTTCTAAGGAACCAGACCCTGCAGAAGCGCGGGACCCAGACCGGGGACGTGTACAGTTTCGGGATCATCATGCAAGAGGTTGTGGTGCGAGGCGAGCCGTTCTGCATGCTCTCCCTCAGTCCTGAAGGTAAGGGTGATCGGTTGTTGATCTTGTTTGCCTGAAGATATCATAGAGAAGGTAAAGGTGATCGGTTGTTGATCTCGTTTGCCTGAAGATATCATAGAGAAGGTAAAGGTGATCGGTTGTTGCTAATGTTTGCCTGAAGATATCATAGAGAAGGTAAGGTGATCGGTTGTTGATCTTGTTTGCCTGAAGATATCATAGAGAAGGTAAAGGTGATCGGTTGTTGATCTCGTTTGCCTGAAGATATCATAGAGAAGGTAAAGGTGATCGGTTGTTGCTAATGTTTGCCTGAAGATATCATAGAGAAGGTAAAGGTGATCGGTTTGTAATGTTTGCCTGAAGATATCATGAAAGTAAAGTGATCGTGTTGATTGTTTGCCTGAAGATATCATAGAGATAAGGTAAAGGTGATCGGTTGTTGCTAATGTTTGCCTGAAGATATCATAGATAAGGTAAAGGTGATCGGTTGTTGCTAATGTTTGCCTGAAGATATCATAGATAAGGTAAAGGTGATCGGTTGTTGCTAATGTTTGCCTGAAGATATCATAGATAAGGTAAAGGTGATCGGTTGTTGCTAATGTTTGCCTGAAGATATCATAGAGAAGGTAAAGGTGATCGGTTGTTGCTATGTTTGCCTGAAGATATCATAGATAAGGTAAAGGTGATCGGTTGTTGATCTCGTTTGCCTGAAGATATCATAGATAAGGTAAAGGTGATCGGTTGTTGATCTCGTTTGCCTGAAGATATCATAGATAAGGTAAAGGTGATCGGTTGTTGATCTGTTTGCCTGAAGATATCATAGAGAAGGTAAAGGTGATCGGTTGTTGATCTGTTTGCCTGAAGATATCATAGAGAAGGTAAAGGTGATCGGTTGTTGATACTGTTTGCCTGAAGATATCATAGATAAGGTAAAGGTGATCGGTTGTTGATCTCGTTTGCCTGAAGATATCATAGATAAGGTAAAGGTGATCGGTTGTTGATCTTTTGCTGAAGATATCATAGAGAAGGTAAAGATGACTCACTAGATAGATGGTAAAGGATCGGTTGTTGATCTCGTTTGCCTGAAGATATCATAGATGAAGGTAAAGGGACATAGGCCTCCGACTTCTGATCACGACCCTCGGATTCAAGAAAGTAACACGGCGGGTTGTCTGAGGCTGATCATTCTGGAAGGGAGTGATGACGGTGATACACCTTCAGAGGCATCTGAGGAGCCGACTTCAAAGCGTACACGACTCTAAGAACCCACGGCAGGTATGTTGTCTGAGGTTCTTTGGGAAGGTGGATAACGATACACCTTCAGGGCTCTGGAGTATCTGTGTACGAATACATCTGGGTACTTTAATTGTGAGAATAATTATTAATGTCATAACATTGAGGGTAAAGCTGCATAACGAAAAACAAATGAAAAAATTTATAATTTTGTAATGCTTTTAAGCAAATCTATTTATTTTGATGACAATATGCCTATTTAATTATATTTTAACGTTGAACTTTTAACAGTTTTTTTTCTTATACAATATTACAAAGGTGAAACGTTGGAGGAAAATAAAACTTGTTTGATGTTGTGGCCTCCAACTTGTCACAGCCCCGAGGCCTACACAGCCCTAGCCTGTCCCCTCCCCTGACCGTATAGCTCTCAATTCATCCCATGACACATTCTCCTCCATAATCAGTCCGGTGTGGTTACGGTCCTTCTGTCTCTTGGCCGAGTAGGGACTTTGTTCATTCCATCACTAATACTAGACTCATCCTTCACTAATACTAGACTCATCCTTCACTAACACTAGACTCATCCTTCACTAACACTAGACTCATCCTTCACTAACACTAGACTCATTCCATCACTAACACTAGACTCATCATTCACTAACACTAGACTCATCCTTCACTAATACTAGACTCATCATTCACTAATACTATACTCATCCTTCACTAACACTAGACTCATCCTTCACTAACACTAGACTCAATCAATCAGTAACACTACTCATCCTTCACTAACACTAGACTCATTCCATCACTAACACTAGACTCAATCAATCAGTAACACTAGACTCATCCTTCACTAACACTAGACTCAATCAATCAGTAACACTACTCATCATTCACTAACACTAGACTCATTCCATCACTAACACTAGACTCAATCAATCAGTAACACTAGACTCATCCTATCACTAACACTAGACTCATCCTTCACTAACACTAGACTCAATCCATCACTAACACTAGACTCAATCCATCACCAACACTAGACTCAATCCTTCACTAACACTAGACTCATTCTTCACTAACACTAGACTCATCCATCACCAACACTAGACTCAATCCTTCACTAACACTAGACTCATTCTTCACTAACACTAGACTCATTCCATCACTAACACTAGACTCAATCAATCAGTAACACTAGACTCATCCTATCACTAACACTAGACTCATCCTTCACTAACACTAGACTCAATCCATCACCAACACTAGACTCAATCCTTCACTAACACTAGACTCATTCTTCACTAACACTAGACTCATCATTCACTAACACTAGACTCCCGGTAGGAAGGTGAACTTCGTGGACACCATGTTTCAAATGCTGGAGAAGTACTCCAACAACCTGGAGGAGCTGATCAGAGAACGGACTGAGCAGCTCGACATGGAGAAGAAGAAGACGGAGCAGCTGCTCAACAGGATGCTGCCGAGGTGGGTCTTCTCTCTGAGGAAACTTTACAGCCGCTCGGTGAGCGAGGAATTGCCAGCCAGACGTTCGCTTCTAACGCAATATTTAATTATTATTATTATTATTAAGGACTGCGTCTTACTAACCGTTCGGGCTATACGCTTTAAGTACTAATTACGCTAATGGATTGGGAATTAGGAAGGTTGAATTAGAGGAAATTAACCCACATTTGCGTGAAGGGAAAGTGGAAAACCATTTATTAACACCCCCCACCCCCCAATTCACCCGACCGAGATTCGAACCTTGATCTCCCCGTCCTCAGCAGTCGAGCTCAACTCGACTAGCGCGTTAGCCAACTACGCCACCGAGGCGGGTAGTATTTAACTATACGCTGTTTTATTTTAAAATATAGTTCACACCAAAATAAAGTCAAGAGATTCCTACAAAGATCTTTATCCTTAACAACCCTATATTTTGAGTTTTATCACGTGAAAATGTGACAGTTTTTTTTTCAATGACTTATAAGTATATTCGCAGAGATATGAGACCAGGCACGATGAAAAACAGCTCTTTATTTATCCTTCTTCCAACAAATCCAGTAATTCGTTGATAGGAGCGCAACAGAAAATTCTAAGATGTTCGAGAACTAGCAGCGAGCTTTCCTCCTTACCTCGAGATAAGAAGGTTCGGTAATTTATTTCCCCTCAATATTATCGACATGACAAAGTGTGGTTGTATGTGAAGCGTGAAAGGAAGAATAAGCGTAGACAAAATAGAGAAGTAGTTCCAGGAAAAGACAAAAGACTTGTATTTTAAGCCGTTTGGCCTGACGGTCGCCTCGATACTTTGTCGTTGATCGAGGTGGCCGTCATCCTGTCACATCTGTCCCGCATGTTTCCTTAGGAAACCTCTCAACACTCTTTTGTTTTCTCACCACCTCTGGTTTCCTGATAGAGCTAACCGCTTTTAACTACTCTAATGGAGGAGTAGGGTCGAATTTAGACGGAAAGTAGCCACATATATCCGTATAGAAAAGAGGAAATCATATTTAAAAAAGACACACCTTCAATACAACCGGTCTGGAATCAAACTCTAATCCCTGGCAAACCAGACGAGTTTGAAGTTTGGTCCGTGTTCTCATCGATACGGTGATAGCGACCTATCTCTATTACTGCATTAGATATCATCTCGGCCACTGTGATATAACAACTCCTCATATGATCTTGCCTACCAAAATCACTGGGACGCACTTTGATGGTTACATGGTCTAGGGCGCTACTCTCTCAGTAGACTAGACTATCAATGTCGGGGAGATTGAGGTTCGAATCTCGGTCGGGTGTATTGAGGGAGGTGTTTCAAAAATTATTTTCCATTCTCCCTCTACGCAAATATGGGTTCACTTCCTCTGAATATAACCTTTCTAATCCCTAAGAGTACGGCCAGACTGAGCGACTATAATATAAAATAGTACACATTGGTTGTAATGAGAGTTGGCCAGACTGGAGCACTCGAGCCGAAACAGTCTAGTTTACAGGTGCTAGATAATATTATTGTATGCTGGTTCAGGTAAGATCATAAACCATACCTCTCTCTCTCTATATATATATAATTTTTTTTTAGCCCGATCAGTAAAATAGTTTCGACTCTAGCCCGAGATACAGTCAGAAAATATTGCAAACACCACTTCTTAGGTTTCAGAGGGTCATGAAATCCAACATTTTGATAAATTCATTTTTTCAGTTCAGTGGCGGATAAGTTGAAGCTAGGGATGCCGGTAGATCCCGAAGATTTCCGGGAAGTTACGATCTACTTCTCAGACATCGTCGGGTTTACGACCATCTCGGCCTATTCGACGCCTTTTGAGGTCGTTGACCTCCTGAACGACCTGTACACGTGCTTTGACGCCACCATCAACGCCTACAACGTATATAAGGTGATTTTACACTTTGTTATAAAGTGTATTCAGAAATATTATTTATAATGGGCTCAATTGATGTGTTTGTAAAGGATCGTAATAGATTAAAAAAAAAATACTATTACTATATTTCCTTTCTCCGAGGAGTCACGAGAGAATATTATTTTTTATTTAACTGCAGTATTTAACGTTCACTTTCTGAACCAATTAATTACATCCTAACACGATAATTTCTACGAGTGAGAGAGAAAGTACCTACCAATTTTCCCGGGAAAGGTATTTCCCCATACCTTGCAGAGTTCTTTTACTTGTCACAATCGACATGGAACCAACGGATTTACTTCCCGCCCGAAGGAAGTTGTGCTACGGATTTTTATCGCTAAAGACAAATCCGTGTGACCCCGGTTGGATCTGAACCCACGATCATCGAGTCCTGAGGCGAGCACTTTATCCTAAGACCATTGAGGTTGACCACGGGAAAAAAAATAATGTTAATATATGAGGGGTTGTTTATATCCACCAGGTGGAGACAATCGGTGACGCATACATGGTGGTGGGTGGTCTCCCTGTCCGCATCTTGGACCACGCTGACCAGATCGCGACCATGGCTCTAGATCTGCTTCATCAGAGCGGTCGCTTCAAGATCCGTCATCTTCCCTACACCCCGTTGAGACTCAGGATAGGACTCCACACGGGGCCTTGCTGCGCGGGCGTCGTGGGCTCACCATGCCGAGATACTGTCTGTTTGGGGACACCGTCAACACCGCGTCACGCATGGAGTCCACTGGTAACACTTTGGCGGGTTGTGACGGCAAATAGTGGGCAGTTGGTAAGGTTGTAACATCAGGTCGTGGAGATTGTTTGAGGCTCTAGCAGATGGAGTGCTTGTTTGAGGCTCTAGCAGATGGAGTGCTTGTACTGAGGAGATTGTTTGAGGCTCTTACAGATGGAGTGCTTGTTTGAGGCTCTATCAGATGGAGTGCTTGTACTGAGTAGATTGTTTGAGGCTCTAGCAGATGGAGTGCTTGTACTGAGGAGATTGTTTGAGGCTCTAGCAGATGACGTGCTTGTACTGAGGAGATTGTGTAAGGCTCTAGCAGATGACGTGCTTGTACTGAGGAGATTGTGTGAGGCTCTTACAGATGGAGTGCTTGTTTGAGGCTCTAGCAGATGGAGTGCTTGTACTGAGGAGATTGTTGAGGCTCTAGCAGATGACGTGCTTGTACTGAGGAGATTGTTTGAGGCTCTAGCAGATGGAGTGCTTGTACTGAGGAGATTGTTTGAGGCTCTAGCAGATGACGTGCTTGTACTGAGGAGATTGTTTGAGGCTCTAGAAGATGGAGTGCTTGTACTGAGGAGATTGTTTGAGGCTCTAGCAGATGACGTGCTTGTACTGAGGAGATTGTGTAAGGCTCTAGCAGATGACGTGCTTGTACTGAGGAGATTGTGTGAGGCCTTACAGATGGAGTGCTTGTTTGAGGCTCTAGCAGATGGAGTGCTTGTACTGAGGAGATTGTTTGAGGCTCTTACAGATGGAGTGCTTGTTTGAGGCTAACCCCACTGTGTCTCCAGGCTCCGCGTGGAGGATCCACCTCTCCCAAGCCACCAAGGAGAAACTGGACGAGGTGGGCAACTACCAGCTCGAGTACAGGGGGGACACCGACATCAAGGGCAAGGGCAAGATGCAGACCTACTGGCTGTTGGGCAAAGGCGGCTTCGACAAGCAGTTGCCCACACCACCCCCAATAGGGTGCGTCCAAACAACACAGAATGCTGTAGTCCTAGTCGCACTAGCATGGCCGCTGAACAATTCCTCCCTAGGACTGTACCCCAGTGGTGCGGCCATGCGGGGGGCATTCACCCCCTCGAGAATGCAAATAATAATTGTAATACAAATTTCGAATTAAGGAAAGCTACAATGTAAAGCATTAAATATATTTAGAATTGTGAGGCACATTTTAAGTTATGTTTTTAGGCATATTATTGGCCAAACATATATACAGTAGCCCCATGGCTTCTTTGGTGCTGACTGACAGCTGACGGCTTTGAAAAGTTATCAGCCCAAATTATGTATCCCTACACCTAACCGTATGATCTGCAAAAACATGTGTTTAGCAGCTGTCTGTCAGCACCAAAGAAGCCATGGGGCTACTGTAGAAACCCACATTAAAAGTTACCCCAAATAACGTAGAAGCACTCACGTAATTTAAATCGCTACCAGAATAAAATTCCAAATGTGCTCTAGTGGTAAAGGGACTGTTCCCAAGTGAAATTCCTTCACCTCCCCAGAATTTCCCTTCCATTAGCAGATTTGATCGTGTGTCTCCAAACACCCCCCCCCCCTGCCCTCATCCCCACTGTGGTACCAGTAAATACCCAGAAAAAAGTAGTATATTATCTTAGTTCAAACTTAGATGTACACTTCGTTTAACCTGAAAGGTGGTCTTACCTTGTCTGATTACACTATGACCCTATCTTATAAGCTACACCATAGTGGAACCAAGCAAGGGAAGCTTGATGGCACCATGGTAAACGAAAGGTGTAACAATTTAAAATAATAATTGCTGAAAAATTATAATTACTCATGTCTTGCTATAAAAATATGAAAAAACATAATTATGTTTTTAAAAGGATGTGTTTGTTTCTTTGCACGCCCAACAGGGAAAGCCACGGGTAAGTTCATATTGTCTGAGTAAAATAACAAACTTATAAAATATGTTAAATGTTGATATCAACTTGATAGTGAAGGTTTTACCGCCAGAAGAGTTGGTTCAGAGCGTCAGCTCGGGGGCTTAGGTTAAGTTACAGTACCCACCGGGTGCACTTAAGTAAAAACGCACCTTCCTCATACTATAGTATGACCTCGTTAAGGTACAGTCAACTCTCGATTCTACGACCCCGGGAATAGCGTCCCTCTCGAAGTAACGACCCTTTTTTGGGGAACCGTGAAAAATGTGGGAAGAAAGTTTGAAAAGTTTAAGGAAATCGGCTGTAAAATGTGTTTGTTGCATTTATTTAGGTCGCTGCGTTGCAATTATCTTTGTGAGCGCTGTATAGCTAGTAACTGGGGTGGGTCAGGTATAAAAATAGACACCACCTCATCAATGCCAGCCAATAGCACTTGACTCTGTCCACCCCCTCCCACAAGCAAGACAATGTTTCACCACGCGCGACTGTCGCTACATCACGCGCCAGGCTTGCTTTTGCCATTATTATTTCGATTCTCGATTTGGTTACTATTTTGGTTTGATTTTGTGAACAATTTTTGACGACCCATGCTATTGTTTAACATTGTTATTTGATTTGGTTACGTTTTTGGTTGTATTTTGTGAACGATTTTTGATGACCCCACGCTATTTGTTGTCTAAAAATGCAATTTTTTCGTATGAAGGTCAAGGGTGGAACAAAATCTGTTAAAATTCCAATAACGACCCCTTCGAAATAACGACCCTTTCCCAGGGAACCGTGAAAGGTCGTAGAATCGAAAGTTGACTGTACGTTACCTTAGAGACAGCCGCCGTGCATCAGCCAAGCTCCCAGAGCTGTTTTCTTCCAAGAGTCAGTCGCGTGCAATCGTTGATCTGTGAATGTGTTATTGTTGATCTGTGAATGTAGTATTGTTGATCTGTGAATGTAGTATTGTTGATCTGTGAATGTAGTATTGTTGATCTGTGAATGTAGTATTGTTCTGTCACAATGAGGGAAAACGATGGTTCTTTACTTCTTTTGCTGATAGAAAACACTGAGGATGACGATATATTACAACTATGTTAAGTTCAGGGAAATACTGATGTGTATCCGATTTTCTTTAAAGGACGATGGGTAGATTGTTATTTCATAACATTGCTTGGATGACACTTGTTGCAAGACGAAAAAAAAAACGTTTAGAAAATTTTTTTTATAGTGGACATTTCTCAGTTTAACTTCATCTTTGATTTGATAAAAGATTATATCAAAATGATTCCTACAAAAAGTTCAGTATCCAATCACCGCTGGTGAAAGATTAGCTATAACATTGAGGTAGGTTGAAATGACAAGTTTAATTCTTACCAAGTATAACTTTATTAATATATCTTACTGAATGTGTTACATATTAAAATATTTTTTAAATGTTATTTCTAACCATACTATGAATTTCCGATACATACGAGACGATCTGGTGTTCAAGGGATAAGGTGTAAGACTTCTGTGCTAGAGGTCCGGGGTTCAATCCTCGGTCCAGGCACAGATTTATCTGATTATCAAACCCTTCCTTCACCTCTGACAAGACATCTTGTGAATGTGGGGAATGCCAGGCCTCCACCGTGGTTCGGATTCCCACGTTAAACTGTAGGTCCTCCATTCATCTCACAATCACCCTATCATTGCACATTAGCGTAAGTGCGTATAACCTGAACGGGTAGTAAGACGCGGGGCTAATAATAATAATAATAATAATAATAATAATACATGCGACACACCACCATCCTAAAAGTTCATGACATTTATCGGAGCTAAAATATATAAATTTTATGTGAGAGGTTAATTTATAAAATACTTACACAGTCCTCCAGGTAAAACTTTTGTCAGAAGAACAGAATTTTTTTCAGTAAATTCTTACAGATAATTACAGTAAATTAAATTTTTAAAAACTAATATAATTAATAGGAAACCATTATAAGTTAATATGTTAATACTGTTAAATAATGTTCACATAATTGTTTTTAAAACTTTTAACATTATAAAAATGTAGAATATTTTAAATAAATTTTCCTTGTATTTCTTTACCTGATCTTCCTAATTGATCTGCAACTTCTTTCCACGAACTATCCTTAACAACTTGATCCTTGTAGAGAGGGCTCTCTAAATCATTCGGGGATGAAAGTTTCGCAACTGTTTGCACCAACATAGTAAACGACACCTTTGAATAAATTATATTAAATAAAAACCTTTAAGAAACTAGAGGAAAACGTTCCTAACACAGGGGTGATTGCGGCTGCGGCTGGACTGCTACGAGAGGAATAGGGCCGCGGCGGTCAGAGCCGTTGACGGCGGCCGCATGCGTCAGCTGTCTCGAACGAAACGCATCTTAGACCTAACCCCGATAGTACCAAAATTTCGAATAATTACAAACAAACTTTTTGGAAAACTGATAAAAAAATTAAGTCAAATTAAATATATTTGATTGATTAACAAGATCAAAGTTAAAAAGAGAATTGTAAGAAACAATGATATCTGATAATAAATGTTTAATATTTACATGTTGTAATCAACACAATGTGTTTTCCTGTAACTAATATAATTAAGTATTATACATCAGTTAAATAAATTATTTTATTAAACTCGTTCAACTGCAATTTAAAATTCGTGTAAATACTTCATCCCTGTATTCTCCCGGTTAATACGAACAAACTTCGTTCCCAATTATCTCGGATTAACCAGATTCTACTGTAAGTCAATTAAAGTTTGTAAGCTGTGGATAGCCGTGCTAATCATTAGGACGCGTAGCATTAAAAACAATCAGTATTAATGCTATTTTGGTTATTACTTGATATTGCTATATTACTAAAATTAAATTATAAATAGTATTACTATATTGTTATACTAGTATTCAGTATTATTATATTAGTATATTGCTAAAATTCTCAAATCTAAGTTAAAGTATTATTTGTAATATCTGTACTTTCTTAATGTTAGTAGAGATACTTGGATAACTAATTAGATAAAATATTAAGAGTGGATGTCGGTAACTTGATCATTAGGCATCAATTTAAAATAGAAATAATCATATTCCTCAATGCCTATTTTGTCTGTACTTAATTACCTCTTACTTATCTATTCATACAACTATTTATCTATCTATCTTTATTTGTTTATTTGATTCGCTCTATATTTATCTGAATATCGGCTTATCTATCTATGTATTCATGTTATGTTGAAGATGGAATCCTTGTATCCTTTGTAACCCTCAGGATATTCGAGATTCGAAGATTAGAGAAAATTTCAAATTAGAGACCCAAATTCTTAAAAAATATATATATATAAGTGAAACTTGTTTTATAGATCTAATACTGGCTATTAGTTGTTTATAATCATGGTATAAGAGGAACTTACAACAAGACCCCAGGCCAGTAATTTAACACTTAACTGAATGTATGAATGTTATAATGAATGAATTATAAGAAGGAATGTTTACATTTTGTTACTATTAATTGTATTTTCTATTTCCTCTTATGTTCATAACTTTTTTTTTTTCAAAATATGATTCAGATTTGAAAAATAATGGATTTGATTCGACTTTAATATATAGATATATGGAGGGGAGTTGATATACAGATAAATAAAAACATGAATATAATATACGTGTATCGTAATAATTTACTATCAAGATATATTTACTTGCTTACACCAAGGAAAAGAGGTGGGGACCACAATATCATATCTGATTTTGTCTAATAATCTTTTAAATGGTGATTAAAAACAATAGTTTTCAATAAATATTTTCATATGCGTTTTTCTCTTATAACAATTTTTTAAAATCTAGTGATGAAAATTTGCATTATTTTTTCTTTGGCTCTAATTATAAGTAATCGTCTCGCTGCTATTTATTGTTAGATACATATAATAAAAAACAGTTGGTATAGAATATACTGATGTGTCCTGTCGTGGGGGATTCCCTGAAGAAAACTGAGTTTCAAATGTCTTATTTTACCATATTGAGTTAATAAATGTCTTACCAGCTATGCAATGTGAGCGCTGAGGGGTCGCCATTGTTGGACTGTGCTGGAGCATGACGGGAGGAGGGGGGGGGTAGCCGGCAGTCAAGGGGCTCACCATCAGAAGGTCCCAGGTGTTAGTGACCCTGTAACCTCCAGGTGTCTGTCCCTGCAGCCTGGACGAGCGTCTGATCCGGTTCAGTCGTCCCGTGGCCGCTGAGGGCTCAGAGTCCGGGGACTCCAGAGCGGGACCAACAGCTTCAATCAGGGCCGCTCTGAGGACACCAGCTCGGGGGAGGTGAGCGCATCCTACGCCATATCCACCTCGGGGGGCCCCACGCCCCCCAGCTTCCCCACGGTGTCCGGCAAGATTGGCTCCTGCAGTTCCGGTCTCGACCAACAGGTGACAGCACCGTCGTGTTCGTTCCCCTTCCTACCACCCAGCCGCTTCGAGCAGAAGGGGGTGAAAGTGAGCGCCTCCATCCACAACGACAAGCTGCCTAACGTCAAGGAGGAGACGAAGCTGAGCAGTAGCGAGTCCGTCGAACAGGTGGAGACCTCCTCCTTGGTGGGGAGCAGGAACAGGCCGGAGAGCGAGGGGGTCAGGAGCTCTTGTAACCACCCGGAGCGAGGCTCCGCCGGCGACCATCACGGTACTCCCGTGTCTGCGTCGGAAGTAGCGGCGGCGCTGCTAGGCGTCACCGGGGGTCAGCCGTCTGCGGCGTCGCAGTTCCGCTCCAACTTCCGGGACCAGCAACTGCTCCACGGCGGGAGGCACAGGAGGGTCGGACAGGTTGACGAGGACGACCTGAGCACCCCTTACAACCACTACCGCTGTCTGTCCCCTAGCGAGCAGCACCTCAACCAACTCCCCCACCACGGGGGGCCCTTCTCCAAGCCCCACCACGCCTCCTCCGCAGGGGGCTCCAACAGGTTCCTCAAGCGCCAGTTCAGCCTGGACAGGGGTGATGACCCTCCGGTAAACATCCTCCACATGTCGTCCGTTTCGACGACGGCGCTTGACTCTAGCGGCGTCACCCCCGCCAGGACGGGCTCCACGGGGCGGCTCTTCAAACAGAACTCTGCGGGGGCGGCCAACGACCTGGAGAGGATAGAGGAGATACCCCCGGGAGGGCAGTCCTCCAGGAGAGGGCAGAGGGCGGAGAATTTCTATCGTCAGAGGTGTGAGCTGCCCGCGTTCTCGAAATCCTCCATGTCCGTGTCGGTCGAGTCGCTCAATTAGAGCTCGAGAAACCTGTCCTTGTGGCTCGAGACTGCATCAGATATAGTCGGACCATCACAGGAACAAACTTGCAGACCATGTTACCAACGTTGAACAAAGATCACTGTCTTGATCAACATCGTCCCTCAAAATTTGCAACTTCACTCTATAGAATACGTGGCCTGGCGTATTAATACATGATCCACCATCCCCGGATAATATTGTCTGCTAGACAAGTAGGCCTATACCATCTGACGCATGCGCAAAGTCAATTAAACGATTTTAACAGATTATATTCGTTCGTGTGACGGATAAGTGTTATCTGATATCCATCCGGTGATGGTAGGCCTGGCCGGTAGTAATATTTTAACTTGTTCCATTAAGTTTGTTTCCATATCGAACAAACTATAGCTAGATACACCGAAATCTTTCAAGACGTGTCTTTTATGAACACTCGCTTAAAAATGATTATCAAAACATTTTAAGTTAATCGTATCATTCTCGAAATGTGCCAAATAAGATATGCTCTGCAAATCTGACTTCTTGACCGTTTAATTGCGAACAATGATCAGTTTTATTGAATTGAATGTCAAATCCCAGTTCATTAAGTTTAGTAAAATTATTTCCCCTCGAACTGACAAACATTGTTACCGAATGTCTTTGAAGCGGCTAATTTAACGGCCATTGTTTAAAGATGAGGTAGAAGAAGAAATGATTGGACAAACTAAATTAAATATTCTTAACCTCATTACTTTGGTCTGTTTGATATATACATATACACGCCAGAATTTTTCTGTTTGTCGAATCATATTATCTTTGTTAGAATTTATTTCTTACTATTTTTTATTTTTTTTTAACCAAATATACACATTTTTTTCATTCACCGACAATTGATACCGAAAAATAACTTTTTATTTATTTAATATAATTTAAAATAACTAATCGAGATTTAACAGTACACAAAGTTATTTCACATAAGCTGTACACTCCAATTTTAATAGGAAGAGCCTTTTAGAGAGTACACAGATATTTTATCTGCTGTCAGCATTTTAATTATTAATGTTAATTCATAACTATCGATAATATACATCTAAAGTGAGACCTGAAGATCACATGATTTATTATTATTATTATTACTACTAAACGTTCGGGCTGTACGCACTTACGCTAATGTGTAAAGGTAGGGTGATTGTGAGATGTAATGGAGGACCTACAGTTTAACGTGAGATCCGAACCACGGTGGAGGCCTGGAATTCCACACATTCACAAGATGTGATTAATACACTCTTGTCAGAGGTGAAGGAAGGGTTTGGCAATCAGATAAATCTGTGCCGGGACCGAGGATTGAAACCCGGACCCCAACACACAAGTCCGACACCTTACCCCCTAGACCACCAGGTAACTTACATAAATTAGATGTAGCTGTCAGCTAAGTCCCTTTCTATGAAAATTTGACTGTTTGTAATATTATTCCTTGTACTGTATTTCAAGAATAAATATTTCAATATTTTGTAGGACAGTAAAATTTTATTTTGACGCAACTTTTTTTTTTTAGTGGATGTGTACATTTTATAATCAACACCAAAATACGTATGTTAAATTTAATCAATTTAATTACAGATCGATTTTTCCCAAATTGGTTAGCTTATATGAATATGTTAAGGAGTTGAAACATTTTTATGAATATACCTGAATAATGCATTTCTTGCGTTTACCTTCGACTGAAAATAACAAATTAATGTTTAATAAAATAGTATAATTTTTTACAATTCCACATAACACTATTCTTACTAGAAAACTGCCAAAAAATACTAGTATGTACATTAAAACATTAATTACATCAATTAATAATATGAGTGAGAAAAACTGTTTCACATCTGTAGTTTATCGTATTTTAATATTATTAAATATTTACTTAATAACTTTCGAAACAAAATTTCGTTAAAAACCTAAAACAATTACAAACCCCCCTATTTATTTTTTAGTAGTGCGTCTTATTAACCGTTCGGACTACACTCTTATGTGCTAATCACGATAATGTATTAAGGAAGGCTCTATATTAATGAAGTGCACCCGCAATTACGCGGAGAGAGGGTGGAGAACCATTTTGGAAAAATCACCCTCAGTACACCCGACCGTTAATCGAACCCCGATCTCCCCGTCATCTGCAGTCTAGTATACTACGAGAGTAGCACCTTAGACCATGCAGTCACTAAAGCGGGTATCTATTTATTCAAAATTAACTGATTACATAAAAGAAATTTCACTTATTAATTGAACTGATCATAGGTTTGTTAGTTTAATTAATTTATTTAAAAATTTTTTTCTCAAACTTGCTATTTTGAGGTGTGATTGAAAAGTTCACAAGATAAGATCAGTTTTATTGTGACAATACATGAGTTTATTTTTAATATATGTCACACCCACTTCGGTGTCCGCATGGTCTAAGGCGCTACTCACGCAGTAGACTAGACTGCTAATGACGGGGATAATGATGTTTGAATCTCAGTCGGGTGTACTGGGGGTGTTTTTAAAAAAATGATCTTCCACATTTCTCCCAATTAAATGTGGGTGCAATTCTTTTAACTATAACCCTAATCCCTAAAACAATTAGTTTAATTAGTACAAAAGTGTATAACCCGAATGGTTAGTAAGGTGCAATGCTAAACAATATATATATATATATATATATATATATATAATGTCACGGGTGTCACTAAATTTAAACAGAACATTTTCCCTTCGTTTAGAAAGTTTGTTAAAATTGCAACCCGCCTCAGGGGCGTAGTTAGCTGACGCGCTGGTTTCGTGTTTAGCTAGACTGCTGAGGACGGGGAGATCGAGGTTCGAATCTCGGTCGGGTAAACTGGGGGTGGTTTTTCCTAAATGGCTTTCCATGCAAATGTGGGTTCACTTCCTTTAATTAAACCTTCCCAATTCCTAATCCAATAGTACTTAAAGCGTATAACCCGAACGGTTAGTAAGACGCGGTGCTAAATAATAATATTAAAATTGTATCATTTTCATGAGTGTTAAAAAGAAAATGGTTTTTCCTTATTCTAACAGAAACTCTCCATCACAGAGAGGAAAGCTTTTCATCACAGAAGTAGTTGTGACGTCAATATATGTTTTTATAAAAAAAAAGTTTATTTATAACTGTAAGCAAACATGTTTCTGTCAGCTGATATTAGCTGAACCATCCCCGAGTAATTAAACGGCTAGTTTAACGGCGATATTTTATCTTTGTGCAAACATAGCTCTGACGTATTCACGGATTTATTTAGTGTTTGTTTGAAATTAATTTCTATAAACATAAATCAACATTGACTTTAAATAAAAATTATCCATTGTTTTCCAAATGTTTCGAAATATAGTTCGAAGAGTTGAAATGACATTTTGCTACAAAGTAATAAACGTATGAAATAATACAGCACAAATTACTAGTAATAAATTATGAATAATTTACACATAAAACAAGTTCCGTAACAAAACTATATTATAAGAATTAAGTATAAAATCTAATTATAATTATGTATACAGTTTGTAATAACTTAATCTTGGTGTGTAGCGTGTAATCTATTTGTCTAAGTGTTTTAGTACAAATATACAATTTTTTTTAGACAACTTGACTTAAGGTAACAGCAAAGTAATTCAACAGACTTAGTAAATGAAATGTTTTACTTGGTAACAGTTCTTGTGATTTTGGGTAACAGTTCTTGTGATTTTGAGTAACAGTTTTTGTGATTTTGTCTTCTTTGAGTGAAATTTTAGCAAAGATTTAAATCTAAAGCACGGAATTTCCGTGAGAAATTGTTGAGACATGTAGGAATGTTAGTGGACAGCAGGGGAAACATAAGTTAATCTATATTAACACATATTTACTTGAGGTATTTAACGTGCACTTTCTAATCCAACTGATTATATCAGAACACGAGAATTTCTATGAGCAAGAGTGAAAGGTCTTACCAGTTTTGCCGAGAAAGGTATTTTCTCATACCTTTCAAGGTTATCGACAAAACACAGAAGTTTCTACTCCCCATTCGAAGGAAGTTGTGCTACTGATTTTGACCGCTTGAGACAAATGCGTTGACCCCGGCTGGGTTTGAACCCACGAACATCGCTTCCTGATACGACCACTTCACTTTAAGAACTCCAAGGTTGCCAATCTATTAATAAAATAAAGAGTTTGTCTGTATGTGATATCTACCGCACAATGAGGGTTGGAATTTTAAAATTAATAGCCTCTATATACAAACATGTGCACCTAGAATTTGGAATTTTAAAATTCCAACTATAAATTTATTAAAACTGGATTGGAAGAAATAAAATACATGTATTTTTTATGTCTCTTTGAAGCAATTAATTACATGGTTACACCAGGCAACGCCAGGTACTTCTGCTAGTATTTTATAAAGATGACACGTTTCTGGATTTTCTCTATTCAGATAATTAAATCTGATTTACAATATCGATCTTTTCTATGCATCAAATCTCCCATGATATTTATTTATATTCTGTAATGTATTTGCAATAAAAACAAACTATACAATGCAATTAGTAAAAAAAAAAACTAAACAAAACTGCTGTAAATGATTGGTTGAGCTCATTCACAATTTGCCGATAATTAAGTGAAATGTAAAAAAAAACAGAAAAAGTACTATTAATGATCACAATTAAAGATAACCAAATTTAAAATATTGCCGTATCGTTTAAATAACATAACTTTCAATCTCTGGATTTTAGAACTGAAAATTGAGGTGTAAAAAGTCGTGATGTCACTATCGATTCTTTGATCTGTCTATAATATTTCATCCAAACTATGAAAATATTTTTTAGCTTTGTAGAAATGAAAGTTAATAAATTGTATTGGTACAAGTTAAAAAACAAACTTGCAATACATTTTTTTGGTTTTATCAATAATGTAGAATATTTAATTTTATTAGCTGATTATTAATAAAATGTGACACTGCATATGCTAACTTTGAGATAATTTGAATGACGGACGATGTAGGAAAAATCTTAACTAGAATTTCAAATATTTGTGTAATTACGTCAACTATATTTAGTAATTTGTATAAAAAAAAGATTATCATAAAAATATATAATCGGGGTTAGTTTAAAAAATGATTTAATGGAAATATTAACAAGGTGAGATATTATCCTCTAGCATTAAAACTGTCTAGATTACAAACCTATTGATAGGCTAGTCTATAGACAAGGGGGAGGGGACGTTGACCCCCTTATTTAACCCTTATTTTCATAATTATCGTCTGAACATGACGGAACATATATGAGTGACGCTTTTTAAAAACCTATCCTTGGTATCCAAGTTGCTGTGATTTAGACTTAGTACACCCACGCTCATGGAAAGTGGTTCCTTTCTGACCCGTCTCACATCCTATGAGGGGCGATGACTGTACATTTAAAAATATTTTGATGTATACAATATATATTAAAAAAACATGTCCCATGTGATGTATATGTTACAGGAAAAGTAGATTGTTAGGGAGAGTTGACTCGGCCTAGGTAAAGTCGACTCTTACTAAAAGTATCAGTAAAAGTTGATTGAGAATAAACAGATCAACTTTTCCTAGGAAGAGTTAACAATGCCTGCTGTGGTTTAGTAAAAGTTTATTCCGCGCTGTTGCTCTCCACATGCAACTGTTTTGAATATCCCAGCTCTATTTGTTTACTGTTGTTTTCTTTGATCACTCGTCCATTTGTTGTAGTTTTCAATAGTGACCAAGGATTCAATGTGTGTTTGATTAATTAGTTTCAGTGTGTTTTTAGGTTAGGTTAGGTTTTATGTTAGTCAACTCTTAATAAAAAGACCAGTAAGAGTCGACTTTACCTAGGCCGAGTCGACTCTTACTGGAGAATCTACTTTTCCTGTAACCTATCTAAACAATTGTTCCCTGGATTAGATTCGAACACAGGGGTGTTTCGTCTTAGTGCTCCACTTGTTACCAACTGAGTAAACCTTGGTTGATTCCATCAGTCACATGCTGAAAAATCAGATATGGCTGGTTCTGGCTCAGATATGGCTAATTATGGCTTGTTCTGGCTCAGATATGAATAATTATGGCTGGTTCTAGCTCAGATATGGCTAATTGTGGCTTGTTCTGGCTCAGATATGGCTAATTATGGCTTGTTCTGGCTCATATATGGCTAATTATGGCTGGTTCTGGCTCAGATATGGCTAATTGTGGGTGGTTCTGGCTCAGATATGGATAATTCTGTCGTTTTTCCACTAAGGGTATCCAAGACGTACGTCTACATTTTATATCTCACGACTCTACATATAATCATTGTAGTGACTTTCTAGAGGTAGAAATATATTGTGTATACCTAGGCAGTGAAATATAGGGCCGTATCCAGGGGAGTATTTTCCAAATCGATGACAAAGTTAGTGGCTTATTGAAGTCATAAAATTCATAGCCTCTACAACCTCAATTATGTTTTTATCTAATTTTATTTTTCTCTCTAAATGTATTATTAAAACAATTTCTTTGACATGTCTGATTTTAAGCCCTTCTTCCACCTACCCCTTCTGCATTCACCAACCAAAATAAATATCTGGATAAGGCCCTAGTGATTAAACATTTTTTGTTGTTGTTGTTAAAACGAAACATTTTTGATTGATTAAAAAGAAACCTGTCACAAGAACTAGAATATCTCATAGCCTGTGAAGTATTTCTAGGACGCCCTGTTCAACAAATTAGTGATTTTTTAAATAAATGATAACAAAAGAACGCAATAATTGTCCGTTTGCGACCGGCGAGTGAGTATTTTCCACGTTGATAGCGTCTGAGAAAACCTGTAAATTGTCCTATATGTATGTATTGTTTTTAAAATCATAAGGACGCAAATCGAATAATAAGAAGAACAATCTTTTACGAACTCTAAACCAGTCGTTGTTCGATACAACTTAGTGAGATATGAACCGCGGACTAGATATAACGCACACTTGTAATTATGTCGTTGATGTAAACACTTAGCTAGTATATAAATAGTTTTATTGAAGATGAAACTACAATAATGTCTTCAAAAATGATACATGTCTGTATTATTTCGAATTATATATATATTTAGGTGTAAAACGTACAGATTTTGTTGTTATCAAGTATTTATGTCATTTTTTTTTTTGTGAAACTTGTACGTGTACTTATAAATTAATTTAATAAACATTAGAAATGAGAAATTCTTGGAGCTAAAAAAAAAAAGATTCTCACTACAGTCAACTCTCGATTCTACGACCTTTCACGGTTCCCTGGAAAAGGGTCGTTATTTCGAAGGGTCGTTATTGGAATTTAACAGATTTTGTTCCACCCCTGACCTTCATACGAAAAAATTGCATTTTTTAGACAACAAATAGCGTGAGGTCATCAAAAATTGTTCACAAAATCAAACCAAAATAGTAACCAAATCAAAATAACAATGTTAAACAATAGCATGGTCGTCAAAAATTGTTCACAAAATCAAACCAAAATAGTAACCAAATCTAGAATCGAAATAACAACTGGCAAAAGCAAGCCTGGCGCGTGATGTAGCGGCAGTCGCGCGCAGGGAAACATTGTCTTGCTTGTGGGAGGGCTATTGGCTGGCATTGATGAGGTGGTGTCTATTTTTATACCTGACCCACCCCAGTTACTAGTAATACAGCGCTCACAAAGATAATTGCAACGCAGCGACCTAAATAAATGCAACAAACACATTTTACAGCCGATTTCCTTAAACTTTTCAACCTTTTTTCCCACATTTTTCACGGTTCCTCAAAAAAGGGACGTTACTTCGAGAGACGCTATTCCCGGGGTCGTAGAATCGAAAGTTGACTGTATAAAGTAACTTTTTAAATACATATTCAAACTTTTTATAGAAAAAAAATAATTAATTAATCTGTTGTGAGAATGTTAAAACTCATATCCTTGATATTATTTCTTGCTCATTTAAAATTTAACTTAATTTAACATAAGCTATGACAATAACAGTTACTTGTTCCCCCCACCCCCACCCCGCCCCCAATTTATAAGTTCATTATCACTAAAAGCTCCTTCATAATATCATTACATATATCTGATTTAATTACAGTTTGTTTTATATATCAAGCCTGTACAATCCAATCAAATAAATTGTTAAAGTGGTACATAACATTAACATATTGTATATTCTGGTTGAATAAACTTTATTAAACTTCTTTTATACATAATATTATGACTATAAATAAGGCTGTTTCTAATTAGTAACTTATAGATGGTTCGCTCTAACATTGTTCTTTTCTAACTGTTCAAAAGTTATTCTGTGTTCATCCACCTTGAAAATATATTTTATAAACTATACAACATAATCCAGTTAACAAACATGTCGGTAGACACAAATAACTGTTCACTTAACGTAACTTAAAGACTATCCTCGTTATTTTAAATGAAAACCGTAAATATGCACTTCACTTGAATTTTACGTGACGTCAAATGAAATGCCATCACGTGATACTACCAGCCAATCCCGTTACGAATTTGTTTTACTCAGGTTTAAACGTTACCTCACGAACACCTTGAGAATAAACTAGGTTTATTTAGGTTACATGAACGTTACGTTACGGAAAAGTTAATTTTGTCGTGATCCCGAATTGAGTGTATTTTTTTAATCGATGTTTAATGACTTAAATGTGAGTATTTTTTCTCTAAATTGTTCCTTCATAATCCCCATTTCACTAGTGGAGTTAAAATGGGTGTATCTTGAACGGCTAGCAAGACGCGGCGGAAAAGAAATTTATGATACTGACGGTTACGTAGTTTTTTTTTGTACCGCGTCTTACTAGCCTTACGGATTATACGCCTATGTAGTAATTACACTACTGGTTTTAGGGATTAGGACGCTTATATTAAAAGGAGTGCACCCGCATTTGCGTGGAATGAGAGTGTAAAACTATTTTGAGAAAAAAACTACACTCGACCGAGATTCGAATCTTGATCTCCCTGTCATCGGAAGTCTGGACTATTACAAGAGTAGCTCATCAGACCACGCGGGTAGAGTAGTTGTTCCAAATAACTTTTCACCTGTCAGAAAAGACCAAGTTACATTGAACCAATATTACCAATAATTCTAGTATCGACAAAATATGTATGTACTATTTTATTTTATCTTAGCATCTTAGACTGTTCAACTCGTTGAAACATTTCTAGTCCAGCCCTTTTTTTTTAAATAATATTTGTTGTAATACTCGAGTGTTGATTTTGTACAATAGATCATCTCTACTGAAAAGCGGCCTAAGTCCTGTTTGATGACTGTATTTCATAAATGTTATACCTTTTAAATGTCTATGAATGTTATCTGTATTTGTAAAATAGTTATAGTTTCATTAAACAAATGTTTTACCCTGATGGTACATCTTGTTGTTCCCCTTGTGTGCACCTGTTCTTACCGGACACCTTAATTGGTGTATAGTTCCTCCAGTTGCAGAGTTCGGTCCTCAAAATGGACCACCGGGAAAGTTGTCCTTTCGCAGTGATGAGGAGGTTGTGTCTGTTCTACAGTCCAATTTTCATAGAAATAACCCTAATTGATGACTAGAAACGTTACTAGATCTATTTTTAAGTATTAATACGTCAAGTCATGTGATCTGCAGCTGTAGATATTGATATATATTAATAGCTATAAAATAACTGTAATAATATTGTAAAATAACGTCAATGTTGATAGCAAAAAAAGTTTATATTTTCTAAAATACACTTTTTATGAGAATTGGACTTTATAAATAAATTAGTATGTAAGTTGTGTGCAGATATGATCCGTATGTTCATAAAGTGCACGTTAACTATCCCAAGTAAACTAACGTATATATTAATATCTAATTTAAAAAAACCATGCAAAATTTGTTGAAATTTATTTACTCTGATAAATCTTAGCAACGGGACGACGGAATTTGGATATTGCAAGAGAAAGGAAGAACAATATTAAGTCGATTTGTTTTTGGAATTCGATTGGTTGGATTCTATGTAGAACTTGACAGGCCAAATTGAGATAGTTCTACCGGTACCAACTCAAGATCACACACAAACAGATCGGCATGTCAGGTTAATATCAACGGTCCGCCTTGCCATCCGGTTGAGTGCAGTCTTATACAAGTTATTCGCGGGGGGAATGTCATCAGTTTGATAGCTTGCATTATGAACCAATTGCACGCGTCTTAAGTCACAAGAAAAGACGCAGAGTCTGGTGGAAATATTGATTGAACCGGGAAAATTACACCCATTTATTTTACTAGAGGTATTCAACGTGCACTTCCTGAACCACCCCATATTATTATTATTATTATTATTAGCACCGCGTCTTACTACCCGTTCGGGTTATACGCACTTACACTAAAGTGTAATGGTAGGGTGATTGTGAGATGAAATGGAGGACCTACAGTTTAACGTGGAATCCGAACCACGGTGGAGGCCTGGCATTCCCCACATTCACAAGATGTCTTGTCAGAGGTGAAGGAAGGGTTTGGTAATCATATAAATCTATACCGGGACCGAGGATTGAACCCCGGACCCCAGCACAGAGGTCTGACACCTTACCCCTAGACCACCAGGTCACCCCAATTATATCAGTTCACGATAATTTCTATGAACGAGAACGAAAGGGCCTACCAATTTGGCCGGGAAAGGTATTTCCACACACCTTCCAGGGTTCTTCTATATGCCACAATCCACACGGGGGACCGATAGCTTTACTTATCCTCCGAGGGAAGTTGTGCTACGGATTTTTATCACTCAAGAAAAATCCCGTCAACCTCGGTTTTGTTTGAATACATGGATAAATAACTTTGCTGCTCGGTGAAGGGAAATTTCTAAGCTTCGCGATAAATTAAGATGATTTTTTTTTTTAAACCACGTAGCTATGGTCGAATAGCGGGTGAAACACGATATGTCGTTGAGAACTTGTAGAGCTGAGACTGAACTGAATGAAGATGTGGCCGGTCGCATCCCCCCCCCCCTACAATTCCCTCGGACTGCTCGTAGAGCTGTCGGGAGCTCCAACGGATGGCTGACAGGTCACCTCACACAAATCAGTTAGGTCTTTCAGACTTCAACTGTTCAGGTAGAGAGATGCGGTGAAACTGTATTTGTGGAGGGAGGAGGTCCTAGCGGGTAGAGAGATGCGGTGAAACTGTATTTGTGGAGGGAGGAGGTCCTAGCGGGTAGAGAGATGCGGTGAAACTGTATTTGTGGAGGGAGGAGGTCCTAGCGGGTAGGGAGATGCGGTGAAACTGTATTTGTGGAGGGAGAGGGTCCTAGCGGGTAGGGAGATGCGGTGAAACTGTATTTGTGGAGGGAGGAGGTCCTAGCGGGTAGAGAGATGCGGTGAAACTGTATTTGTGGAGGGAGGAGGTCCTAGCGGGTAGAGAGATGCGGTGAAACTGTATTTGTGGAGGGAGGAGGTCCTAGCGGGTAGAGAGATGCGGTGAAACTGTATTTGTGGAGGGAGGAGGTCCTAGCGGGTAGGGAGATGCGGTGAAACTGTATTTGTGGAGGGAGAGGGTCCTAGCGGGTAGGGAGATAGGGTGAAACTGTATTTGTGGAGGGGAGGCTAGAGATCTCTAGTCTCTAGCGGGTAGGAGATGCGGTGAAACTGTATTTGTGAGGGGAGAGGTCCTAGCGGGTAGGGAGATGCGGTGAAACGTTTAATTTCTTTTTGGTGATGACTGTCAGGGAGAGTCCTATGTCTGTAAAAGATGTCGGTCCGGACGAAGGACCACACAGGACGGAAGGATGAGTAGGAGGTCCCCGAACCTCGCCGGTTGATTGGGAGAGGTCCTCCTCACGTAGTGGCCCAGGGTCGTCTGAGCCCGGGCTCGCGAGCCCGACAGGATCTTCTCCAGGTCGTCGTTCACCACCAAGTCTTGAGGAACATTGAGAGGACCTAGTCTATTAGGGTTGAATTCAAGACCAGTTTGCATTTTAACCTGAAGCGCTGGGATGGAAGAAGACGCGAGAAAATGTCTGTGTTTCTTGTAGTTTTCATAACAGACAATTCTTTAGTAAAAAACACCAATATTGCTCCAGTAGAAACAAGAGTTTAATTTTCTTCACCTGGTGATATCAACAGTTGTTGACTATCTTTCAAGAGCATAGCGGCATTAGACGAGAAACTTTTTAAATTAAGAGGAAATGTCACTCTTGACAGATATTCAACAACTGTTAATATATTATTATTATTATATTATTATTATTATCATCATCACTCCGTCTTACTACCCGTTTGGGTTGTACGCACTTACGCTAATGTGTAATGGTAGGGTGATTGTGAGATGAAAATGGAGGACCTACAGTTTAACGTTGGATCCGAACCACGGTGGAGGCCTGGCACTCCACACATTCACAAGTTGTGATTAATACACATCTTGTCAGAGGTGAAGGAAGGGTTTGGTAATCAGATAAATCTGTGCCGGGACCAAGGATTGAAACCCGGACTCCCAGCACACAAATCTGACACCTTACCCCTAGACCGCCAGGTCACCTAACAGTTGATATCATCAGATGAAGAAAATTAAACTCTATATTTATACTGGAGCAGCATTTTATTTATTTTGACCAAAATAATTTTTGCTATAAAAAACTGCAAAAACTCTATCCTTAACTCGCGTTTCGTACCATTCCCCTTAAACACTATGCACTATCACACTTAGGTGTCAGTGTACAAAATATAAAGAGAAGGAAGAACATTAGTTTACCTCTTGTTTACCTGCTGATAGCACTCCCCCTATTCCGCTGACGAGTATAAACATTCACTCTACTGTTTGCTACTGCACAGCGATTACTTGAATTAAAATAATTAATTGTTCCTATTATAGATAGACTTACGCTTAAATGAACTTTCTACATCCTGGCAGGAAGATGCCTACAGGACATTTTCGTGAATAAAACAAATTGCCTGAGCTGTAGATGATTAAAAATAAATCCGTTAAAAAAAAATCAAGATTAAAAAAAAACTAATTTTGTGACGATGTAGAGACATATTTATTTATATTTATATTTAAGAATTTATGATTTTCTTTTCAATGTTATATCTTTAAATTTCTCCGCATAAAACGTAAATAAATCAACACGGTACAAGGCAAACTCGGGTGGTAGTTTCCTATTCAAGATTGTTTGCAAGTTGCAACACAACACAGCCGGCGCACAGTTCTATGAGTGGAACTCCTACTTTATGAGGTTACGCCTTAGGACTAACACTGTTTATATAAATACCACTCACCTGTTCTGCAGAGAATGAGTGTCTCTAGAAGTGATAGCTCCACAGCATCCAGATTCAGCTTCTGACACATCTCTAACACTCTCTTCAGAAGTCCACTGGTGGTCATACACGGATCTCTTTGTTCAGTGCTCTGTTGAGAAATAACATTACAAGCAATGACTGTTCTATAAACAGCAGGGACAGCTCGTTCCACGCCAGTCTCAACATGGCGTCATGTCAACATTCCAAGAAACAAAATGGCGGCGTGCTTACTAAACTCACCATAACCCGTCGTATGAGCACGGACACGTCTATGGGCCAGTAGGCAGCGTTAAAAAGAAAGAGCTCGCTCCACGCCAGTCTCAATATGGCGTCATGTCAACACTCCAAGAAACAAAATGGCGGCGTGCTTACTAAACTCACCAGAGCCCGTCGTATGAGTGCGGACACGTCTATGGGCCAGTAGGCAGCGTGAAGAAGGAATAGCTCACTCCACACCTGTCGCAAGATGGCGTCTTGGTCGCACCGTGGCAGAACGGAGAAGTGTTCGTTCCTCCTTGATTGGCGCAGACTCATCAGCAAGATCTGAGCCGCGATCTCGTGGTAAAACTCGCCTGAAGTTGTAATAAAGTGCATCTTAGCATATCATAGGAGGACCATGACTGTATTTAAGGAACGATTGAAGGAGACCTGAAAAAGACAAAAGCCGCTTCCGGACGTTTGGTGAGGCTGTAGTGAAACTGTCTGAATTGGGCCGACGTCGGTGCGACTCACAGTCTGGTCAGGTCTGGTCCAACGAAGGTGTAGTCTTAGCCGTGTGGAGGACACGTACAAGTTTGTCTGTCCGTGTGTCATGTTCATTGATTGATGAATTCATGGACGTTAATATGGCAGGGTTACCGATCTCATCAAAAAAGTGGTTGAGTTGCTAAAAAAAAGATTCTGAGCTGTAAGTTTGCACATACAAAAATCACTGAACTGCCATTGAGCTTTATTTCAAACCGTGTGGTTGGGAAAAACAAGATAGTTTGTCTTGGTCGAGTCCTCATCTGTATATGACGACTAGTTTGTATGTAATAATTATAAATACAAACCTGCGTGATAAGACATATCCATAGTGTAATCAGTCAAGGTAAGACTGCTACTTTGATTGGTTCCACTATGGTGTAGCTTATAAGATATGGCCATGGTGTAATCAGTCAAGGTAAGAATGCTACCTTTTAGTGTAAAAGGAGTGTGCACTAAGTCTTTATTAGTTATTTATTAAAATAATGGCTACTCACAACACATAATAAGCGATAAAGAGATGAGGAAGGTAGTTAGGATAGGGATGGACATCGAAAGAAAAAATCAATGTTTTTAAAAACATCGAATTTTGTAGATAGCTCTTTTTTTATTAATACAACAGGTGTTTTTAATTAATTTTTTCGAATAAATTAAGTAACTATCTGAAGTACATTTATATTCAATAAATCAAAAAAACATTAAATTCAAACAAATGATGAATTCGTCGTCCACTGTTTGAAAAAACACTCATTCCGAAACCATATTTCTTTCCATATAGTTTTTTTTTTATCTTGGTAAAATTTTGTCCTACTACCGGTAGGAATGAACAGCGGACACCGATGTTTTCAAAACGATATTTAAAATTCAATCATCAGACCATCGATTTGTATAGGTTTATAATTTTTAGCCATCGATATTTTGCACCGATATCCAATGTGTGGTGTAGTCTATATAATGCATGTGTGGATTTTTCGGTACTACAGGTGTCGGCTCTAACCTTTAACCCCCACCCTCCACCCCCTTCTCTCATCCCACATTTAAATACGATCATCAGTTACAGTTAAATTGATTTAAAAAACAAATTACTGTGTTTTATTTGTTCTATAAAATCAATATTTTAAAAGTAATGATTTTTCTCATTGATGTTATTATTTCGGTAGAGACATCAATGTGTTGTTTTTTTTCTATTCGAAATCATCCCTAACGAAAGGAGGGCCAATAAGAACCCTCGTTTTGATATATGCACTGTACATTATAGTTTTAATGTTTGTTGGTCGATGATTTTCAAAAATAAATGTTCTTTAACGACATCCAAGGCACACACACATGCCATCGATCAGCAAACATCGATGTTCGATATACAGTCAACTCTCGATTCTACGACCTTTCACGGTTCCCTGGAAAAGGGTCGTTATTTCGAAGGGGTCGTTATTGGAATTTTAACAGATTTTGTTCCACCCCTGACCTTCATACGAAAAAATGGCATTTTTTAGACAACAAATAGCGTGGGTCGTCAAAAATCGTTCATAAAATACAACCAAAAACGTAACCAAATCAAAATAACAATGTTAAACAATAGCATGGGTCGTCAAAAACTTCACAAAATCAAACCAAAATAGTAACAAAATCGAGAATCGAAATAACAATGGCAAAAGCAAGCCTGGCGCGTGATGTAGCGGCAGTCGCGCGCGGGGAAACATTGTCCTGCTTGTGGGAGGGGGTGGACAGAGTCAAGTGCTATTGGCTGGCATTGATGAGGTGGTGTCTATTTTTATACCTGACCCACCCCAGTTACTAGTAATACAGCGCTCACAAAGATAATTGCAACGCAGCGACCTAAATAAATACAACAAACACATTTTACAGCCGATTTCCTTAAACTTTTCAAACTTTTTTCCCACATTTTTCACGGTTCCCCAAAAAAGGGTCGTTACTTCGAGAGGGACGCTATTCCCGGGTCGTAGAATTGAGAGTTGACTGTACATCCCTAAATGAGGAGGATTGTGATAATTAATCGCTCAACTTTTAGACTAATCTCTTCTCGCGACCTTGACCTCACCTCTGACGGGTGCCTGCAGGGACATGAATTGGAAGGGGGGTGAAGTCTGATGTCTGGGTATGACCCTCCTGAAAGGGCTCGTGTCCTCTGAGTGATGCATGCCGGTCCCCAGCACTGTGGCCCAATGCCCGGTTGGACCAAACATGGCGGCGGTGCCTGGCCTGTAGCAGCCGTGGAGAATTCCGCCAGTGTGAGTGCTGCATTCTGTCGGTTCATTCCTACACTTCGGTCTGCGTGGTCCGCGCTCTTCCTGAACAGCTGTTTAGAGGCAAACAGTTACAGTCCAATTTATATTGGAAAGAACGTTTGTTTAATCGTTACAAAAGCTAACAAAACCATTTTAAATATCCCTCCACCCCTCTACCACCAAAAAATAGCTCAAAACTTGTTAATGTCTTTGCTTACGTGTGACGTCACGGCAAGACAAAATAGGATTTTCTATGTATTTACGTTAGATTCAGTGAATTTTAAAGATAAAACATTGGAATAGAGACCATAATTTCTCAATGAATTATAGAAATAGTCTTAACATTGTCACACTTTTTTTATTAAATTGCAACTGAGGGTATTTGATTCTCCCAAGAAAATGTACTCCAGGAGCCTTACTGCTGTCGATGCTGCCCAGGGAGCAAATAGTAGAGTGAGTGCTTATACTCGTCAGTGGAAGAGGGGAAGTATTTGTCAGCAGATAAATACGAGGCCTTGCTGGATAATCGATTTAATTTTCTTCCCTCTTTTTCTATTTGTAATATATGCGTCCAAGTGTGATGACGCTTAGACTGCTTAGGTGAGTCCAGTTAAGATGCAACACGCTTCGCAAAAAAAAATCTTCAAAATTCACCAACCAAGCAACGTCGTTAGCTGTACAGTGTATGCATATTTAATTCAGATTTGTGGTAGGGGGAATTTTGAGGTAATATACTGTACCTTTATTTGCGTGGAGAGAGAAGGGGAAAGGTGTTTAAGGACCCCCCCCCCTTTCCAAAGTTTAAATTTGAATTCTGATCTCATCACCGACAAAACCAAACAAGCGTGACTTTAAACCCACGTGCTTGATTTAATTTGAGTAGATCTATTATTTAGGCCTAATGATCATAGATTGCGACTGAACGGCTCAAACGATAATCAACGGCGCTAAGAGAGTATTTAGTAAATTATCCCTCTCTACAGCAACAGAGTCAACCTGTCTATGACTCTCTTCGGTGGCCGGATGGTCTAACGCGCTACTCTTGCAGTAGACTAGACTGCCGATGACGGGGAGATCGGATGTACCGAGGGAGGTTTTTCCACTCTCCCTCCACACATATGCGAGTGCACTTCCTATAAATATAATCCTTCTAACCCCTGAAAGCAATATTGTATAGCCCGGACGGGTAAAAAGACGCGTTGCTAAAAATACTATTCTAAAGAAACTTAAACAGTAACTTCACAATTACAAAAAAAAATATTTTTAACTGTTTACATTTCAATTTGAATTTTGCAACTTCCTAATAAAAAGCAAACGTAAGGCTTTAGCCTCAACCCCAAATGGGTCACCCGTTCACAACTTTCAGGTTGGATAATATTGGCGTCCAAACTTCTTTTTTTTAAATATGAAAATCAGTTTGTGTAATATTCCGGTAATCATTGCTGAAAGAAATCTCTTCACGCTTAGATACATACAGTAGCCCCATGGCTTCTTTGGTGCTGACTGACAGCTCACTTCTGACAGTCAAAATTTTGGTATATACCTAAATTTTGACTGTCAGAAATTACAGCTGATAAACACATAGTTTTTGTAGATCATTTGGTTCGGCGTAGGGATACATAATTTTGTCTGGTAACTTTTCAAAGCCGTCAGCTGTCAGTCAGCACCAAATAATCCATGGGGCTACTGTAGATATGTGAGAAAGCAGCGCTACACAATCAAGTATATAGGAATGGCGAAGCTCTGGAGATGAAGGATTATAATTACTACAGAGATCAACCGTAACTGAGTCATCGTATGAAATAAAAAATGACACTAAGAGAGAGGAGTCGAACTCGGGACCTTTGACTTGTCGCGCCATTGCTCTGACCACTGAGCTAACCAGGAGTCGTCTAGTGAATACGGTCATTCTTAATCTATATCGTAAGGCAGATTCTGTTATGGATGTGTGAATATCATTGATATTATATCCACCGATGACTCGGTTGTGGCTTAATACTGCCGGTAATTAATGTACGAATGAGTATATCATGAGTGATTATTATTATTATTACTTTTATTATCATCACCGCATCTTACTACCCGTTCGTGTTATACGCACTCACACTAATGTGTAATGGTAGGGTGACTGAGATGAAATGGAGGAGCTGCAGTTTAACGTGGGATCCGAACCACGGTGGAGGCCTGGCATTCCACACATTCACAAGTTGTGATTAATACACGTCTTGTCAGAGGTGAAGGAAGGGTTTGGTAATCAGATAAATCTGTGCCGGGACCGAGGATTGAACCCCGGACCTTCAGTACAGAGGTCTGACACCCTAGACCACCAGGACACCCATATCATGAGTGAATAATGAGCCAGGACACGGACGAATCCTGGATAACTCGGTGGTCAAAGCATTGGCATACTAAGTCCCGTTTCCAGGTGTCAATTTTCAATTAAAGGATTATTATAGTTGGATGCGGCTTTAACCGTAATCAACAAATATCATAGCTTGGCTATTTAATCCTTCATAATATGAAAGTATTTTAGTAAATAAAATTTAATTTCAGTAAATAAGTTTAGTTGTAATTTTATTCACATGGTGATATCAACAATTGTTGAATATCTGTCATGACTGAGTATAGTGGACTTTGGAGAGGACTTTATTTATTCAAAAAAAAATCCTGTTCAAAATCTACTACGCTCTTGAGTCATAACAGATATTGGAAAAACTGTTGATAGTACCATGTGAAGACATTTAAACTGAACATTGAAGCAATATTTTATTTATTTTGGACAAAAGATAAGTTGTTTGTTATAAAACTGTGAACAATCTTATCTTCTCCCCCCCCCCCCTTCCATAATCCCCTGAGCCGTTCAATCGTTAATATCGCGAGTCCGGTCCTTGTGCAATATTTAACACCTGGTTACGCCGGTTAGGGGGTGGGGGTCTGTACGAAGGGGTGTTCCGGTCCGTCGGACACATCACAAGGGGGTGAAGGGTAGCAATCCATCCCCTTCCCACGAATTAAAGTTACATGAGCGTCTAATGGGGGTTCAAGGAGGTTAGCGGTAACCACAAGTGACAGTTCTGTTAGTCAACTTTAACCCGTACTTGAGGGGGGGGGATAAATAACAGGATCATAAAGTTGGTTTTACTGACCGATTATTTGATGGTTGGAATTCGAATCATAGCTGGGAGTTATTTTTCACGAATGGTTTGCTCAAACTCCGAGCAAATTCTGGTGCAAGTGATCTAAATGACACCTTACTCCTCCTCCCCCTACCAACGTAATCAAATTGCGTGGACTATATCTAAGTATCTTTAATAGCTATACAAATATTTTGTTGTTACCGCGTTTTACAACTACTTCGGGTTATACGCTAATGTGCTGGCAAAGAGGAAGGCCGAATTTATATTAAATGTATCCGTATTTGCCTGTAAGGAGAATGGGAAAATATTTATGAGAAACTCCTCCTTAGTGCACCCGACCGAGATTTGAACCTTGATCTCCCAGTCATCGACAGTATGGTCTATTGGGAGACTAGCGCGTTAGACCATTCGACCCTCTAAGGGTGACCTGGCGGTCTAGGGGTAAGGTGTCAGACTTCTATGCTGGCGGCCGGGGTTCAATCCTCGGTCCCGGCATAGATTTATCTGATTACCAAACCCTTCCTTCACCTCTGACAAGACATCTTGTGAATGTGAGGAATGCCAGGCCTCCACCGTGGTTCGGATTCCACGTTAAACTGTAGGTCCTTCATTTCATCTCACAATCACCCTACCATTACACATTAGTGTAAGTGCGTATAACCCGAACGGGTAGTAAGACGCGGTGCTAATAATAATAATAATAATAATAATAATAATAATAATAATAATAATAATAATAATAATAATAATAATAATAATAATAATAATAATAATAATAATAATAAGACCCTCTAAGCGGGTATCTATCTAGTTTGTAAGGATTGCTCCAGAGTGGTCTGAGTCTGGGCCCGCGAGCCCACCAGGTCTGGAGGAACATTCGGAGGAGCTCATCTCATACTACCCTGCGCCTGGGATTGGAGGGAACGCGAGAAAATGTGTGTTTCTATAGCTTTTATATCAAAAAATTTCTTTGGCCAAAATAAATAAAGTAGTTCTCCAGTACAAACCTAGAGTTAAATTCTCTTCACACGGTGATATCAACAGTTGTTGAACATTAAAGCATTAGATGAGAAACTTTTTAAATGGAGATAAAAAGTTGTCATTAAATTCCAGAACATCCTTGATATACATTCAACAAATATTGATATCACCGTGTAAAGAAAATTAAACTCTATTTGTTTTGTCTAAAAAGAAAAGTTTTACTATAAAAACCGTAAAAACACTGCCCTTAATTATCCCTCAAGCATTATCACACTTAGACACCAACGTACGAAATAAAAAGAGGGCACTTCACCCTCTTGTTTACCTGCTGATAGTACTCCCACTATTCCGCTGACGAGTATAAACACTCACTATACTGTTTGATATGTACTGAACACCGTTCACTTGAATTTCAAAATTATATTTATTTGTTCCCTATTATATATAGAAATATGCTCCCACGGACTTTTTTTAGTTAATCCACCTAGATTAATTCTATCGGAACTCATCAGCCGGGAGTGGGCGGTAACGATCTATTTTCTTTAAGAGGCAACTATTACCTCTCTGTCCAGTGGCAGCAGTGTAAAGTGTGAACTGTGTTCTTATTCCCTTTTATATGTTTCCATCCACCTCTGTACCTTCTTCCAGATATAGTACATAAATCAAAATGAGGTTTTCCTTATAGAATGTACTGTACGTATGATTGAGAAATGGACTCGCTTGTAAATGCCCCTGCAGAGGAACGGGCAGACTACCTGCTGTGTTCATGTTGACGGCGAAACACCTCTGCAGTCTGCAGTGAGGACACCAATTCCTCCTGGCCTTGTCCACCACGCACAGCCCCTTACCAGCTGGAACAACACATCACATCGCTTGGCGTATGTATGCATGACAGCAGATCTAGCACCGCGTCTTACCACCTGTTCAGGCTATACACAACGGGCTAGGGTTGAGGAAGGGAGCACTTTAGAAGGAATGTACCCGCGTTTGCGTGGATGGAGGGTGAGAAACCTATTTGGAAAAACCACCCTCAGTAGACTCGACCAGGATTCGAACCCTGATCTCTTTGTTATAAGCAGGCTGGTCTTATAATAGAATAATTGCTAAGGTCATTTGACCATTGAAGCGGGTCCTTTTATAACTTTCACAATCACCGGTACAGGTGTGTAAGAGGACACTCACCGACACAGGTGTATAAGAGGACACTCACCGACACAGGTGTATAAGAGGACACTCACCGATACAGGTGTGTAAGAGCACACTCACCGACACAGGTGTATAAGAGGACACTCACTGATACAGGTGTATAAGAGGACACTCACCGACACAGGTGTATAAGAGGACACTCACTGATACAGGTGTATAAGAGGACACTCACCGACACAGGTGTATAAGAGGACACTCACCGACACAGGTGTATAAGAGGACACTCACCGATACAGGTGTGTAAGAGCACACTCACCGACACAGGTGTATAAGAGGACACTCACTGATACAGGTGTATAAGAGGACACTCACCGACACAGGTGTATAAGAGGACACTCACTGATACAGGTGTATAAGAGGACACTCACCGACACAGGTGTATAAGAGGACACTCACTGATACAGGTGTGTAAGAGGTCACTCACCGATACAGGTGTGTAAGAGCACACTCACCGGTACAGGTGTGTAAGAGGACACTCACCGGTACAGGTGTGTAAGAGGTCACTCACCGATACAGGTGTATAAGAGGACACTCACCGACACAGGTGTATAAGAGGACACTCACCGATACAGGTGTGTAAGAGCACACTAACCGACACAGGTGTATAAGAGGACACTCACTGATACAGGTGTATAAGAGGACACTCACCGACACAGGTGTATAAGAGGACACTCACTGATACAGGTGTGTAAGAGCACACTCACCGACACAGGTGTATAAGAGGACACTCACCGATACAGGTGTGTAAGAGCACACTCACCGACACAGGTGTATAAGAGGACACTCACTGATACAGGTGTGTAAGAGCACACTCGCCGGTACAGGTGTGTAAGAGGACACTCAATGATACAGGTGTATAAGAGGACACTCACTGATACAGGTGTGTAAGAGGACACTCACCGATACAGGTGTGTAAGAGGACACTCACTGATACAGGTGTGTAAGAGCACACTCGCCGGTACAGGTGTGTAAGAGCACACTCACCGACACAGGTGTATAAGAGGACACTCACCGATACAGGTGTGTAAGAGCACACTCACCGACACAGGTGTATAAGAGGACACTCACTGATACAGGTGTGTAAGAGCACACTCACCGATACAGGTGTGTAAGAGGACACTCACTGATACAGGTGTATAAGAGGACACTCACCGACACAGGTGTGTAAGAGCACACTCACCGACACAGGTGTATAAGAGGACACTCACCGATACAGGTGTATAAGAGGACACTCACCGACACAGGTGTATAAGAGGACACTCACTGATACAGGTGTATAAGAGGACACTCACTGATACAGGTGTGTAAGAGCACACTCACCGACACAGGTGTATAAGAGGACACTCACCGATACAGGTGTATAAGAGGACACTCACCGACACAGGTGTATAAGAGGACACTCACTGATACAGGTGTGTAAGAGCACACTCACCGACACAGGTGTATAAGAGGACACTCACCGATACAGGTGTGTAAGAGCACACTCACCGACACAGGTGTATAAGAGGACACTCACCGACACAGGTGTATAAGAGGACACTCACCGATACAGGTGTGTAAGAGGACACTCACTGATACAGGTGTATAAGAGCACACTCACCGACACAGGTGTATAAGAGGACACTCACCGATACAGGTGTGTAAGAGCACACTCACCGACACAGGTGTATAAGAGGACACTCACTGATACAGGTGTGTAAGAGCACACTCGCCGGTACAGGTGTGTAAGAGGACACTCACTGACACAGGTGTATAAGAGGACACTCACTGATACAGGTGTGTAAGAGCACACTCACCGACACAGGTGTATAAGAGGACACTCACCGATACAGGTGTGTAAGAGCACACTCACCGACACAGGTGTATAAGAGGACACTCACTGATACAGGTGTGTAAGAGCACACTCGCCGGTACAGGTGTGTAAGAGGTCACTCACCGATCTAGGTGTATAAAAGGTCACTTACCGATACAGGTGTAAAGCATCTTGCGCCTGATGCTCCTTTTGAAGAAACACGAGCACCCGTCACAGCAGAACACTCCGTAATGTTTGCCGTAGGATTTGTCCCCACACACCCTGCACGCCACGGGCACCGGTAGAGTCCTTCCTGACCGTACACAAACACAGGACAAGGATATACAACTCTTCTGTGATACAGTAGACCTCGCTCCATGTTACTATAGTTACTACAGTCTTACTAGTAGTTCTGTGATACAGTAGACCTCCCTCCATGTTACTATCGTTACTACAGTCTTACTAGTAGTTCTGTGAACAGTAGACCTCCCTCCATGTTACTATAGTTACTACAGTCTTACTAGTAGTTCTGTGAACAGTAGACCTACCTCCCTCATGTTACTATCGTTACTCTCAGTCTTACTAGTAGTTTCTGTGAACAGTAGACCTCCCTCCATGTTACTATCGTTACTACAGTCTTACTAGTAGTTCTGTGAACAGTAGACCTCCCCCATGTTATCGTTACTACGTCTTACTAGTAGTTCTGTGACAGTAGACCTCCCCTGTTATTACGTTACTACAGTCTTACTAGTAGTTCTGTGAACAGTAGACCTCCCTCCATGTTATTATCGTTACTACAGTCTTACTAGTAGTTCTGTGAACAGTAGACCTCCCTCCATGTTATTATAGTTACTACAGTCTTACTAGTAGTTATGTGAACAGTAGACCTCCCCCCATGTTACTATCGTTACTACAGTCTTACTAGTAGTTATGTGAACAGTAGACCTCCCCCATGTTACTATAGTTACTTACAGTCTTACTAGTAGTTATGTGAACAGTAGACCTCCCCCCATGTTACTATCGTTACTACAGTCTTACTAGTAGTTATGTGAACAGTAGACCTCCCCCCATGTTATTATAGTTACTACAGTCTTACTAGTAGTTCTGTGAACAGTAGACCTCCCTTCATGTTATTATCGTTACTACAGTCTTACTAGTAGTTATGTGAACAGTAGACCTCCCTCCATGTTATTATAGTTACTACAGTCTTACTAGTAGTTCTGTTGACAGTAGACCTCCCTCCGTGTTATTATAGTTACTACAGTCTTACTAGTAGTTCTGTGAACAGTAGACCTCCCCCCATGTTACTATCGTTACTACAGTCTTACTAGTAGTTATGTGAACAGTAGACCTCCCCCCATGTTATTATAGTTACTACAGTCTTACTAGTAGTTCTGTGAACAGTAGACCTCCCTCCATGTTACTATCGTTACTACAGTCTTACTAGTAGTTCTGTGAACAGTAGACCTCCCTCCATGTTACTATCGTTACTACAGTCTTACTAGTAGTTCTGTGAACAATAGACCTCCCTTCATGTTATTATCGTTACTACAGTCTTACTAGTAGTTCTGTGAACAGTAGACCTCCCTCCATGTTACTATCGTTACTACAGTCTTACTAGTAGTTCTGTGAACAGTAGACCTCCCTCCATGTTACTATAGTTACTACAGTCTTACTAGTAGTTCTGTGAACAGTAGACCTCCCTCCATGTTATTATAGTTACTACAGTCTTACTAGTAGTTCTGTGAACAGTAGACCTCCCCCCATGTTACTATCGTTACTACAGTCTTACTAGTAGTTATGTGAACAGTAGACCTCCCCCCATGTTATTATAGTTACTACAGTCTTACTAGTAGTTATGTGAACAGTAGACCTCCCCCCATGTTACTATCGTTACTACAGTCTTACTAGTAGTTCTGTGAACAGTAGACCTCCCTCCATGTTATTATAGTTACTACAGTCTTACTAGTAGTTCTGTGAACAGTAGACCTCCCCCCATGTTACTATCGTTACTACAGTCTTACTAGTAGTTATGTGAACAGTAGACCTCCCCCATGTTATTATAGTTACTACAGTCTTACTAGTAGTTCTGTGAACAGTAGACCTCCCTCCATGTTACTATCGTTACTACAGTCTTACTAGTAGTTCTGTGAACAGTAGACCTCCCTCCATGTTACTATCGTTACTACAGTCTTACTAGTAGTTCTGTGAACAATAGACCTCCCTTCATGTTATTATCGTTACTACAGTCTTACTAGTAGTTCTGTGAACAGTAGACCTCCCTCCATGTTACTATCGTTACTACAGTCTTACTAGTAGTTCTGTGAACAGTAGACCTCCCTCCATGTTACTATAGTTACTACAGTCTTACTAGTAGTTCTGTGAACAGTAGACCTCCCTCCATGTTATTATAGTTACTACAGTCTTACTAGTAGTTCTGTGAACAGTAGACCTCCCCCCATGTTACTATCGTTACTACAGTCTTACTAGTAGTTCTGTGAACAGTAGACCTCTCTCCATGTTATTATCGTTACTACAGTCTTACTAGTAGTTCTGTGAACAGTAGACCTCCCTCCATGTTATTATCGTTACTACAGTCTTACTAGTAGTTCTGTGAACAGTAGACCTCCCTCCATGTTACTATCGTTACTACAGTCTTACTAGTAGTTCTGTGAACAGTAGACCTCCCCCCATGTTATTATAGTTACTACAGTCTTACTAGTAGTTCTGTGAACAGTAGACCTCCCTCCATGTTACTATCGTTACTACAGTCTTACTAGTAGTTCTGTGAACAGTAGACCTCGCTCCATGTTACTATCGTTACTACAGTCTTACTAGTAGTTATGTGAACAGTAGACCTCCCCCCATGTTATTATAGTTACTACAGTCTTACTAGTAGTTCTGTGAACAGTAGACCTCCCTCCATGTTACTATCGTTACTACAGTCTTACTAGTAGTTCTGTGAACAGTAGACCTCCCTCCATGTTATTATCGTTACTACAATATTAACGTTTCTCTTTGTATTTCAAGTTGATATTTTTCCTTGGTGGCCAGGTTATACAAGAAATAAGTAAATATTATGTTCAATTGAACATTCGATTCAAAGAGTATAACCGCCATTCACGTGGCTTAAATATCAGCATCGAAATTGATGTTAAAATTTAATTTATATAAACTTTGTTTGGTCAAGTTTCAAACAACTTCTTAGCCAAATTTCATTAAAATTGGTCCACGCATTTGTAAGTAATTCAAAAACAAACAAACGAAATTCCAAATGGTCGAGTTTAAACAGGGCTTCACTCCGTACCGGTCAATAAGCGGATACAATTAATTTATAAAATATCTTAATAAATATAATAAAAAATTGATGTAACAAAAACATCAACGAAAAGATATTCGCATGTTCCAGCCTAAGAGTGTTCACACAAAGTTAGAAAAAAATATTATTTAATACAAATGTTGATTAGTTTGATTGGTGTATAGCTTTATTTTGTATCAAATACAATAAAAAAAAATATTTTGAAGTTCAAGGGACATCTAAAAAAATTTGAAGTATCCAAATATCGAATGAACCATTTTTATGAGCATCTAGGCAGCTGGCACATAATAAATTAATCACCTTAAAATATGCTACATATAAAGCACACAATCTAGAGGTATATGGAAAAACCCAGAAAAATGCAAACAAAAAATACGAAAATTTGTAAAAATTAGCATACGAAAATAATAGCGGATTAAATTAGACTCGAGGAAAGCCGAGACAACATATTTATCCCCTATATTAGGCAACCCGCTCGCCACTGGTGCATAACTCCCTGCTTTGTTTTTTACTACGTGTCAATAGGTTAACTACAACGTTGACATTCTCAGCATATTGGGGTGGTTTAATAAAGATCGTCTAGTTGGGGTTGAAATGAGTACAAACTCGAAAATATTAACAATGTAGAGGCTTCGAATTATCCAAATTATACAACTACAAAGCCACATGGCTGACTCACTCACTGACATTAATATTTACCCACTTCCAGATGAGCTAGAAACTTGAAATTTGGCAAACTTATAGCTTCTAGTCTGTAACCGACGGGAAAATTCCAAAAAGTTAAAAATAGTAACTTTCAACCCCCAAAAAAAATAATTCAAAATTGTGGAGCAACTTTAAATACCTTTCTTTGGAGGTCTCTTGTGGCTAAACGGTAAGACCTATCAAAAAACGGCTCTGGAATTATATTAGTTTACATCCACTTGCAAAGAAAAATCACGGAGAGTATTTCCTAATAAAATACTAATTAAATGTTACTTTTTACTAATGATTTAAATATAAATTTCATGGGTAATCATGTGGGTTCGTGTTAGCCAATTTCTCGAACTAACCAGATCCTAATGTAGTAAATTACTTACCCATTTTCATTCGTCGTGCTCTGTTGTTTGAATACAAATTAATTGTACGAGTTTTATATGATTAAAACGACCCAGCACGTGCGACCTTTAACAGTTGTGTGAAGACTTCCAGTTGATTTGAAATTAAACACAAACCAACTCTGGTCAGCTTTTCACAAGTAATATTTCCCAAAAACGATCGAAATACATAACAAATTCTTACCATCATTTCTATGTGACTGTCAAACAGAGGGTAAAGAGGGGAATGGGGGGCTAACAAAAATACCATTCAATTCAAAAAGAGAGAGAGAGAAACCAGTGAACATTCGCCCTTCCTTGTTTAAATGATTGTCCTGACACTTGGACGCGATGGTTATGTAAGGTGAAGTATTGGAGAGGGTGGTGGATGGAGGTAAGGGTGCTCGCTACGTGTGACTGTGATTGGTGGGAGTGTAAGTCTTGTTAAGAGTTAAACCACCCCCTCGTAGTTAAGTATTCTGAAGTCTACCATCAACATTTCACCCTTAGGTTCGGACACCTGTCTTCTCTCTGATCGGTCTTGTAAATAGTTAAACAGGTTGTCCTTTTTTCTCTAAACTTGCGCCAAGGTATCCACCAATGAGAGGTTAAGTATGACACGTCGCTCTTAGACCAATCCGCTAGGACCGTAGTAGGATTGGGGGAGGGGGAGGTGAGACTTGGGGGGAAACTGCGGCTAACTCACATATTTGCAACATAACACAATTCTTTGTGACCTGCTTCGGGGATCGAGGTTCGAGTACCAAGGATATTTTTTTTCCTAGATGGTTTATCACTCTTACTCCACGCAAATGCAGGTATACTTCCTCTAGATTCTACCTTCCTCATCTCAACAACATTAGCGTTATAATTATTGTGTGTGCTTAGCTCGAACGGGTAGTAAGACGTGTTGGGGGGGGGGGAATCATATTTTTTAATTTGAATATTCCCACAACCGGTCTCCAACCTAGATGTGAATCTAGTGCCTTCTTTAAGAACTTGTTTAAGGAAATTTAGGGTAAAATGTAAATGGTGTTCCTGTGATCTGAGGTGTCAGGTTCACCATACGATAGATCATCGGTGACGTGAAAACCAGGGTTCGAATCCTGGTTGGATGTATTTAGGGTGATTTTTTTTTACCGAAAACATCACTTTTCTTCCACGTAAATGAGTATTATACAGGGTGTGGTGGAATCACTTAGCCGATCATTGCTGAGGGAAGTGATTGTCCACGTGCTGAGGTTTGTCTGACCTCCGTTGGAGCTCCCCTCAGTGACAAACAGTGAAAAAGTGTATTATGTTGTTTGCTTTTATTTAGCTAGTGAATATTTACTTTTCATTTTAAATTGTTAATTTTCAAGTCACTGATCGTCTAATTGTTCCGGCCACAATCCGTATATCTATATATTATAGGGTGACCTGTTGGTCTAGGGGGTAAGGTGTAAGACTTCTGTGTTAGGGGTCAGGGTTCAATCCTCGGTCCCAGCACAGATTTATCTGATTGCCAAACCCTTCCTTCACCTCTGACAAGACGTGTATTAATCACAACTTGTGAATGTGTGGAAGGCCAGGCCCCACCGTGGTTCGGATCCCACGTTAAACTGTAGGTCCTTCATTTCATCTCACAATCACCCTACCATTACACATTAGCGTAAGTGCGTAAAACCCATTCGGGTAGTAAGACGCGATAGTAATAATAATAAATATTAATATACTTTCAATTTTATCTTCCTCGTCCCTACCTCATTAGGAATGAGTAGCCCGGACGGGTAGTAAGATGCAGAGCCCGTAATGCGATATACAGGGTGGAAAATTTTAATAAAACACCTGAAGAAATTATGGAAAACCTTTATTGAAAAAAACAACACCGTCAACTAATGCAATCAGCCGGGATTCGAGCGTTGCTCTCCCGGCTCCAAACATTTCCTGCGCCGACGTTGGATCTATTCCCTTGCGCTCCTAAAGTCAATTCCTATCGATTGTATTTGATGCCGCCGTGTCATAGTTACGTGTGAAATCCAATGAAGACGTTTGTTGTCATTATTGAGGTGAGCGACGCTCGTCATTAGACCGGACTAGCAAAGTTGAGCCACTTTCGAGCTGTCACAATGAACCTGCCTGAATACCACTCAGCTACGCGTCACGCCATTGGTGGAGGGGTGGAGCTTACACACCTGTCTATTTGAACACGTCTTCCAATGGCGCGCCACGGTCACAGTGATTGTTCAAACAGTTTGATGGGAATTGATTTTGTTCTATTGTTCGAAGTGTTGAACTATTTCTAACTCTTGACAACGTTTAAACCGATGTTTCCTGTTTAATTTTTTATCAGCTAATTTAGTAAATTCAGTTCCACTTAGGTGGCCGAATGATCTTAAGGCTTCACTCTAGGACTGAAATGAAATGTGGATACACTTTCTCTAAAATTAACCTTCTCAGCCTTAACAAGTAACTAGCACACAAGCGTACAGCCATGATGGGCTATGAAACGAGGTGACAAAAGAAAAGAAAATCATTTTGAACGGGAAAAAAGCGATTTAGACTTTTTGAATACATAGTATTTCTCGAAAACTTCCTTAGTATTAGAGATTAATTTAAAGTTATTTAAAATACGTGTAAAATAATTCAACCTTATCCATACACTACTTTTGAATAATCTAGGGAAAATAATTAATCTGAGCTCACTTAAATTTCAATAATGGGCACACAATCATGTTACCCGAAAGAACATTGGATCACATAAACCTACACTTTACAAGACATTTTTGGAAAAAGGATATTTATATATTTTGTGGCGGCGCTGAGCAGGATCAGACTCTTGTAGTCGGATCTTGTATTGACAGTGACATTGTAGATTGACTGGGGAGATCTAATTACTAGTTATGGAACTCGTATAAATTTTAATAATGTAAACAAAATCCTGTTATTTTTCCTGGTTTCAGTGCGATCTATCACCACTTTCAAACTTTCGCTGCTCACTATCACAATTGATTTAAAAAAAACCTTCTAGAATTTGTGTGGATAAATTATTCAATGCAAAAATTAAATATATTGTAGGATAGCTCAATTCGTGAGCAATGTGCGTTATGTTACATAATGAAACACAATAGTAAAAACATACATTGTAGAAAGGGCAGGCTTAATACATATTGACAAATCTCAGCAAATAAAGTTTTGCTTTAACAAGATATACCAAATATACTTTTAAAAAACTTCAAAGTTGACTAATCTAAAGGCAATATAATATAAAAAAATTCCTTTGTAATTCTTATAGACTAAAGTGGGTATTATGAAATTATTTCTGTTTACTTAATTTTAATGATAAACAACTTCATTCTCTTCTGTTTTAACTATTAAGAAGGTGTACTATTAGATTTTTTCTGTAAAATTTTGATAGTGATTCATGCCTTAATTCTTAAATGGGTCTCAAAAATAATCAATAAATAAACATTGAACATAACATTTGCAATAGTTTTTAAAAAATAACGTATAAAAGATGATAGTACTAATCATCTTTGTAGCTAGCAAAATATAGAGAACCAAAATGGCCAATATGACTCTGTCCAAAATTAAAATGATAAAGCTCTACTAGCGTATACAGTTTCTTAAGGGAAGTACTACGTTAGTACATTTGAGAGACTGTTTCAATGACAATAGTAAATATTATACTTTGTGCTGTAAAATTTGAAAGTTGGTTCTATTAGAACGCGAACAGTACAATTAATTTTACACTAAAGGAAAGTGTTTATTATTTATTCCTAGTTGTACATATTGCCATAGTTCAATAAAGTTTTTTTATAACTATAAGATTTAAATGAGCTATTATTTTGAAATATTATTAGAGCAGACAATACCAATATTATCTTTTAGCAGATGAATGAAGGGCCATGGTACGCAATTAAAAATGGAAACAATGGAAGAAATACAAGATGATTCCGAAGATGAAAGTCAATTACTACAAGATAACTGTATCAGATGTTCAAGCACAGATTTTGTTGATAAATTCTGTAATGATGAAGCTAGGCCTATATTGATTCACTTGGTATGCAAGTTTCTTAAAGTATAAATACTTATTTATTATTTATAAAAAAATGTCATGTGACACAAATTTAACCCATTATCTTTGGTTTGGTGTGCTAACGCCCTTACCATGTAATGTAATGCTTATAATTAATGGCAGGCCTCTATTAATCTTGGATAATCTAGAAATAGATTACCCATTAGGCCTATTTTTTGTCACTAGAGAAAAATTCGTATATTTTAATTTTAAACAACAGCTTTGCGGATTTTGCCTCTTATATGAGTATTAGGTAATGCGCGGGGTCAAAAACGTTTATGCTGTCTTAAAAATATATATTTTTTTATAGAAATAAATCTGTTAGCCGTCCATAGGCCTATACATACTAAGACCATTTAAATTTAGAAAATATTTGCTCTACTCACCTATTTCACAGGGTATTCGGGACACACAAAAGTCTACAACAACCACGCCTTGAAAATCTTGCTTTTTTTCCAAAGCAAACTCATTGTGTTTATGATTTAAAAAAATAATGAACCAAGCTTAACATAACCTTTCAAATATGAAAATTAAATTAACAAACAAATTTAGGATGGATTAATACATTTAGAGACTAGGCCTGGTTATTTCCATGTAAAGTTGTCATGCGTATATATATTCTGGACATTTTAATTAATTAATTAAATATGTATTTAACTAACCAATAAATATAGATACAACCCAAATGGGTAGTGAGACGCTGTGTTAAAAAAACAAACTAATCAATTAAAAGGTTTTAATCGATGACCTTTTTTTGGTGTTTTTTATATAGATATGGGTAATTAATAACATTGCAAAGTGTTTTTTTTTTTTGTGAAAATATATTTTCTCAAAAGTTAAGCCTAGCGCAAACGCTTTCTACCCGGTAACGTAAACTCCTATTTCCCCTTTACCCCTCATAACCCTCGCCCTCCTTGGTTTCAGGCCAAAGGAGAGAGGATGAGCTATCAGGACTACATGTCTTTCAGGAGATGTTTCGAGGGAAAGCACTCACTTCTGGTAAGTTAACAAAGGTAAAATGGCGCCAAACAGTTATTTTAAATCAAACATTGGAAAGAAGATGGAAGGGCAAGGCCTACACACTTACCAGAAAACTGTAGGCCCAGGCTTAGAGAAGGGGGCTGATGTACCCCGCGAATTTCAGAATTATTTGTTTTGTTGTGTTTTTAAATGTGAACTTAAGGGTCTCCAGTTTTCTAATAATTGTATAGACCTTGCCCTTCTATCCTATGTTCTGGTAAGTCAAGCACAATATGATATCGGTCTGTTTGATGGCGTTCTCTCGACCTAAACTTGTCGAGAAGAGGTTTGACTCCCACCCAGATAATTCAACTGTTTCCATTCAATGCGAGAAAGTTTATCGCTCTAGTCTGATGTCATGGAAGTACGTGTTGGTTACAGGCAGGGAAAATTGTGAAGAATTAAGAGAAACAAGGAAACTGCCAGGGAATTTAATTTTTAATCATCAAACTTAAATCCTTGGTTAAAAATCCACAAATGCAATTTGTAGAAGTTTTCTTCTTTTGTTGAAATGTTTTAAAGGTGTGAAAGTTACTGTGGGTGTTTGAAGCGAAGGAGATTTAAAATTAACTTTAAACACCCTTAGTAAAAAAAATACTCCATGGTGTCAGCATGAAATGGAGTCATATCGACCAAGCGGCAGCCATCTGTTGGCAAATATAGTACCAACTTTTGTGGATAGAGGGTGTCATGTGGTCAGCACAGTGAACTCCCTGGGCATTAATCTCAGTTTCTAGACCTTAGCCACTACTTCTTTATTCAAGTGGTTCCTCAATTGTCCTCACGAGGTTGAGTTGAACTCGTTCCAACACACTGCTTCACAGAAAAATCTGTAAACACCGGGGATCAAACCGAAACTTCTGGATCTGTAGCCAGGAACTTTGACCACTAGACCACGATGGTACCCTAGTAATAAATATGTAAACCAAAATTTAAAATTTAAAAATCATGCTTTAAAACTTATAAACCCACCTGCTTTCTATAGTTCCTCAAATTTAAAACTAAAAAATACTGTTACCCTCAAAAAGAAATTCCCAGCACAAACCATGGTTAAAGTGTCTCTGGTGTCATCCAACTGACAGTACCAGCGGTTTGGATATATTAGTGATTCACACATCTGACTCTGTCTTGGGGAACTAGGAAGAGTTTTCCCCATCTTGCTAAGAAAAGCTGGTGCATTTTCTCTTAACTCCTCTCCTCATTCCAACATAAATGAGTTGAATGATTCAGTGGTTTAAGGTGCTACTCTCGCAATAAACTAGACTGTCGATAACGGGGAGATCAAGGTTTGAATCTTAGTCAGGTGAACTGTAGGTTTTTTTCCCCCTAAATGTTCTCTCACACTTCATGCAAATGCAGGTACACTTCCTATAAGTTCAACCTTCCTCATCTTTGACCTATTAGCATAATTAGTACATAAGCGTATAATAATCCGAACAAAAAAACAAAACAAAGGCTGAGATGTATGCACAGGCTTATCAACTTCCATATTTTGTCTGATGTTCTTGCAGGATCTGTCGTCTTCAGAACTACTACTAGACGACCTTGAGACCTACTATGTCCTCTGTTCCAAACAAAACCCAGGGGAGGTAAGTTATTGCAAATTATTAGGAATATTCTTCTCAACAGATAGGTCGAGTGCGTGGAGGTGTCGAGAACACCCGCCTGCGGGGTTAAACATTAGTTTGTTGGTATTTTATGTTTGCGATCAAGAGCCCCATCTCACTGCCGATTGGCCCGGGGAGTTAAGTACGAGATTACGCTCAACCCACACCAAGTCAAAATAAATTTGTGAATTGGTATGCAATGTAGAAACAAGCCATTTAAAATTCATAAGATATATAAATATAAGTCTGTTGGTATGTATAATATTTTAGGTGAAAATAAACGAAAAATGATATAATATTGTAAAACTTTCATGTATGATTTTAAAAAGAGTATTTAAGATACGTTAAAGGAAATACATAAACCTAAAAGACAAATAATAACTAAAACATTAAAAAAAAACTATATGGTTAAAGTCAAATACGATTTCAAGATTAATATACATAATTTTTAAAGTCAAAATGTTGATAGTTTAAGAAAGTAATTATTTGTTGTTGAAAGTAGGGGGTTGTACAGTAGCCCCATGGCTTCTTTGGTGTTGACTGATAGCTCACAGCTGACAGCTAAAAGCTTTGAAAAGTTACCAGACCAAATTATGTATTACTACGCTGAACCATATGATTTGCAAAAACATGTGTTTAGCAGCTATCACTTCTGACGGTCAAAATTTAGGTTTATACCTAAATGTTGACTGTCAGAAGTCAGCTGTGAACTGTCAGTCAGCACCAAAGAAGCCATGGGGCTACTGTATATAATATAGATGCATCATTTGTATAGTACTTATATTAGTATATTAGGAGCCCCGGGATAACAACAATAAAAATCACTCATTGAAAACCATTCACGACTCATTTGGCCTGCATTCAAACTTAGAACTTGTGATCAATGTTGACCAAATACAACATAAGTTTAAGAGCTTAGCCTGCTCGAATATTCGAGACAACATAACCTCACTATAATCTTGTTTCTGTTTTGAACACTCAGATGATTTCCAACTTTGAAGATTTTGTAAAGAGACGTTCATCCATGGAGGGAACAGCATGGGTGTTATCACGGCTAACATATGTCTGAGGATTATGGAGGCTATTTTGTATGGGCACAAACCGAGATTAAAGAAAAGGATTATAAACATTTCTATGGAGGTAGATTATATGGACTGAACCGTGTTCCTTACAATTAACATTTATTCAAGTGACTTTAATATGAACATAGTTTTAATTAAGGGTATGTGTTAATTGCTTAACAAAGTTTAAAATCTTTGAAGCAAAGTTGAAGATAAGATTATTGTTGCTGTCGCATAAGTCACTACTTTTAATTTTTCAAACCACTATTAAGTGACCTGCTTTGGTGGCCGCACGGTCTAAGCCGTTGCTCTCGCAATGGACTATACTGCCGATGACAGGTTCGATCTCGGTCATGTGTACTGAGGGTGTTTTTTTTCCCTAAATGGTTTTCTATTCTCTCCACACAAATGCGGGTACACTTCCTCATAAATTAACTTCTATCATCCATAGCTCATTAGTATAATTATTACATAAGTGTATATTAAACTGAATGGGTAGTAATACGCGGTGATGAAAATACCATTAAGAGGATCTAGGTAAGTAGAAAAGTTTGGTTAAAAAAAACCAAGCCCACTATATTATTTTATGCCGACATCTATCACTGACTACGCTTTAGATGTCATTTAATAACTAATCCAGCGGTTCCCAAACTTTTTGAGATCTCGTAGTTCTTCACATGTCAGATTTTCCATGTGACGCACCTGTACCCAATATTTTCCATGTGACGCACCTGTACCCAATATTTTCCATGTGACGCACCTGTACCAATATTTTCCATGTGACGACCTGTACCAATATTTTCCATGTGACGCACCTGTACCCAATATTTTCAATGAGTGTTAAAATCCGAAACTCATATGAAGGGAGCGCTTTCACAAGAAAAAAATGTGTTTTTTCTTGTATGATTTATTTCATTCTTCATAATGTGTATGAGTACACATATTGAAAATTTGAATGTTGAATTTCACTATACATAATAAATTTTAGTTTTTCCTTATAGCCGCAATTCCCCGGACCAAGTATGCTATTATTATTATTTAGCACCGCGTCTTACTACCCGTTCGGGTTATACGCTTAAGTACTAATTACACTAATGGATTAGGAATTGGGAAGGTTGAATTAAAGGAAGTGAACCCACATTTGCGTGGAGGGAGAGTGGAAAACCATTTAGGAAAACCACCCACAGTTCACCCGACCGAGATTCGAACCTCGATCTCCCCGTCCTCAGCAGTTAGGCTCAACACGACAAGCGCGTTAGCCAACTACGCCACCAAGGCGGGTCAAGTATGCTATACAATTAATAATATATATTGAATGTATAAAACCATTTTGTGCAGTAGACGTTGCCGAGACTTGTCTGCTTGTAGGTGGACGATAAAACGGAACAGCCGTTACTTTTGAACTGTCATCAGAGGAAGATGTTGACCCGTTTGACTGCGCTCATGAAGTTACTGGAGGATCAGGACAGGCTCGACATGCTAGTGTTGAACCACAAGTTCCTCACCATAGTGAGTCACTGTAAAACACCATCTCTACAAAATACTGTCGTTGCAAGAATTGTCCTCCGAAATGCTCAGACCTTTGGCGAGCTTAAATCTTAGGATTTTAATAATACTTCGGTGACCTGGTGGTCTAGGGGTAAGGTGTCAGACTTCTATGCTGGCGGCCGGGGTTCAATCCTCGGTCCCGGCACAGATTTATCTGATTCCAAACCCTTCCTTCACCTCTGACAAGACATCTTGTGAATGTGGGGAATGCCAGGCCTCCACCGTGGTTCGGATCCCACGTTAAACTGTAGGTCCTTCATTTCATCTCACAATCACCCTACCATTACACATTAGCGTAAGTGAGTATAACCCGAAAGGGTAGTAGACGCGGTGCTAATATTTTATATTATAATAATAAATAATAATAATAATACTTCTCTCAAAACTAAGTTTAAATTTGGAATGATTGCCAACTTAACCTTTGTGATACTGGAATAGAAATTGTTTAGACAGAACACTAAAAAACAACAACACACAAACGCCTTTTACTAAACACAAGCTTTCAGTGTCACAGACAACTTCTTCAGGTCAAGAGAGTAGACTGATGCTCTTTAGTTGGACTGTCTGAAGCTAGATAGTGTGTGTGTGAAGCTTCCACTTCACTTCATAACAAACATCAACTTCAACTTCACTTCAAAAAGAATTATGACTTCGACAAGTGCAAAGCTTCGCCAATTAAGATGTTGAAAGTTAAAATAGGCTTACTTAATTTATGTTCATTTATGGTCATTTTGCGCATACAATATCTTTTTTAAAGCATTTGAATTCTAAGTTGTGGTATATATCTGGATTTATTAGAATAAAATGAAATATTTTAAAGAATTGCGCAATAAAAAATTTCCGAAGTAATTTTTTGGTGTAAAGATGTATAAATAACAACAATATACTATTTTTTAAAGCATAAAATAAATAACAAAAAATATTCGAACTTCGATACAGCTTCGAGAATATTTCATATATTCTATTTGACTTCTCTTTGAATTAAAAAAGTGTATTTCGCACACCCCTAATAGATAGAAAACTATTTATTTTAAGCCCAATTAGTTTTAATAAAGAAAGGCATGAAAGATTACATTTTAGTGCTACTATGTGTTGTGAATTTTAATTTTGCTCATATTGATAACATTTTTTTTGGTCTGTTCTCAGGTTGATTTCCCCTTGGAAGTGCTGTGGTGGCTCGAAAAAGAAAGACTGTTACTTTTCACCAAATACGTGTTGGCGTAAGTGTACCACCACTTTGTTTTATTGCATTAAAAAAAATAATAATCCCTAGTACCTCCTAAGTATTTTCATAGTTCTGTCGGGGTGGCTACAACAGTCAGAGAAAATATGTAAACCCTGGAAAAGTCGGGGAATTTAAAATTGATCAAGGAAAATGGTATATTTGGCTTTACTGGATTACTATTTGAATACTATTCAAAATTGGTTTTATCTAAGATTATGACTATTTAATTTTTGAGTTCTATTATTATTATTAGCACCGTGTCTTACTACCCGTTCGGGTTATACACATTTTTTGAGTTCATTTAAAGTGCATTTATAACAAATTAAGAATTTTTTTTAAACATATGTATAAATCTCGATAGAGGTTTTAGTCAGTGAAATTTGGATTTTTGATCAGGGAAAAGTTGGGGATTTTTTTTCTTCTGAGATTCTGTGGTGACCCTGGAATTTAATTCATAGTTGGTATTATTTGGTCATACCTCAAGGAGAAACATGATTGTAATTCTAGATATAAAAATTAAGTGTTATTAACTGATATTTGATCTAAATCCACCAAAAATGTCTACAACAATTGTGTTCAAAGTGGGCATCTAGAGAGTGAAAAATAGCACTGTATACTGACACCTTAGTTCAGTCGGTAGCTTGTATGCCTACTGAGCTAAGGGTCCTGGGTTTGATTCTTGGTAGAACTGAAAAAATGCGGGTTTACCCTTTCACAGTGATTAATTAACTGCTAGGTGGTGTGCATGTTCTATATTCAAGTAAGTTTGTGTGCTGATATAATCAGTCAAATAAAGCTTAAACAATTTGAGAAAGTATGTACGGTTGGTTGTATGACATGTCTCCAAAATTCCTCTTAAGGGCTTTGACCCCTTGATGTCACAGAAATTCAAAATAGGATCTCTCATTGTTATTATATTTACTAATTACGTTTTGTTCGGCGAGTTTTTCCAAATACGACATTGAAAATATAATCAAATCTTAATAATTCTAAAAATATATTTTTATTGACAAAAAAAATACTTTTTTGATCTTTATATTTTTTAAGTATTTAAAAAAATATATATATTTTTATTGACAAAAAATACTTTTTTGATCTTTATATTTTTAAAGTATTTTTTTAAAAAATAAAATAGTTTTATTGACAAAAAAACTTTTTTGATCTTTTAAAAAATTTGTTTACAACTTATGTTTTTTGGTTTATTAAAAAAGAGACCCGGTTGGAATCGTCTTGGCAGGACGTAGAATAAAAAAGTATGTGGAAGCAAAGGTCTCTCTAGAATAGGGAACAAAGAAAAATATAATTTTGGAATGCAAGTCAATGCTATACGTGTAAAAATAATAGTGTGTGTTTACTCGTCATTGGAAGAGGGGAAGTGTTATAAACACATTGACAAGAGGCCTTACAGGGTGAATCACTAATTCTCTTCCTTACATTAGTGTCTAAGTGTGTCAAGTTAAAATGTAAGACTGGATCGTGTGTGTCCAAATAGGCCCTCTCGAGACCTGAGTCTGGTGGAGTCGTCTCTGTTCCGTCTGTTGTGTTCGATGGACGGGGTGGGGGTAGATAGCGTGCCAGAGGTGGTCGAGATAGACCTCACCCTTGACATGGAGGTGTGCGAGGACCGTGACTCGCCCCAGGGCCCTGACCTGAAGTCTCTGGTAGGGAGCATGGTGCGGGACTTAGTGGCGCTCCTGCTAGTGCGAGGAGCCTCTGTCCGTCAACAGTCCAATCAGATCTGCGGTCAGGTCTTGGAGAACATCTCTTCACAGGTCAGTGGTCGACTCTTGAGTCTGTCCCAAATACACTTTTTTCAATTCATAACAAAGTCGCATTGAACAAAATTAAATATTCCCAAAGCCGAGTTTGAATGTTTTATGTCGAATAAAACTTCCACATTGTGCGTATTTATACAAATTAAGGCACTAAATATTATTAGGAGTGTGCAAAGGTAATTTTCAAAATGCGAAGTGAAGACTAAGCGAAGTTTGAAACATATGAAGAAATATCGAAGATAAAGTTTTTTTGTTGTCACATAAGAAGACTACTTTTAATTTTTAAACTGTCCATTAAGTGTATCAAGGTAACGAGAAAGGTTAAGAGTAAAAAAGACTAAGACAACCACCACATCCAGTCCCCGGCCGTTAATTTATCAACGTGAAAGGGTAAACCCACATTTCACTAATGATAAATTTTTCGGCCATGTCGGGAATTGAATCTGGGACCCTTTAGTTCAGTAGGCATGCACACTACTGACGGACCTAAGGTGTCAGATTGTCATATTTAGTGAGCTATCTAAAACATAAATCAAAATTCTCTTCATTGTTGGAATATTTCCGAAGATATGAAGACTATTGTGGGTGTAAAAGTCACATCTAAGATTTGTACGACTTTGACCTCGACATTTCAAAACTTCGCATTATCCTAAATACCCTAGATATTTTTTTATCACTGTCACCCGCCTCGGTGACATAGTTAGCTAACGCGCTAGTCGTGTTGAGCTCGACTGCTGAGGATGGGGAGATCGAGGTTCGAATCTCAGTCGGGTGAACTGGGGAGGGGAGTTCCCTAAATGGTTTTCCACTCTCCCTCCACGCAAATGTGGGTTCACTTCCTCTAATTCAACCTTCCCAATTCTTAATCCATTAGCGTAATTAGTACTTAAAGCGTGTAACCAGAACAGGTAGTAAGACGCGGTGCTAAATATTATTATTATTATTATTATTATTATCACTGTCTCTTACCACCTGTTCGGGTTACACGCTCATGTATTAGTTACACTAAGTATTACGTTTCCGGTCATAGTTTCTTTATGCATGTGTTCTATGTGAGGAGCAAATTGCTCGGAATTTGTCCTAATCCCAGGTGATTAAAGTGCTTCTGTCAAACGAGGGAACGCCTAAGGATAACCTTCCCGGTGACTATTTCACACCCTTGAGGAAGGTAGTTTACTTGCGAGGTGGTATCCTCACCCACTTTGCTTCTGCCCACATCGCCAAGATATTCTCTATGGTGCCGAGCGTTGGCGTACAAGACACCGTCAGCAGCCACTCCACCGATTGGACGTACGACCACATTCCTTCCCACATTGCCGATTTCCTTCTGAGTGTGAGTTTAATATAATTCACTAATATATATCCTTTGTAGTCCGACATCTTAGCTCGGTCGGTAGCATGTCTGCCTACTGAGCTGTTGGTCCCGAGTCCGATTCTCGGCATTGCTGATAAATTTATTGTTGATGAAATGTGGGTTTACCCTTTCACATTGATAAACTAACAGCCGGGGACTGGATGTTGTGCTTGTCTTAGTTGTAAATTAGATTATAAGGCATATGAAGCTACGACAGACCTAGCAAGCCGGTAGTGGAGAATAATAAACTGACCACAGACTGGAAACAGCGATGGAGGTAAAGTGTTAGAAGCTTTGCACATGCCAACAATGCTATATTTTCCAAACAATAGACGTTCAATTTTGTTGTCTAGATATTGAAAGTACTGGGAGATGCTGCTGTGAACGATATTGAAAACGGGATATTGCGATCCGAAGTGAACTGGAAGTGGCTACTTATGACAGTGTCGGTGTACCTCCGCCATTTCCGCAGGCTGACAAACTGTTGAAAGGTGAAATAGTGGCTTCATCTATGCTAAGGACTGTTAAGCCTAGATATCGTCACTGTATAGTGCTGTATTGCTATCGATACGTAAATATGACGTAATAACAAATAGATCACTCAAGAAACTTATGAATGGTTATGAGTTCAATTTTTAGGTTTTTTTTTTGGCTAGTTTGATTTGGTTTGTTTTACTTGTCGTTTGTTCGTATTTTTTTTTATCACATCAAACCTGCTTTGGTGTCTGCTTGGTCTAATGTGCTACTCTTGTAGTAGACTAGATTGCCGATGACGGGGAGATCAAGGTTCGAATCTAGGGTGTACCGAGGGTAGTTTTCCACTCTCCCTCCATACAAATGTAAGTACACTTCCTATAATTGTAACATTCCTAGTCCCTAAAAATCATTAGAGTAATTAGAATATATGTGTACAACCTGAAGGAGTAGTAAGACTCGGTGATAAAAAAAAACATAAAATTAAATATATATAACTACAAAACAGAAAGAATCAAGGTCTTAAAAAAGCTGTGTAAGGAACAATTAAACGTTAGTATTTTTTATTTAAACAATTTTTAATAGTCTGGGCATAGTTACATCTGATGTTCCCTGCAAATCTATTAATACCACTGATAGGTACATGAATCCGGCTTCTACTTCCAAATAACGTAACTGAATGTAACGTTCGAGAAGCACCCTTATATTATGACAGCTAACTGTTGACTGAACATTCGAGGCATAGCTCAAAGCATGGGAGGGTTGCTTGACGGGGAGGGGATGAAATATTCAGGCACTACATATATTTAATGTTGGATAGCATTCTAGAGCTAAGGTGTTGTGCCTTCTAAAAGTTTCATGAGCATTTCTTTAGAGATTTGGTCAGAGTCAGAGTTTTGCGTGGTGTTTTGTAGATGTATGTAGATCAATATTCACTGCAATTGTGGTCCCAGTGTCGATAACCTTGCCTGTGTTAACTTGTAATATTAGGGCTGTGCGAGTAATCAACGATTCCAGTTTTATTTGAACATCACCCGCCTCGGTGGTGTAGTTAGCTAACGCGCTTGTCGTGTTGAGCTCGACTGCTGAGGACGGGGAGATCAGGTTCGAATCTCGGTCGGGTGAACTGGGGGTGGTTTTTCCTAAATGGTTTTCCACTCTCCCTCACTCAAATGCAGGTCCACTTCTTTTAATTCAACCTTACCAATTCCTAATCCATTAGCGTAATTAGTACTTAAAGCGTATAACCCGAACGGGTAGTAAGACGCGGTGCTAAATATTATTATTATTATTTGAACATTTTTACAAAACTCGAAAAATAGTTGTTATCTGGATATTTTCGCTTTTACCGCTAAAAATAAGAGTTTATCCGATTTGATTTTAACACCACTTCTTACTCTCTGTTCAGTTTATACACATATATGATAATTACTCTAATGGGGTGGAGACGATATAATAATTTTAGAGGTAATCTACCTGAATTTGTGTGGAAAGAGAGTGGGGAACCATTTACGAAAAACCATCTTCAGTGGACGTGACTGTTATTGGCTGTCTAGTATAACATGAGAGTGATGTCTTAGACCATGCAACCACCGAAGCAGCTAGTTTATAATTAATGTGATGAGATAACTATTTGGTTCAGAATGTGCTTTCCTAAAAAGAGGCAGAACTTTTTAAATCACCAAGGATTTTATATATATATATATATATATATTTTTTTAAAGTTTTGAATCATAATTTGTTTTAGACCGTTTGTTTTTCATCACCGCTTCAATAATGTACAAATAGTTTGTGTTATAACTGTTCTAATCACAAATATTTAAAAATAAAACTCTCTTGCAGATCTGGTGGAGCGTCACTTACACGAGGCCATCCTCAAGCGAAACCTCTCTCTGTTGACGGCAGTTTTCCTGTTGGCGCGCCATTGCTGCGCTGCCGAGACCCCCCTCTTCCCCTCGTACCTGACATGGTTCACCGCGAGCTTTGGCAACGACTCCATCACCGCCGCCAGTCTGGCCAACTACCAGGTCTTGCTGAAGTTCCTCACAGGCCTCGTTCCGGTCGAACCTGCCTTTTGCCTCAAGGTCCACATCAACAAGGTCAGGGACTTGGTAGTCTCCAGTTCATTTCTCTGTGACTTAAAAAAAAATGAAATACTTTCTCGGGTTTTAATTGTATAAACTGTGATGACATGTTTAGCCACAAATCAACAATGAATTCAAGTGTGTATGAATCCTTTGAGAACATCTACAACTTTATGTTTGGATTAAGTTAAATACCATAGATGTACGGTATGAGTCAGGCAAGATGGAACCCTTATTGAATGTAAACTTATTTTTTCCAGTAAACCTTGATAACAATTTAGTTTTTATTATATTATTAGAACTATTTTGTACGTATTGTTAGAGGTGAAAAGTCACGTTTTAAATGCGAAGTCAAGTAAAGAGATCCTTATCCTGACATATCTTAGTTTATCTCTGCTTGTGTGATGGAGTAATTTAACCGATAGTAGACATTAAAATACTGTTTAGTAGCTGTTCTAAAATGATTAGGCTGAAATATGTCATATTTAGTGAGATATTTCAAATCTCTTCATAATATATAAAGTTTTCTTCTTCCTTAGAAAATTTTTCCAGGATGTAAAGATTATGGTTGGTGCTGTGAGCATTGATATTATCTATTAAAGATGACAGATACATATTGCACAGAAACTGTTTTAGCAAATTTTTTAACTTTCAAAAAAAGTTTCGTGCTTTCTAAATAAAACCTTACTAAATTTTCACCAAAAGAGTTTCGACACGTGGTGCCAAAGGCACTATCGTCATTTTTTTTAGCATCACGTTTTACTACTTGTTCGGGTCATATATTTATGTTATAATACACTGGTGGTTTTTGGGATTAAGGTTATATTTAAAGAAGTGTACATGCATTTGCATGGAAAAACCACCCTCAGTGTATCCGACCAAGATTCGAACCTCAATCCCCCCCATCATCGGCAGTCTAGCCTCCTACAAGAGTAGCGCGTTAGACCACGCGCCCACCTGATCGGGTTCAAGTGGAAACTTATGTAATTTTCCAGGTACCCAAAGCCCCTGCCAACTGCAACGCCATGCTCGGGGATTACATCCGCTTGGCCAAGACGAGACTGCTGGACATCAACGAGACGACAGAGTTCGGCTTGTTTGGAAACACCACAGTGAGTGGCTCTTGACGTCCTCGGTGATCTTGTGGTACAGTGCTCGCCTCAGGGCCTGATGTCTGTGGGTTCAAACCCAGCCAAGGTCGACAGATTTTTCTTGAGCGATAAAATTCCATAGCACAACTTCCTTAGAAGGGCAAGTAAAGCTGTTGACATGTAAAAGTATCCTGAAAGGTTTGTGAAAATACCTTTCGCGCTCGCTTGTATAAATTCTTTTGTTGTGATTTAATGAGTCGATTCAGAAAGTGCACCTTAAATACATCAGATAAATTAAACTAAGCCCTTGACATACTTTGATAAGCAGGGCTCGCTATAAGTACAGTCAAGCTATGAAATGGCGTCAACTAGTAAACAGAAAGTTTCTTGGCCTAGAAACTGACTAACCGACGCAGAAATGACACACATACTTTGTGATACTGACAATGAAAATTAATTAGTAGATACCGGTGATAGTGAGGATTAGATTCTTCTGATGATCATGATAGTGAAGGTGTCAGCAATAATAACATAGATAGGTCTTCTGAAAGTGACAGCTCCTTTGACAGTAGTGACGCAGACAATCAAACATATGTAAATATGGGGGAAAGAAGGGGGAGAGATAAAAACTGAAGGAAAGCAGTAAAATGGGAGGGAGGAGAACAAATTATAATTTAGCATGACATAAAAATGCTGTTTAGGGCATTGAAATTGCAAAATATATTTTAGAAGTTTTATCAGCTAAACTAAACTTGTGCATAAAGTATTTTGAGGTTAATCTAAATGGTAATCCTGGTGTAAGACATAGCCATGTTAAATGGTAAGTCAAGGGGTTAACAAGCATGAACTCATAATGTGGTCAATGGGGTGTTTCAGATTTTATGGTTTCCTCTTGTTTCACTCAACAATGTCGTGTCGTGTGTCGTGTTGCCAGGGTAAGCAGAGCTAGTCTAAACTGTACCTGTGATATGTTCAGCTCATTGGTCGGATATTGAGGGGGATACATTCCCGTGTGAGGTGTGTAGAACAGTCTCTATGTATGATTGGTCAAATGGGGACAGAGTGGGGGAGAACATATCAAAGGTACAGTTTCAACAAGCTCTGCTTACCCTGGCAACACTCCACTACACGGGTCAACAGTTGAACTACTGATTAATATATGGTAAGGAAGATTAACACTAATCTTGCTCGCAATATTATTTCTTCTAATTCTCCATTTATCCTGTTTTTAACCAAAATTTATGATCACAAAAATATGTATTGAAAAGATGTTTCTAATCTACAACAACGGCAGATAATTCAATTGTTTGTTAAATAAAATGTGCATGAGTCAAGTTTATATCTCAAAGGATACATCAGTCGTGTGCTTAGTGTACAGTTATATTTATTTTCCAGTCCGCTGAAGAAGACGTGAGCAGGGTTCTGGCTCACTATGAAGACACGGGCGAGATAATACAACTTTTGTTTGATGCGTATCTTATGCGACGCTCGTACTTTGAGAAGCATTTCCTCCCAAAGTTGCTTACGGGGAGGGATATCCCGGACCCACCAGATGCGAGGGCGAGGTTTATCGAGAAACTGTTCTTGGCCGGCAAGATCCCACGACCTGCCTTCCAGAAGTACCAGAAAGCTTGTGCAGAAGCTTCCAGAAATCTTGAAGCGGTTTAACTGTCCAGTTGGTGTATTTGTTTTTTTAATGAAGGTGATTATTTTTTATGGATATATTTTATGACTAATACTCAAGTTTACATTGCATCTAATGATTACCTTATCTACAATGCAATTTTCATAGAAATTACCTTTTAGAAAATACAAATTTTTTTCCTTGTCAATATTAATACCATTTCCAATTGCGTTTAAAATGATTTAACCGTAAAGATGGATCTCACTCTCCCAAACTCACCCTTAAAAATATCAGCAGTGACCTGGTGGTCTAGGGACAAGGTGTCAAGACTTCTGTGCTGGGGTCCAGGGTTCAATCCTCGGTCCCGGCACAGATTTATCTCATGTACTCCCTGTACCCCATTATTTCCTGCATAACTTCATTCCTAACCTTGTTTCTCCTCGTACTCCTCACAAACTTCATTCCCATGTCCTTGATAGCCAAAGAATTATTTCTAGCTTGGTTTATTTTATATTCCAAGTGACTGGACTCATGTTATTACAATAAATATCTATTATCTACAGTTCAATTTTCATAGGCAGAACCTTATCTGACAGCCAGATAAATTATTAAATCTACTTTAATATATTCATACATCAAGTCATGTTATCTGCAGCTGTCACTTTTCATAGAAATATTTTTTCTTCATTTTCATTGCGTCACGCTACCTGTTCTGGTTATACACACTATATTAATTACAAACTTGGCAGAGGTTCGGAAGCTAGAATATTAGAGGAAATGTACTCGTATATGCATGGAGGGAGAGTGGAAAAACTACTCGGTACAACTTACAGGGATTCGAACCTTAATCTCCCCGCCATCAGCAGACCAATCTATTGTGAGATTAATATTTAGAGCGTGTGGACAAAGAGGCGGGTGTTATCTATTATCAATATTAGTATTTTCTAAAAGTTTATTTTTATTTTTTAATCAAACCCGCCAGAACTTTATTCGTTTAACAACTTTCTAGCGTGTGCGATGTTATCATTCGACAGTAATTTGTAATGCATTTTCAAGCTTAAACTATTGTACTAGAGAAATTAAATCACCCCCGAGAAGGGTTTTCAGTAACTGATAAAATTTTATTTTTATTTATTTACTACTTGTTCGGGTTATACGCTTAAGTACTAATTACACTAATGGATTAGAGAAATTGGGAAGGTTGAATTAGAGGAAGTGAACCCTCATTTGCGTGGAAAACTGTTTAGGAAAAACCACCCCGAGTTTACCCAACCGAGATTCGAACCTCGATCTCCCCATCCTCAGCAGTCGAGCTTAACACGACTAGCGCGTTAGCCAACTACGCCACCGAGGCGGGTAAAATTTTATTATATTCGTAAGAATGTACAGGTAAGGTGGGTAGAAACGTGTGTGTGTGTATGTATATATATATATATATATATATATATATATATACACACACACACACACACACAAACACCAACAATAGGGGCTAGGGATCATTTACACCAAGAAAAAGTCTTTTTTTTTTAGATATATTTTTTTTTTTTAGATTTTTAATATCTATGAGTATACAATGTACAATCAAAAATGGAAAATAAACTAGGAAAACAAAATAAACTTCAATTCTAAATTAAGATAAACATAATGTATATTTCACCTGTGTTGTGGTTCCAGCCCTTATTACCTTCACCCCAGTAAATCTAATTACGATCAAAAAGATCTTCCCATATAATGAATGTTTTTCAAGCCATGCACAGAGATCGTAGTTTAGATTCAATTATATTAAAATATGAAAGGGTGCAGCTGTGACCACCTCGTAACATATTAATAACCTGTTTTGCCAGAATGTAGGTGTGCGTCTATTATATTCTAACAACATACACATAATTAACTTAAAGGAAAGAAGAAAATAATTATTATGAAGAGAAGGCAGAGGACAGGGCATATTAGCGGTCTAGGTTTACAGACAAAAGGAATGGACCTGTCGTGAGACAGAACACCTAATAATAATCCATTATAGTTCAAATTAGGGTTTGCTAGTTTCAGTAGTCATTTGCAACTTCTTCAAAAACATAAGTATTAAAAACTTTTATAAACTACAATCATGGATTTAGAGATTAGGAAGGTTATATTTAATAGTGTACCCACATTTACATGGAAGCAGAGTGGAAAACCACCCTCAGTACACTCGAGATTCGAACCTTGATCTCCTTGTCATTGGCAGTCTAGTGTATTGCGAGAGTAACGCGTTAGACCAAGCGAGTTTTGATTAATTTGATACAATTTTAAGATATTATTTCATAGCGAATATAACACTACACTATTTTCTTTCGTTTGATTATAAAGTGAAACTTGAACAAATTAAATTTAGTTAAAAATCTGAATGTGAAATAATATATTTTTTCCCTACAAAAACTTATCACTATTAAAAAATGTATATTTGTTTTTATGCATGGATATATATATATTAAAAAAACTTGAAATATATGTGGTGAAAATATTGCTCTATATTAATAAAACTTAACTAAATAAACTTTGATTTTGACACATCCTTACTTCAAGTAAAATAATATGAGAGAAAACATTTTTACACTAAGTATAAATTGTACATACATGTATAAATATTAGAGTTGTTCGAAGCTTCCACTTTGCTTAGAATATTCCTTGACTTTGATTGGAAATTGAAATTCTGGATTTAACAACTAAGAAACGTGGCAAAAAAAAAAAAAATCTTGAGTAAAAATTCACAAATTAATGTTTACAAAAAAACAAAATCTAAAATAATTAACTTACATTTTGTGATAGTAACTTAATTTATCTAATATAACATTTTGTAAATCATATTTAATACCTAAATTTACATAGTTATGCAAAGCATAATATTTGTATCCAAAATTATTTTTTTAAATAATCAAACATTTATTTGGTTTCGGGAATATCTCATGTTGATTAAACCACACTCCTAATAAATATGTACAGAAAAGGACCAGTATAATGATAACAAAGAGTTTTATCAATTTGTCTAATGTTCCTATCTCGCTTTCCAAATACAACTAATGTTGATAGACACAGAAATTATCGAAAACAAACAAATACACAAACATTTCTCCATCCAATTTAAGTAGAAATTACTATAATATTAAACTACTCTTTTGAAGAAAATAATTATTGTATCCTAGAATGTAAGGAACACATCATTGAAACAATGTAAAGTGATTTAAGTGATAACAAAAGAAGCAGAGTTAGGTTAGGTCAAGGTTAATGTATTTCCTAAATCGTGTTCTTGGCATAAAAAATACTGTAAATAATTTAAGAAAAAAACATCACTGGGACGTACATGAAGGCTTAATTTAGAGGAAGTGTACCTACATTTGCATGGAGGGAGAGTGGAAAACTACCCTCAGTACAACCGACCAAGATTTGAACCCTGATCTCCTCTTATCAGCAGGCCAGTCTAACATAAGAGTGACACCTTAGACCGTTTGGCCAATGGAGCGGGTTTCAAGAAAATATGCCATTGTAGTGTGCATTCCTTTGACCTAGTCTTTTTGTTTAAAGCTAATTCAAAAAGTGAAAGGGTCATTTAGTAACTTTTTTAATCTCCCCCCCCTCCCCCCCTTTCTTGCTTTGGAATGACACAACGCGAGTTCAGGAGAGAGAAGAACGGTAGAAAAATACATTTTGGTTTCCTCTCCTCAGGAAAGTTTCGCTACTGCTAAACCTTTAAGACAGAGCAGTTTAAAGTGTGAAATGGGTACAGTGTAAAAACACTCTTTCCTGTTCATTCCTTTAAATGCATACCATATTAGATGGTATACCAGGGTGCCTACTGGCTCACGAACATCATGAATTTTTAATATTTTTGTTTAGATTTGCCGTGCATCGTAACAGCGCCACCCACTACCCATGGTGCCATGCGCTAGCCGCAAGTTGCCTTATTGTTGTTTTTACTGTGATGCCAAGGACAAGGTTAATGTTCGCCATCTAGTTAAAGTTTAATGTTGCGTGTGATTGCATTATGCCTATATATGTATTATAGCATGTTTAACCGTTAACGGAAGGAATTTTGTGGTCAAAAAAGGTCACCGAAAAGTCGCTAATTTTTGTTTCCCCAACTCTCTAGACTACAAATACTATGTTTGGGTGTGCAAACTTAATTTCCACTTAGTACAGCTTTGACTTCGTTTTTCATTTGAAAAATAAACCCTGGCTTTGACAGTTAAAAAGCTTCGTCAATGAAATTATCAAAATATAAATAAATTTATACATTTATGTTCAAATTTTGCCATAAAACTAATCTTGGGACAGAATATATTTTATTTACGTTTGTATTTTTTTTAAATTTCAAACACAAAACATTTCATCTAAATATTTGAACTTTGATTTGAAAAAGTGAACTTTATTTTTATCTACCGTTTTAAAAACTTGTTTAATCTTTCGCTCTACACCGTTGCACATAAAATCTTGTACGCACAACTTTAAAGTTGCATTCACAAACTCAACCCAAGAATGTCATCGGTAACGCCATTTTGTTCTCTGTGCATAGTTTGAGCATCGGCAAGAACATGAAACATAGCGTTAGGTTAATGTCAAAACCTTTTTCATCTTGTTCTCAACCATCGAGCTAAAATGTTGAATTGAAGAAAAATAAAACTCAACACACGTTTGCTACCCTTTGTTTGACATTGTGCATCATGACTTTATAATAGTTTAATAGAAGATAACAGTTGTGATGACTTTGATTTAACAATGTGTCGATACATAGATGTTCCTTTTCCCAGTCGTTAATAACCTCTTTTAAAAATGTGTTAGAAGCAAACAGACTTTGTGGCGACACGTTTTGAAATAATGCATCGATGATTTAAAATAGAGTCTCAAAAATATTGTAATAGACATATGAAGCCTAAAACAATCCTTTAGAGTTGGAATATGAAGTTAAACATGAAACATCAAAACAAGCATTCAGAGAGCAAAGCCATCTTAATCATATGTTGTGTTAGTCACTATATTATTATTATTATTATTATCAGCGCGTCTTACTACCCGTTCAGGTTATACACACTTACGCTAATGTGTAATGGTAGGGTGATTGTGAGATGAAATGGAGGACCTACAGTTTAACGTGGGATCCGAACCACGATGGAGGCCTGGCATTCTCCACATTCACAAGTTGTCTTGTCAGAGGTGAAGGAAGGGTTTGGTAATCAGATAAATCTGTTCCGGGACCGAGGATTGAACCCCGGCCACCAGCACAGAAGTCATGACCTTACCCTAGACCACCAGGTCACCCGTTAGTCACTATAAACTATTGGTATACCCCAGTGACACCAATTAAGCTGGTTAACTTAGGGTTTTGAGTTGGGTTTTTTTTTGCTATTCTTGCATAAGCTTCATTAGCAAGGGTGGGGGGTAGGGTTTGGGGAGGGAGGGGTTGTACAAGAATCTGCTCAAATGCGACACACTTTTAGAACCGATAAAAGTATTGGTAAATTCTTTTATTCAGAAAAATTGTTAATCTATGTTGTGAGCAATGCATAAATCACAAGGCTATATTAAACTAAAATTTCTTCGGTTTGTAAAAAATTTAAAATTTTGATTTTTGTTCATTAATTTCAAGTGAAAATGGGTTAGTTTTCTCACCCTGAATAATTAAAAAGTACGAGTGAAGCTTATACATTCTTGTGTTCTACAAACCTCCACCATACAACTTTCATGGAGTTAAGCTGGCACTGATTTAATACAATATACTATTTAATATTTATTACAAACAACTACTTTTTTAAACCTTAATTTCAATCTTTCATGTTGATAACTCCTTTGAAATAACACCAGGCCAAATATTTCCTCTTGTCAATTTTAATGTCTAGATATGATTGGGTACAAATATAAAGTATGGTACTTACTGAGCTAAATAAAGACAAACGTTTAGAATCAAGTTTTCATATATATTTTCCCAAACCAAATTGTACACTTCTTTAAGGAAGCTGCGAATGTCCTAAATATAAAATAAAATACTTTCTACTCTCTTTAGAGCGGTATGAGAATATAAAATTAACCTCTTTCACTTGTTTTAGAATTAAACTGTTCAATCAAGAACACTCGAAAGTCAAAGACTGATCCAATATATTCACCAGTTCAAGGTTAGCAACACAGACAACTTCCCTTCGTACCAATCACAAGCATCACATCATTGTTCCATTAATCAAATATAACTATACAGTTTGTTAATTTACATTATATATTAGGTTTCTACAAAGAATAATAATAATAATAAAAATAATCTTATACCAACATCCAAGTATTGTTATGTTACACATCCTGATGATTACAGAAGAAAGATGCAACGTCTGGAAAGGCGGCAAGTAATACTTGCCCCTCTATTCTCTTATCAATGTTAATTTAAAGTGAAAAAAATATTAGCTTAGTACCGATTGAAATTTACTAAACTTTTCTACGTTAATTATGATGATTTTATTTTTTTAAATCCTGCAGAATTTGAGATGTTGAGTCCACGCCTGCACATGCATACGCATCATTCCTTTACGGGGTAGGCAAGAAACTGTGCATATAACTTAAAAAACAACTCCGTACTTAATCCATCCTCACTTAACTTTCTCCACACTTCTCTATCCTTGCATACTCCCTTTGCTTTAACAACATCCATACATCGAGTCATACATGCTCTTTTATACTTAGAACTCTCAATGTTTCTCTGTTTCACACATTCCCCTTTCTTTTGATCCACACACTCTACCTTCATATATTTGCTTGGTCACTCGATCTACACTCATCCTCTCAACCTGCCCAAACCAACGTAAGACGCTTCTTTCCCATTCACCTATTGGATTCCCTTCATCACTGACTCTGTCCATACGAGTTTTCCCACATACGTTTATTAGATATATTATTCCAACCGCATTCACCTTGCTCTTGTGTTTCTCCTGACAAACCCACGCTACACATCCGTAAAATAATGTTGGTGTTATCACACTTGTTGGTATGGTCATGTGATGAGGATATATGTAGGGTAAAAACTACAAGGGAGACCAAGAACTAGATGGGAGGTGCAAGTGAGAGGAGAAGGAACGTGAGGGTGGAAGTAAATAGGAAGATGGGGGCATTTAACTAAATTAATAAGCCATATATTGGATTTTGTTTAGCACTGTGTCTATTGCCCATTCAGGTTATAAGCTTCTCTACTAATTATACTAATAGGTTAAGGAAGAGGAAGGTTGCATTTAAAGGAAGTGTATCCACATTTGTGTGGAGAGAAAGTGAAAAATCACCCTCAGTACATCCAAATGGAATAAAAAAAAACCCGTCTCCTCGTCATTGGCATTCTAAAGTCTATTGTGAGATTAGCGTCTTAGACCATGCAACCACCAAAGTGGGTTGGAATTGTGATGAGCTCTCTAATAGAGAGATCTTACTAAAATCTATGTATAGTCATGAATGAGATTTGATTTGACAAATATACCCGTTTCATGATATCCCGATCAAAATATAGTAATAAGATTTTTAAATCAATCAGAGTACCTATATGAAGTTTATGAAGTTTATGAAGTTGGTTCCTTTCACATCTTTCTTCTGATAATACACAAGATACTGATGATATAATATCTTATAAACTCTTTATTTTACATCTATTTATTACAAGTATAATTAAAAGAAAAGAGTCCCAGAGGATCCATTTCTGGGTATATTTTATACGAGGATGAAATAACTATCTACAGATTATTAAAACAAACAAGATATGCACAGAATAACCAGATCTCACAATCAATACAATTTACACAGGGGAAAAAAAAGGGCAAAGTTTTAAAATATGACACTAACAACAAATTGCTATATTTTAGGAATGTCACCATTTATTTGTAGTTTTGTGGCAAAATAAATGAATTCTTTCGACGCTTAATATTTGAAATGAACCGTTAAGAAATAACTTTCGGCAACTTACGTGCACATTAGAGCATAACGGGGTAACGGTTTATTTGGCAATTTTAGAACTCGTCCCGATTTGTTCTTCTGACCCTGAATTTGTGGAGGAATATGAACGCTCTTAAGTATATCACATCTTTTAATATCACAGAAGAACAATAATGATTGTACAAGAGTTAACTTGCAACATAAAACCACTCCCGAGTCGTCGGTGGTTGTGGTAGCCCGATCAGCTCCACACGTCCATCACAGACTCTGACTTAGAATATGAGCAGCTGAGTGGTTAGAGCATTGAAAGCTTGACATGCATGTGTGGCCCCACTTTGTCTTACAGTCCAATTTTCATAGGAAGGTTATTTTGGAAGATACAACAGTCAACATTGATAACATTTTACTATACCATTAATGTTATTTTATAGGTATTGATAATAAGTGACAGCTGCAGATCACATGGCTTGATGTATGAATACATTAGAGTAAATCTATTTTTTTTTGTAATAAATAAAAAGATAGAATATTAGGAAAATGGTAGAGCACAATTAAAAGTAAAAACGTTAAAACATATTTACACACTCTTCGATATTTCAATGCTATAATAGCATCAAAATATCGAAGTGTGTGTAAAGATGTGTTAGTGTTTTTACTTTTATTTGTGATCTACCATTTTCCTAATATTCTATCTTTTTATTTATTACTAAATGTTTTTTACTCAAAACACTTTTTTTCATACATATTAAAATAGATCTAGTAACTTTTCTGTCAGATAAGAAGGTTCTTGCCATGAGAATTATTGGACTGTAATTAGAGTTTGGAGGAGCTATATGCTACCCTGCCTTTCTACCACTGCCTTTGTGTTTCTTTAATTCAGGGTGTACTTCAATAAAATACCTTCATAAACATTTAACAGGGAAGGGTAATGAAAACTAAACAACACATCTTTAACTGCGTTTATCTATTATCTGGAAATTATATTCTAAAAAAGAACTTAAGGGATGTCGCTACCGCCTTTTCAACTGAGAGCTTTCACTCAATAGTGGAATTATATAATACATCTATAAAATTATAATATATTTAAACTAAAATACATTTATCTCAACTGATATTTATCAGTGGTCACGTTTACTGTACAAGCTTACTTAAGCATAATGGGATGCAATGGATCATTTTCAACCATTACCTGGCTTAATTTCACCGCCTCAGGACTTTATTTATTTATTATAATTACTACTATCACCATCATCAATAAATTTAAAGATTTAATAACTTTATCATTAAGTTATTAACACACAACTTAAACCTAAGTATAAGCCCTCGCCGGTTATAGAACCCAGTAGAGGTGTGAGAAATCCACTTCTATGATTGAAAGCTAAATCAAAAACTAAACGGCTTGAGCTTGCGGCCGCTGCTGTTGGCGATGATTGGGATTTTATTCTTGTATATATTGAGAAAATATATATTTTAATAGGAGGTATAACATGTCTACTTTTTAAATTCAAAGGGAACTCAAATAAATATATATAAATATTGTCGAAGTTTGAATGTTCTTTTTATTAATAGTTTTATGTCTGAAAAAAAAATTAGATTGTGGTTATTTGTAAAACTTTATGCATTAAAATTACTTAGAAAGTTTTTAATGTAGATTTTTTTGTAGTACCTAATTCTATTTTGATAAATCAAGCTATTATTATAAATTACAATCCAATTTTTTTTTTTCAAATTAATATTAATTTATAATGTAAATAAAAGAACGAAATGGAATTAAATTGGGTATTTTAGCTTTCAATATTTTTGTTGACAAAGTTTTGAACCTGGACATTTTTTTTTTCTAAGCTGAGCAGAAGTTTATATTTGTTTCAAACCCAAATCAAAATTTTGAAGCTTCACACACCATTACTGGGAAATATCCAAACTGAAGTTTATAAAGCTTGGGGCACTCCTAGGACATGAGGCACCCCTAGAACATGGGGCACCCCTAGGACATGAGACACCTCTAGAACATGAGGCACACCTAATTTGTTGGACAGTAACCAGACACGATAACACTACATCAAAACGGGGGCAACAATAAAGCTTTAGATTTATCATTCATTCTAAAAAAATATCACTTGAAATATCAGGAGAGGGGTACACATGAAAAAGAAATACATCAATAGGCAACTTATCATATATTACAATCAAGATTAAAATAGTTTTAATCAATCAATATAAATTATAAAATAAAATTTAAAAGCAATACTACAATCATTTTCTTTCTATTCCAAACAAAATTAGATAAAAGTTAATAAAAGCACTGTTTTGACTTTTCATAATTTGTTTCTTGAGGAAAATGAGAAAGTAAATAAAAAGTTAAGAGTAAAATTAACACAACTTTTATGCTTTAAATGTAAAATATATGGGGAACAAAAACATTTACCATTATAAGTATAAGAAATATTTTGTATTAAGAGAAGCTTAAAAAACATACCAAGTTGTATTTTTATAATTCTCTGTTGCAGTAATCTCTAGCGCTGTGTTCTACCGGGCCATCCTTTTCGTATCAAGGGGTAATTTTGATTTCTTTTCCAACCAAAATGCTTGATGTGTTAAATGTATTTTGTAAGAAAGAAGTGGTGATGCCTGAAATTAAAACATTTAAAAATAAAAATCATAATAAAGATGGATCCTCAAAATGCCTCTAAGTTAAAAAAACAAACACATAAATTAATTACTTTTCTTTAAGTTTTTTAGATCGATAATAGATGAGGACCCTTGAATCATTAAATATATTCGAGAATTGAAGAAAATATCAAATTCAAGATTAAAAATAAATAAAAATATATTTGTTCTAATATTTTTAGAAGGAATTTGTTTTGGAGCTCTAATACTGAGAATCAAAGTTATAGGATGAACTTAACAACCAGGCCCCAGACCAATAATTTAACATTTTACTGAATGTGATAATAAGTGCTAACATTTAGACACAATTTCTATTTTATATTATATTTTAATTTCCTCTTATGTCCATTATTATTATTATTTCCAAAATTCAGACTCAAAAGTAAAGTGGAGTAGTGAGGTCAGCCCAACCAGATTACTAGAAACCCCTACCAGCTTCGCTGACCACATGGTACAAGGTGTCACTCTTGCAATAGACCACACTACTGGAGACAGGGCTTGATCTTGTTCGGGTGTTCAAAGGGTGGTTTTCCAATCTCCTTCCATGCAAATGCAGGTATACTTCATTTAAATTAAACCTCCCTAATCCCTAGCCCATTATTGTAATTAATATATAGTCTTATATAGTGGGTATTAGGATATGATAATAATAAATCTCTATAAGAAAACCTCTTTACGTTTCATGAGGTAATTGTTTTGTTTTGGAAGTTGCATTGCGCTCTTCACTCTCCTCCCTGCTGAGTTCCGATAGAATGAAACCTAGGTCGGGGGCTTGAGAGGCAGCCATTACCTCTTTGTACATACTACATTGTAAAGGCCATATTGTGTTAGTTCCAGTTATAAGTTTCTATCCACTTTACTGTACCTTCTTCCAAATAATAAGAAATATGAAGCTAGGACAGGCCTAGCAAGCCGGTAGTGGAGAATATACGGCTTGAATAAATTACTTACAACAGGCTGGGAACAGTAATGGAGGTAAAAAAAAAAAAAGTACTGAGAATAGAAAAATTGCAGCCTTTTTTTTATGATCTTTAAATTAATTTCATTTTGCGAATGTAGTGTTATAAATTTAAAAATGCTAACTTAATATATACTTAAAGGTACATTTAATGTTCTCAATGTTTGTAGAAACATGTCTCACAAAAGTGTGACAATGCAATGTGATTGGTTTAGCAGCCCATGGATAGAGCCAGATTTTTTTTATCACCGCGTCTTACTAAGAATATAAATACATTTAAAACAATGAAGATACATAATTTATATACTAATTACACTAATGGGCTAGGAAGTGTTAATAAAAATGAAGTAATCTATCAGCATTTGCGTGGAAGGAGAGTGGAAAATCATTTAGGAAAAACCACCCTCAGTGCACCCGCCTGGGATCGAACGCCGACTGCCCCGTGTTCGGCAGTCTAGTCCAACACGAGAGTAGTGCATGACAAGATCTGTTAGAAGGCCGCAGGTTCCCCACCCCATCCTTTGACCATTTGTCAAGGTGGATACTTCACTCGAATGTTTCTCACCATGACTCGAGCCAAGTGGCGAGGCTACACCACCAGGTCCAGTTTCCGTGCCTTGCTGTCGTCCGCAGAGTCCGGAACAACCAAGGCGGTGGCCGCGTCTTGCCCCTCTTCTTCCTCCACTCCCTCGTGACTCCCCAGCAGGGTCACCCGGGACCCAGACCGGTCCGGTTCGGTCGTGTTGATGGAATGTTCGCCAGATGACACAAAGTTGAAGTTAAGGGTGTCCTCCTCGAGGTCTACCCGTCAACAACAACGTCAATACCGTAATTACAAGCTTGTCAATCTTGAGTGGTTACTGTCTCGCTAATCAGGGTGTGTCTGTGGTGTGACAGTATTAGGGGTGTGCAGTAGGCTAATTGTAATGCATGTTGGGATAATTTACAGTTTAAACAGGAAGAGGTTAAAAGTGCCTTCGAATAAACACTTGTAAATTAAATTTAGTGTTAAAAGCTATTTAAAAAATAAAAAATAAAATAAAAAAATCCGACATAAAACAATAAAATGCAATATTCAAACTTTGATTCGGAATAGCTCCGAACCATAAAAGCGGATTTTTGGATTCGGCACAAGCCTACCGTCTACAATGAAATGTCAGAAGACATAATTCAAACCAACAGGAATTGAGAAGGAGAAATAAAAATATTAACCATAAAATAACTGTTTCAATTTATAGAACATTAGATGCTTCAAGATATTCAGGCTAGATATTTGAATAGTTGGCGCCACTGACAAACCATAATAGGATTGAAGTGTTAAGTGCACTTTCTGAATCGACCGATTATATCAGAACGCGAGAGAGAAAGGTCCTACCAATTTTACCGGGAAAACTATTTTCACACGCCACAATCATCATGGGGTCGACGGCTTTACTTCCCTTACCAAGTAGGCTGTGCTATGGTTTATATCACTCAAGTAAAATCTATCCACCTCGGCTGGGTTCAAACCCCCACGCATTGGGTCCTGAGGAGAGCACTTTACCCTGAGACCAGAGGCATAGACTTCAACATTGCCAATTACCAATAACTAGGAATATTGTTATGACTCATTTTCAGGTCATGCCACCACAAATTATATAAAAGTTAAAATGAAGCCTTATTGACCTACCAAGGGTACCACTATTACATCGCTATACCTATCATAACAGATAATTTAACCTTATATCCATCTACCAACGGTTAAGACACAAGTTTGAACAGAATGTTAGTGACCATGACTTGCCTCTAGCCGTGCTCCCATTGTTCAGTCTCTTGTGCTGAGGAAATGGACTTAAGTATTCCGAAAATTATATAATTATGTGTTTTGTTGTGTTTTAACTGTGAACTTTGAGTCTACAGTTTTCTGGTAAGTGTGTAAGCCTTGCCCTTTGATCCTTCTTTCAATGTTTAGTTTTATCACTAGAGGAGGTAATTCGGCACCAGTACTCATTACTTAGGGGGTTGGGTTTGAACCCGAGAACTTAAAATTTTACATCAGGCAAATGCCAGTACAATTTTACTTGACCGACTTTCTCATCTCTGTCCATATGGTCGAGTATAAAAATAAGATCAAACACCACTTGTCTGCACCTTGATGGCCGGCAGGCGTTCTGTACTGGGAGCTACTACTGGTGGACGATGTGGTGGACAAAGTGTCCTTGAGGGTCCTCAGTATCTCACGAAACTTAGCTTCGTTGGCGTAGGCCTCCGTGCCATCCCACCCGCTGTTGTTCGACGAATGGGAGGATATGGAACCAGTCCGATTCTCGCGGCCCGCCCGCACAAATGGATTCTCCTTTAACAGAAACACCACAGATCAATACTAATAGTTATTTATAAAGAAAGGAATCCTAAATCCTCGAATCTTTAAGGATATTTGGGATACGAGAAAATTTTAGATTTGTGCACAAATCTTCAATTCTTTTCTTTATCTTTAATTTTCCAAGTGACATTTATTTTAAAGCTCCAGCACTGCCTATTGGTAGTTCAGAACCAATTATAATTATAGAATGAACTTAACAATTAACTGAATGTATGACTGTTATAATGAATGGATTATAAGAAAGAATGTTAACATTTAATTTCTATCTGTATTCTATTATTATATTATATTTTGTCTTATGTTCATAATTTCCCCCAAGATTTAGAATTTGAGATTTAGACTCAAGATTTGGATTCATTAAATGGTAAATTCGACCCAACTTCAGTTATTTTACTAATTTATCGTTATAAATTGATGAACTGGCTAGGTACAAATAAAAGGGGTGGGGGGAAATACCATATGGCTTTTAAAATGACATGAAAACAGTTTGCACTTTACACTGCCGCCAATGGACAGAGAGGTAATAGCTGTCTCTTGAAGAAAATCAATCTTTAAGGCCTAATCTCCCTGACCTAGGTTTCATTCTATCGGAACTTATCGGGAGGAAGTGTGAAATGCGTAACACGACTTATTAAAAGAGGAAACCTAAAGGAGAAAAAGGAAAGTGGTAAAGTATGAGAGAGATGGATAGCGACATGACTAAACTGATTCGGCCGCAGCCTGGAAACCATTCATGATGATGATGATGATGATGATGATGATAAGTGATATAGGTGCAACTCTAGTTTTAAATTGTAAACTATGGGACCTAGTTTTTTTTTTTTAGCAAGTGTGTCAAACTAGCCCTTTTATCATTCATTCATCTTTTTAAAACTAAGCTAGCTAATGGTTGACTAATGTTGCTGTTTCTCTTGCGTGTTTATTTGTTTCTAGCAGCTCACACACTTACTTCCCGCCTGTCGGGGTTAGGGCGACTCACCCTTTGCGGAGCAAAAGTCCCTCCGCCTTGCTGTGTAACAGTCTCCCCCCTCACGAGGGGTGTAGTATCGTCTGTCTCCGTGTCGCTGCCCGAATCTGAGACGTGCTCGTCGTGGGCAAACACCTTGCGTTTGCATACTGGACACACCCGACGGTTCTTGGTCAGCCAGGGGTCGATGCATTTACAGTGGTATGCTATACGGGAGGAACCGAGTCAATTAATCAGCTCTCAAGTGCGGATCTACCACATTTAATGATCGCTGTGAAGCACAGGTTTGAGATTTTAGACTTAAATTGATATCATAATTCCTGTTTTTTAAATGTTAACTTATATATTTTGATTCTTGATTCCTCAAGATTTACAATTTAAACGTTTTTCATGCATCCTATCGCATTATAACTAAGCTATTTTTTATTTATACACTGTCTGACAACTTATCTCAGGGTCCTGGGTTCAATTATCGGCATTGATGAAAATATTGGTTTACCCTTTCACATTGATAAATTGATAGCCGGGGACTGGATGTTGTGCCTGTCCCAGTCTTAAGTTATATTACAAGACATATGAAGCTGCGCCAGTCCTAGCCAGCCGGTAGTGGAATATATACGGCTTGAATAAAAAAGTGTCCACAAGCTTGAAACAGTCAAGGATGTACAATAAGGATCCTACCGTGCGAGCAGGGAAGGACTCTTAGCTTCTCGCCCTCCTGGTAGTCCTCCAGGCAGATGGCGCAAGTCTCGTAGGGGTCCCCCTTAGTAAACTTGGAAATGGGGATCTTCTTCAGGGAGGAGGAAGGCAACCGGTGGCGCTGTTGGCGGCGCCGGTCCTTGATGCACTTAACCACCTGATACGCCAAGGATTAGAGAGGATCAAATCTCAAGTATAAATTAATTTTAACATGTTTTTAAATAAATGTTTTTTTGTACTTTTCTTCTAACTGTAAAGGTTCATCCCCGCCCCGTGTCTTAGTACCCTTTCGAGTTATTCGATTATTTACTAATTATGCTAATGGGTTAGAGATGAGTAAGGTTAAAGTACACCCGACCGGGGTCAAACCACAATTTCCCTGTCATCGGCCGTGTAGTCTAGTCTATTGCGACAATGACGCCTTAGACCATGTGACTATAAAAGAAGATCAAGTATAAAGGTAATAGAATAAGTAATTTTTTATGAATTTCCTGAAATTATATGAAAATATTATCAAAATATATTCTCTAACTCAGTTTACTTCTAATAGTGCACCCAAATATGCAAGAGGTTGTGAATATATTTCCTACAGCTGAATTTTTATAGGAAGAACATTTTTAGAAAATATATGTTCGAACACACGAACGAGGTTCGGAGGAGATTTGGGGCAGGGGAAAAGTCCAACAAATTTGTTGACGATTTTAGTACATTCTGGTTCCGATATGGTAGTTTCATTCGTATAAAAAACAAAGGCCAATAACACTCAACACTCGACACTATCAGTATGTGCCATAGAGAGGCAGTGTCGGGGTGTGAGCACAAAGAGTTGCGGTCTCTAGGGGCTAAGATAATGTGTCAGATTGAATGATGAGTCATCAGTCACCTTACCGCGGGTGTTTGGTAGCTATGACGGGCAGGCGGTGGAGGGTAGGAAAGAGTGAGCGATGTTTTGTTTTGAATTCAGTCACCCGTTATATCACGGCCTAATTACACGGTGATGTGTGCGCAAAGTTTATTTAAACTCGTGACATGCGTATTATGATAATTGATTGTGTAGCCATGAAACTGTGGTTTTTAGTGGACCTATTAAAGTTTGTACATTGTACAATAGATAAATGTTTATATAAAAAAAAAGATGGTTTAGTGAAACAAATGTTTATTATGCCGACTTTTAAGAACAAACAAGAAGTCTACTGTGCTTATTGTGAATGGCGTGGCAGACGTAATAAACTCGGATATCACATATCTAAAATACATGCCCAAGAAAAAACCTAGAAGTAAGGATTAAGAGAGTATTGCAAGCTTTGTAAAACGTAAATTGTGTGATCAGGAAAAACTCATAGTCATAAATAGCGATAGTATTTCCCCTAGTGTAGTTGATAGTGATAGACCTTGCAGTAGTGGCGAGTCTATGAAAAAACAAAAATTCTATGAAAATAAAAAAATTAAACCAAGGCTTCCCAGAATTAAACTCCATTGCCTCTTACTCTCAAAATGTAAAATTAAATGTTGGTACTGGTAACCCTACTGGTATCAATGAACAATTAATAACAATATGTAATGCACACAAGGAAATGGGAAGATTGCCATTTCTGGGAGACAACTAAATGTTTTATAAGGTAGATACAATAAGAATGACTATGATTAAAAATATATTTAAATTTGAATTTTCCAAAATATTTAGAAGGTAATAATCCTTATTCCCTTCAACCTCTATCAAATATTATAAGTTTGATTTTGAATACTATGGTTTTCGGGGATTTTTTTTATGAAAATGTTATGTTCTGGGGAAATATTGGAACTCCGAACATATTCTGCACCCCTGATTATTAGTACACAGCATGTATAGCAGTTATGCTTGCTGTCTCCAAAGTAACATTTGTAAGGTGTTTGCAGTAGATTATTTTATTACTAATGGATATGCTAACAAAACATTCTTTATTGCAAATATTGATTTGCTTAGTAATAATATATTATCAATAAAAAGTGTTATCAAAAGAGTCTACTATTACTTTCCTAAAGATTAAGTTGTATAATTGATGTTTTAATGGCTTATTGGAATAACAAAATATATTAATAAAAATATTATGTTTTTTGGTTCCACTGTTGTGGCAATAAGCTCTATTATAGTGCATGAAATAATAAATTAAATTAAAAAGTATTATGTTAACACTTTTATCTTGTTATAACTGGTCACAAAAATAAAATGTTTTTATAACTTAGAGAAAGAGCCATACAAAATATTTGTTTCAAAATAAAACTTTTTATTTTGTAAACAGCATAAGAACACAAACTACATCGACGGTTTGTGAGAGATCTTAAACCACCCTTGTTATGGCTGGTTATGGTTGATTTTAGACGAGTACGCAACAATTTAGAAGCTTTCATTTGAAAAGTATTTTCAATTGAACCATATTCCCCGCTTCCACAAAAAAAAAAAAAAAAAAAAGATCCAAACAATTATTTTCATAAGTTTGTGTTTCAATAATGTAGAAAGGTTGATAACTTAAAAACAAACAACTGAAGATTTGGTCTTGGTGAACGGAAACAGGTAACTTTACCTAGCCATCATATACCCGCTCTCCTACTCGGGATGCCTTATTATTAACAGAGGACAAACGCCGAAAATAAACAAATTGTAATGTAGCATCATAACCTCTCACCGTGAAGATGACGCCGACTAGGAAGCTGATGCCCACGACGATGGCGAATGGCAGCAGCAAATGTGTGTTTATGTTGAAGGGCATGTCATCGTTGATGACGACGTAATAGCCGTCCCTCCACTGGTAGTGGTCTCGGATTATCACGCCCGCCTGCTCCCCCACAAACACGGACGGAATGCGGATCCCTGTAGAGTTCTTGGCGGACATGGGCTCTGAGATGATAAAGACCAACAAGTGAAACGGGACATCTTGAAGAGCCGCCAATATTACCTGTTCGTCAAGTGGTTAATTCAAAAACAGGAAGCGGTCTTCACGTTAAAATATATATTTTTAATTTTCTTGGTAACACGTCTTACTACCGGCTTCTTATGTACCCGCATTTGCATGTAAGGTGCTGGTCACCATAGCCTACATACCATATTATGTCTTAATGAGAAATTAAATCCACATTTTCTAGAATCCCAATCTCAAATTATTGCCAAGATTCAAGGGATTTGAAGATTCAAACATTTGAGTGTCCTATCTTTAGTTGTTTGTGTGTGTGTGTGTGTGTGTGAGTTAAGGGTAAAGAAAATTGATGTTAACTTATATTATTACTATGCTACAAACATTAAGAATATATATGTTATTGTTACATTTCGTATCTGTCCCCTCTCCCCTCGTCTGGAATTGGAATAAAGTAAACAACAATTATAAATAGCACATACCGCATCGCTCATTCAAAATAAACCACACAACGTCGAGTACAACATCAGGCGGGTAAACATTTCAACTTTATAAATTACAAGAGATGTTGGAGTTGAGAATAGAAGCAAATACATCAACTAATTAGTTATTTCGATTAAAATTTAATAACACAAGCTCCCGACTTGAGCTCAGATCATAGGATCTAACTTTGAAATGGTTACATATCATTCGGTCAACCCCTAAATCAACAAAAACAAAGGTCTATTTGCAAACTCGTCAACAATGTCCACAAGGTGACTCACTAGTGTTGATTCAAGTGGAAGTTTGTAGCAAAGACTGACAATCAAGATGTCTGACTGTCATAAGAAGAGGTTTGTTCATGTGTCGAGATACCTTGTGTAATGTCCATTCATTTAAAGTGTATCAATATCTGCATTTATGAATCACAGTTAACTAGTATATTTTTTATATATATGTGTGTGTGTGAAACTGATAATCTAATGTCAGACACTTTAACTCAGTAGATTGAGTGTATGCCTACTGAGCTATAAGAGTCCCGGGTTCGATTCCTGCATGGCTGAAAAATATATTGTTGGTGAAATGTGGGTTTCCCCTTTCACAGTGATGAATTAATGACCGGGGGTCTGGATGTTGTGCCTGTTCTAGGTCTACATTAGTTTATAAGTTGTGTGTTGATAAAATTAGTTGGTTTAGAAAGGACACCTTAAATATCTCAAATAAAAAAAAATGATAATCTAATAGGGTGTGGCTACAAAACTTATTTTATAAAATTCCTCTCCTTTTCCAGGAATGTTATACAGAATTTATAACAAATACATTTTTAGTTTTTTTAGATGAATAGTTTTTTCATTAACTAAATATGGGTATCTAATATTTAAAAAAATGCTAGCATCTACTAAACATAAACATTTATACAAGGTAACTACAAAGTACTAGAGGTTTTAAATGACCATCTCATTTTAGCACAATGCCATTTTGTTAACATACGGGAAACAAAATATCTCATATTTATATGTGTTTAAGCGTGAAATTAATAGTTTTTTATAAACAAGTATTTAAATTCAGTCCATATTATTTTATCCTCCTGACAATTACAGTTTTTTCCTCCTTGAAGCCAACAAATGTGGTTTTAATAAATGTTTTAATAGGTTCATTTTTAAAATAAAGAGAGTGAAATGACCCACAATAATATTAATTATAAATAAAAAAACAACATAATTGACTCATGGTTTAAAAGGGAGTTAAGTTAGGCCTTGATAGAAAAAAACTTGCATTGGTGGTCGAGCAGTTTAAGGCGTTACTCTCGTTAAAGTCTGGGCGGCTGATGATACTGAGATCAAAGTTCAAATCCTGGGAGGGTGTACTAAGGGTAGTTTTATTTGTGTGTGTGTGTATTACTAGAGGGAGGATAGTAATAGTATTGCAGAGAAGTGGTCTGGTTCGGATACGTCTGTTTCAAACTTATCATTTCTTTTTAATTATATGCCTTTGCTCTCTTTATTGTTATTTTTTATAATTTTACTAGAGTCTGTTCATGAAAGGTTTTTACCTGGATGACAGTTCAAAAATCATATGTTTAGGTTTTGGGTTGGCAACACTTGTAAAAGAGCACTGTTTTGTTATGAATGTTAAATTTTTTTAATTACCTGTTTCATAACTTTTAATCATTTCTTTTTACCCAATCCGAAACGATATTTTAAACATAATTAAAAGTAATGTTTCTTCATTTTGGAATGTTATCTATAATGTGTAATATAGTGCACACATCAATACCATTTAATACCGGCATCATATTTACTTAGAAAAGAGAAAATATTTTTATAGGCTGTATATAATAAATGATTTTATGAATATTTTATCGTATTTTGAAATATTTAACTGAATAGTATATTTTTATCCACTGCGTGGGTGCATCATTGTAAAAAACTTGTTTCTGTCACGTTCGACCCCATGGTTTAAATTCAGTCGCCATTTTGAAGCTATGTCATTAGACCTTTTGTGAAAGTGATGTGAATAATATTTTAAGTGGAATAAAACGATAAATAAGCTTTGTGCCCAACCTCAAATAAATATAAAAAAATTTGGCCTAAATTAATGTGGTTAACTATCACATTCATACATTGCATTTGTTTTCATTACAGTTATCCAAAGTGATCGATGTCAGCTGTTGGCGTAGGGATATTTTAGGGACTATTTCTAGTAACGTTTTGAGCTGTCGTCCAAGTAAACTAAGGTTGTGAATGAATTATAGGTTCATAATTTTTTTAAAAATAATTCCAATAAGATTAAACTGCGCTGTTGAAGCACTTTATATGATTTTGTATTTTTTTCAAAGTGTCTGACAGAGCCTCGTAGTAAATAATGGAACTAGAACTGTCTTGGAGGCTGTCTATAAACTTTGTCAAGCTATTTTTTTTTTTGTTTGATCCTTTGCTCCTTTTGTCACAATTTTGTGAGCCTCACCTTTTCTAATATTATTTCACACTATCACGCAAAAACCCTTCTATTTAAATATTTGTTAATTGTAAAGGCTATTTAACTCTTTTATTGAAACATGTTTGTACGTGTTTGACGATCCCAATCAACAAGTTGATCATTCGTTTGTTGATATGTGCGTGCCGTTGGGTTTATATACTAACACAGAACACTGTATGATGCGCTTAGTAATCTCACACATTATCTAACTATCCTCCCCCCTCCCCCTCAATATGCACACGTGGTTTATGGACAACCACTTTAAAGATTATTTATGGGTGGTGAAAAACTTTGAGCTAGATTAGTTTATAGGTTCTTGAATTTTGCCGATAGTTTGTCACCATCGATAAATGATATTTCTAAAAAAAATGTTTAGTTCCAAGAATTTTTTAACTATAATTTGGTAGTTTGGGATAAAGTTTGAAAACGAAACTCACCCAAATCACTAGAATTCACATTGTGAATGATGGCAGCACTATAGTTTGCGGCTTGAGCATGGCGCACTTTGTCTTCAAAAGTGCAGCCGCCAAAGCGCTTGATAAGCACCACCCATTGGTCGGGAAAATCAGGCACACTCAGATTCGGAGGTGGTTCAATGGGCTTGCACGCAGTGGGTGGTTGGGCGTAGACTACCAGGCCCTGCGCACAGGCACCACCACATGAAGGGTATTCCAAAAATAGTTTATCAAAATTGTAAAACTAGATTCAAAGTTACAGAAGGTCACTTTTTAAATGTAAAGCGAAGATTGAAACATACGAGGCTAAGTCGAAGTTAAAGATAGAATTTTTGTTGTTGTCAAGTATTACATAAGTACAGTATTGGCCATTTTGAACCCCCCCTTCTCTGCTCCTTGCTTGATTGTAGTTTTTTTTTAAATCTGAACACAAGAATAACAATTTTTTAATGCAATTTATGTATTGCTGATAATTATTAATGTAAAACGTGTTAATCAATGATGTGAAATAATTCACAGTAAATACTTGTAAAATGAATTGAACTTTATTATACTAAACAGAAAATTTAAAAAAATTATTAAATAAAGAAGAAAAATTACACTTAAAATTGAAATTAGGCTATAAAAAAATATTAATGAATACATACATTATTAGGTTTAGGTAGTTATAAAAACCTCTAAACTATTTTTAATCTGATGACCAAGAGTGTCAGGGTCAAGGGGCATTCCTGTCCATCTCTTTGTTTTATGTAGGCAGTGTTATGACCACCCCCCTGCTCCCCTTGTCATTAAAAATAAGCAAAGCTCGAACCTCCCTTATGCTGGGATCACAATCAACTTAACGTTAACGTAACGTAACTTAACGTAACGTTCACTTAAAGTTAACTTAACTTATGTGTGATCACGATTCACGTAACTTAACGTAACAACTCGAGCCAAATATCTGCATTCTCGAGTATGATCTGTGATTTTGTACTATTTGTAAAGTGATGATCTGTGAATGTTTACAGTTTTCAATCAATATAATAAATATCTATTACTAAACTTTTTTGATAAATTTAGTTCCCTATTTTAGTTTAATTATTTTGTTTCAATGTCTGATCACAAAAACTTACACTAAAGAGTAAACATTGCTCATAATATCAACAAATGAATTACTAAATAGCCCTGTTGACGTCACTCGCATAATGATTGGCTGGCTAGATCACGTGATACCCGTAAAGTAAAAGACCTCCCAGACATCTCTTACGTTAAGTTAACTGCAAGTCAACGTTAAGTTAACTGCAAGTCAACGTTAAGTTAACGTTGATCGTGATCCCGGCATTACACCCCTAAGGTGCTTAGATAATGCTTGAACGCTAGTTTAAATTTTAAAATTATTCATTCAGTGTATACAGGTCAGAGGTTTACAGCCGGCAGCTCACTAAGTTTTCCGGAACAATAATCTACTGTAGTAGAGTCGAGATTTTTAGCTGAGAAAAGGAAAGTTTTGAATTGTGTGAGAAAAAATCCATGAAAGATCTAAATGAAGTTCATTCAGTAATAAACTTAATTGCAATCTATTTTAATAATAATTTGTGGTCAACCTCAGTGGTCTTAGGGTAAAGTGCTCGCCTCAGGACCCGATGTTTGTCGGTTCAAACCCAGTCGAGGTCAACAGATTTTTCTTGAGCGATAAAAATAAGTAGCACAACTTTTTTCAGAGGGGAAGTCAGTCTCATGTCGACTCTGGCATGTAAAATATCGTGAAAAAAAAACTTTGTCAGTGAAATGGGTAAGACTTTTTCCTCTAGCTCATAGAAATTATTGTGTGCTGATATAATCATTCGGTTCAGAAATTGCACGTTTAATACCTCACATATATTTTTAATGTGTATCCGTGAGAGTCATATTTCCCTTTAACCCATCAGACAATTAAAATGTGGCCGGCAACTCGACTTGTGGATTTAATTGTGGTTCTTAGGCATTTTTAAGTTGTAAGCCCCTGATCGAGTTTATAAAAACAAAGCCTACTATATTATTTTATGCTAACATAGGCTTATCTGAATTAATGCTGGCTTAGGTTATAGATATCATTTTATCTCTAGTTAGTGTTGAAATACTATTTAGTGAGATGAATGACTGATCCTAACAGCCACACACTCACAGAGTTACACGATTAGGATTGAAGATGTCCGGGAAAGAGTGGGAGTACATGAGATAGTAGAGGAAGCAAGACCGAGAATTGGTATGGTCATGTAATGAGGACGGAAAAAGAAAGGATGCCAAATAAATTGTTGGAAATGAAGTAGGCCTCTGTAGGACAAAAGACCACAAGCAAGACCAAGAAATTGATGGAGGAGCAGATAATAACAAATTTGTGATTGAAAGGAAAATAATAATGAATTAGGAAAGAGGAAGATGGAGGTATTTTACTAATGAGACCCGGCCTCAGGATGATATTCTCACAAGCGAGTGGGATCAGGTTCTAGTTTGTGGCACTGACCTTGAGCCCATCTAGAGGCAGACTATCTCCGAACCTGGCTTGCAGGTCTCTGAACTCGCTCTCCACTTCTATATGAAAATCCAGCCGATAAACAAGTACGTCAGCCGCCACACACGTCACCGCCAGCAGGTACAACACCGCCACGTGGCGCAGCAGCGAGCACCGCAGGTACATGGTATGCCTCTCAGCTGACGGGCGCACTTCGGATGAAGACAAGCTCGTACCACATTACGTAACTGTTCCGCCGACACGGCCCAGTGAGTCCCAAAGAAAGTCGGACCTCTGACGGAATAATTTCTTTCAAAAATAAGACAGCAATGTTTTCAGAGCTAGGAGGGATAATATTATATTATTTGTATTTTAACAATCTTTATTTTTAGCACCGCATCTTACTGCCCGTTTTGGGTTATAAACATAGGCAATCATACTAATTATGTTAATTTGTTAGGGTTGAAAAAGGTTGAATTTAGAGTGTACCCATATTTGCATGGAGAGAGATTGGAAAACAATTTAGAGAACAACCCCTCAGTACACGCACTGGGAATGAACCCCTATCTCCCAGTCTTTGGCAGTGTAAGTATAGTGCGATAGTAACGCCATATACCATGTGGCCACTAAAATGGGATTTTAAAAGTCTTAGCAGCAAACTTAATGGAGTAGGTTGTTCCCTACAACAAAATAAAATACCTGGGGCCCCAATTTTTTTTAATTCCTTTTTTAAAATGTAATCCCAAACAGGTGTATCTTTGCCACTTGCATTATCATCTTTTTCCTCGACTCTAAATAATTATTATCAGTCGTTAGCTAAGTAAAATTGCAATACATTTTTTAAAACAATTTATTCATACAACTCTATTTTGTTCACTTAGTATGGCACTAGGCCTAACTCAATAAATTACAACATATAAATAAATCTCTGTGGGATGTATGACTTGCAGCCCTCTCCATGATTTTGTCCTGCCTGGATACCTATCGATCAACTAACACACAATGTGGACTCAAATGTTATTTTAATAAATATTGCAGAAATACAGCATTTGAAATGTTATTCCTTTCCACATTTTCTTTCATATAATTCATACATTTTAACTCTGTGCAACACTGGAGATTAAAAGTACAAATGAATCCGCTTAGAAATAAAGGTTAGGCCCATGTATTTTATTCAATCAACATTTTATTTTTGCTATAAAAATATACTAATCTAAGTTACTTTTATTAAATATGTCGGAAAGGTTGCAGTTTTAAACGCGGAACCCTCAATTTTAATTTGTATGTGGCCTTTCAAATCATACAAGTTTCACACCCCCTTTTATAAATAGAGGAATCCCTTCTTCAAACTCAAGATTATTTAAAATATAAAACCAGATTATGATGGAATTATTAAGTAGGTATTGTTGCTACATAAGTAAAGATAGTATTGGGCACATCTAGTTTCAAATCAATAAATAAATTAAATAGCTCATATACCTTGGAAGGCCTCAACTATATCACACTTTGAGATGAATCTTTCTGAAGTTAACAGTTCGTTAAATATATTAACCTAAAATTTAACTCAAACTTAATAAAGAATTAACTTCAAAAAGTACTGACACTAATTGTTTTGACTGGTTCATATAAGAGTTTAATAAAAACTTCGAAACGTCACAACATACATAAAAATGGCCTTCCCAATTCCCATGATCACAAAGCTCATAATTTGGAAACAAGCGAAGTATATACCATCAGTCTGCCTAACGTTTGAAAGTTAAATTAGCTTCAATACAATAATGAGGCAGTGAGTTAGTACAAATCCCATTTACTTTCGACAAATAGATACATTTTATTCCATGGACGTCAAAGACGAGGATAATTGAGTTGTAATGCTTGGATTATATTCATGGATAATATATAATTATTAAATATTAACGAATAGTGTGTACACTACAAACTAATAATAAATAATGCGTAAAAGGTTGAACAACATTACTTTCAAAGTCACTCCAAACCAATGGAGTTGAATAGCCAGGAAACAAGAGTCCCAAACACAACTTAAAGTTTATAGTATTTTCGGGCAGAGACAAGTATACTAGAAAACTTCCACGCACAGTTCTATTGGCTGGGTTTATTATTTGTGGAGGAGACGACCTAAGCGATAAACTATGAACTTTTTTTTAGTTGTATTTACCAGTAGCGAGATATTTATAACTAATGACATCATTGAAGCTTCTATAAATATTTTGATAAATTCTAGGATCAAAATTTAAAATAAATGGTTTCACCGATTTAAATAAGTACCCCGTTGAACTTGCTCATATTGTGGATATTTGATGAACATCTGCTACTTTGGAGCAAGCACCCTTCCCTTCCATGATTTTTAATTAGATTAATAAAACCAAAAAGATTTGCCTATATGTACTTTCTAAATCAAAAAACGTGCACATATAGATGTTTATGTGTTTGCTGTTAAGTCCACTCTAATCTATACATCACTTCTTTTTAAGAAAGTAATTTATTTCTAATTTGTTTAGTATCACCTTTCCTTTTCACATTGAACAATAAACTTCCAATACCAACTATATTTGGCCCGGCTTTGGTTGCCGCATGGTCTAATGCACTACTCTCGTAAACTAGACACCTGATGACAAAGAGATCGAGGTTCGAGTCTTGGTTGTGTGGACTGAGGGTGATTTTTTTTTGAAATGGTTTTTCACACTCTCTTCATAAAATGTGGGTACACTTCCCTCTAAATATAACTTTCCTACAATCCTCAAAACATTAGTGTAATTAGTTCATGAGCATACAACCAAAATGGGTAGTAAGACGCGGTGCTAAAAACAAACAATGGTAGCTAGATCTCTTTCAGAGACGTCGTGAGCAAACCACTTTCTCTTGATCTGCCAAACATATAACTCTCTGCACTAACTGATTCCTATTCGACCATTTGAAGTACTTGATCACACCCAAACATATAACTCTCTGGAATAACTGATTCCTATCGACCGTTTGAAGTACTTGATCACACCAACATATAACTCTCTGCACAACTATTCTATTCGACTTGAAGTACTTGATCACACCCAACACAAGAGTTGTACGACACTGGTGCAGTTAGGCGGGGTAAAAATATATGTTTACATTCATCAAATAAGATGTCTTGAGAATGATTAACACAATTGTCTACTAAGAGAAGCATATTTCTGTCTCGTGCATTGAATGTTGCATTAATAGCACATAGAAAGTCTTTAAATAATACGAGTACTTGGCACTGCGTCTTACTACCCATTTGTGTTCTAAGCCAAGTCTTTGAAAATCGATGACTTTATTCACGCTTTTGATTTGGTTAAGTTGGTCGCAGGAGGATTCTTTACATTTTTGAGACACTGAGTTTTCTCAAAATTCTCAATAAGGGGGGTGTTCAAGTATTATGTATGCACATTTTTGGCCATTTTTACCCCCCTCCTCCGCCTTGTAAGCAAAAATAAGCAAATGCTTGACTCCCCTCTTGCTTATGTAAGATTTGTCAACTCTTTTTAATCTGTTCACAGAAATAACCATTCTATTTGTAATACAATTTTGCTTATAGCCTCAACAGGTAGTATGTCGTGATGATAAAAAAAATAATTAAAAATTAATGCAATGTATAAATTGTTGGCAATTATCATTATAGAGGCGTAAATTAATATAGTAAAATAATTAACAAATTAACACTGGTATACAATGAATTTAAATTTATTGAACAAGTGAAATTGAAACAAGTTACAACATTATAAAAGTTTAAAAATTTTCATTTACCTTCAATTGAAGTTATAAAAAAGTATTATTTGTGAATACTAGAATATATTTATAAAAAAAAAACACCCTAAACTCTATTTAATCCAATGACCAAGGTCCTTGAATTCACGTCTCAACACTTTATGTTTTTATTTGGGGGCGAAGTTAGATCACTCAAGCTTTGGCTTACTTCTATTGGCTTCTCCACTCGGCATCTTGATTGCTGCCCGAAACTGCCCGAAATCCAAGTGGCTTGTGATGCAAGTTTTCTCTTTATTACACAAGTATTGTTCTGACCCTCGAACCCTCCTGTCAGAAAAAATAAGCAAAGCTCGATACCGCTCCCCCGTCAGAAAAAATAAGCAAAGCTAGAACCCGCTCCCCCGCTTAAGGTGCTTATGTAATACTTGAATGCCCTCTAACGATGAACACTCATTTGTCTGCTCGTCTGTCCCCCCCCCCCCCCCGGCAGGTCTCTCCTTTCAATACCAATGTTCGGTTAGGCAAGCACTTGAAAAAGTGACCCTTTCATCTGCATTATAAATGTCTCAAGCTTCAGAGCCCCTCCAGCAGCTTCGGTAGCTACCAAACCAGAGATCTGTGGCATTGGTGGTGTCTTTCTTAAAAACATAACAACCATCACTCCTGTATTAACTCTCTTCAGGACTAAACATTTCGACCAATAGATGCAGGAAAAATTGATAAATCAAGGAACAATTGATTCAGGTTTTATTTCCATGGTTTAAATAGGATTCGTTCTGGGACCAATGAAATTGACCAATACATTCGGGAACGAAAGATGGACCTTTCGCTCTATTTCATTTTAATTTGCAACATTTGTATTGTATTGTTAAAAAATAAGATAATGATTATTTACCATTCAAAATTTCAAATATTCACACACACCTAACTCCACAGTAAGTCATTTTGTTAAATAAATAAAACAACTAGCATTTTAAATATATATTTATTTTACTAAAGCCACTCAAAAGTACAAGCAAACCTTACTAATACAGATTTGATATATATACACTTTATATTTTAAAAAACAATTACTTCGGAATAAAGTCAAAATATATTTATTCAAACATTTTATCAAACAAAGAATTCAACACTACAAATGTAAAAAAACATTTTTGTTGATACTTTGATATAAAAAGTTTATAGATCATGTCTATAATTAACAAAAAATAATCACAAACATAAGGATAGGAAGTTAGATTGATATTCACCCACTCAACAGGTAAAAGAAAAAGTTAAAAAAAAACAACACAAAATGAAATTAAGCCAATATCTCGACGTTGGATCTTGGTCAGTAGAGAATTAACCAAGATTAGATGACAGTTGGAATATCTCAATAAATGATTTGAAGTGTTAACTGTGTGCTTCTAAAGTTTAGTGCTAAGGTGGCAGTGTAGGGAACGCAAGAAAAGGTGGTTTTTAAATTTGTATAGCTAAATAAATAAAAGATTGCTCCAGTAGAATCATAAGATTTAATTTTCTTCAACTAAATACCATCGGTAAAGAAGTAAAACATGTGTTTGATCTGAATTTTATGACAGTCATATTGTGTGTGACCAAAGGAAAATATATTAAATTTAAAAACGAGAAATTTAGTCGCAATATTTAGATCGATAGCACTATACTATTTAAATACACTAACAAACTTTTAATACCAAAATACAGCCTTTTATGTAGTGAAATACAATTATTTTATTTGCCTCAGATCAGTGAATCTACACTGAATATCATCTCTGAAGGAACTGCATGGTTACTATTGGGATACACTGTTGTCAATCACACCTAAAATACAAGACAAGTTTTGTCTCACTGGTTAGTCAAGTTTGCCAGTAACTCCTTCTTACGCCAGCACACTACCTTCAGACATAACTGAGGGTGAGGAGAGAGAGCAAAGGTCCCAGGTTCGATTCCCATGTCCAGGTGTGATTTTTCAATTTTCAGAAAGAGAGTGCAAAGCTAAAGCTTTTTTTTTCCATCAGACCTGCAGTTTCCTCAGCAGTGATATTGGCGTTTTTAGTCCGCTAGATACCAATTTAACCTTTTAAACAGTAAAAATGGTGTCCATCTTATTCAAAACACACACACACACACAAATTTTCATATGTAGTGCTGAAAGCGTTATTATTTAATAGAATCAGTCTTAAACATTTGCTATCACAAGTGAAAACTACAAATATCTTATAACTTACACACATGTGAAAACTATAGAGGCATCGTAACCTACACAAATGTGAAAACATCTAGTTTTTTTTTTTTAAAAAAAAGCACTTTATTTGTTACTTATTATTCACAATTTTTACGGGAGAAACCCATAGTTTCTGAATAGCGGGTAATAGTTGTACAATATAATTTAGTTTTACAAAATAATTAATCTATTTAAGTAAAGGTATAACCTATGTAAAATAAGATACCCGACTATTTTTATATAAATTACAACACTGGTTTCAAACATAAACCAGTTGAAGCTCTATCTTCAAAACTAGAGGTGTGTTGCAGGACACAGTCCATACAAACGTGTTTGCAGGAAATACCTGCCTCGTGGTGAAGTTAGCTAACGTGCTAGTTTAGTGTCGAGCTAGACTGCCGAGAACAATAAGATTGAGGTTTGAATCTTGCTCGGGTGAGCTGGGGGAAGATTCCCACTCTCCTACCGCAAAAATGCGGGTTCACTTCCTCTGTATTCAACATTCCTAATCCCTTACGGTAATTAGTAATCTATACTTATAAAATAACATGTCCTGACTGACTGATTCATCATCGCCGAGCGCAAACTATCAAGGCTACACGTATGAAATTCGGACTGTATATTCATTTTGTTATGTAGGCACCCACTAAGAAAGGATTTTAGAAAATTGCACCCCAAAGGGGTCAAAATAGGGGATGATAATATTATGATAATAGTATGAAAGTCCGTCATTTTGAAAGTTACATAAACAAAATTTTGTATTTCGGTTATTGACGTAAAACAAATAAATACGTGTTTCAGGAATTTTGTAAATTTTATTTAATAAGGGATGAAAAAGGGGGTGAAAGTTTGTATCGGACTTGCATTATTTTTGATCTGAGGTCAAGTTATGGTCATCAACGTAACGTAATATTTTAAATTAATCTGTAAATACATATGTATATTTTCGTATTTGTATATAATCAACTTCCACGCGAGCAAAGCCGCGGAAACAGCTATTAGTTAAGCATATAACCTGAACAGGTATAAAGGTATGGTGCTAAATAAAAAAAAAAAATATTGCAGGGCGTCTTACTACTCGTCTAGATTATGCATATTTTAATCAAACAAGTGTGTAAGAGAGGAGGAAGGTATGATTTTGAGGAAATGTAGCTACATTTGATTGTAAGAAATAGGAGTGGGCAAAGTCCATTTTTTCCAATCAATATATCAACTTTTTTTCACTCCTTCAAAATGTTTTAAGAGATTAAAAGTTTATTGTGAATGTCAAAGTAAAGCAGAGCTTTGACTTCACTCTCTTCAAACACTCTCTATTCAATATGACAATACTAGTCATACTTCTGTACGCAACACGATTTCAGTTAAGTCGATATTTTATTTTTGTCCATTGAATGGAACTAACAGTTCGACCAATATTTTTGAGATCTCCACAATTTGTAGAGTGTTTTAAAAACTTAGAACAAAGACAACAAAATGGCAATATAACAAATATTTAGATGTAAAAAAGTAAAATATACACAAAGCCGATCTTGATTTAAAATAAAAATTACCCAGAGTTTATTCAGTTAATCTAATCACACACACACACCACACGTGCACACACACGCACACACACACACACATGCCACACACTCTCTTTACTAATACAAGTAACTCTTAAAGGAACTTTAGACAAATTCTAATTATGTTAAATTAAATTAAGAAAACACTATTTAAAACTATATCTAGATATTATATATATATAAAAAAAATTGCAAAAAAACCCAACTATTATGTCAAAAATTATGAAATTCGAATCTTATTTGAAGCTTGAGTTGTGGTTCAAAACAGTCTCCAGCATTTTTATTTATTTGTATTATTATTATTAGCACCTCGTCCTTACTACCCGTTCGGGTTATACGCACTTACGTTAATGTGTAATAGTAGAGTGATTGTGAGATGAAATGTAGGATCTACAGTTTAACGTGGATCCGAACCACGGTGGAGGCCTGGCATTCCACACATTCACAAGTTGTGATTAATACACGTCTTGTCAGAGGTGAAGGAAGGGTTTGGTAATCAGATAAATCTGTGCCGGGACCGAATATTGAATCCCGGACCCCAGCACAAAAGTCAAGACACCTTACCCCTAGACTGCCAGGTCACCCAATTTGAAGTTTTTTTTACCTAAAAAAATATGAAAATATGAATTTTTCTTTTTACAATGCGGCCGCCTTAGAAATTTTAATTTCAAACACGGCCCTTACGATAAAACGACTGACACACCGGGTATAAGGTGTCACTCTTGTAATAGACGGAAATGTCAATTACGCAGAGATCAGAGTTTAAATACTGGTTGGATATAATGAAGGTGATTTTCACACTCACTCTTCACAAATGCAGGTTGCACTTCCTCTAAATTCAATCTTCCTTATCCCTAACACAATAACGTAATTAGTACATAAGCATATAACCTGGACGGGTGGCGATACACGGTACTAAAATAAAAATTATATGTACGGAAGACTAACTACAGGAAAGAGTTACAGAAACAAAGTTTCACACTTTACACTGCTGCCACTGGACAAAGAGGTAATGGCTGCCACTCAAAGAAAATCAATTGTTCCTGCCAAATACCTTGAACTATTTTTTATTCTATTAAAACTTGTAAGGAAGAAGTGTGAAATGTGAAACACATCTTCCTCAAGTAAAAGATAAAAAAAGGGGAGAGGGGGGGGGAGAAAGAAATTTGTTTGAGGAAAATATTTACAACAATAGTTTACACGTGATAGAATTACTTAAAAATAAAGTCATTTATACACAATTGACCAACTAGAAAGCAAAACTTCCTATATTTAACAAACATTTCTTTGTTACAAAAAAAACAAACATAATTAGTTACGTAAACAAAATGAATAAATAATGTTAAGAGATTGAAACAAAGATTAGATTATTTTATTTGTACTTTGTATATAAAAAAAATATATATTTACAGTGTAGAAAATATATGAGTACTAATTTAATGATTAATCACAATTTCTCAGTCTAATATAGTAAACAAAACTGCAGGAACTTCAAACATTAAACTGGCATTCACTCATTAAGGCAGCATGAATTGTGTCGGTTTGTACAATCAACATGTTAGATTGTTTTATTAAAAAAAAAAAACCTCGACATGATACCAACACCGCCATGATACCAACACCAACACCGCGACACGATACCAACACCGCCATGATACCAACACCAACACCGCGACACGATACCAACACCGCGATATGATACCAACACCGCGACACGATACCAACATCATGACATGATACCAATAGACAACAAAGTTTGACCTTTGAAACTAAAATCTATTTCTGAAACCCTTCTTTGTTCGACACAACAGAATTTGAAATAAGAATGAAGGATGGGCCGTCGAATTAATAAGGATATTAGAGTTCCAAGAAAATTTCAAATTCAAGACTCAAATCCCTAATTTTATTTTTTATTTCAGTTTTTCAAGTGAAATTTGTTTTATAGATGTAATATTGCTTATTTGGGGCTTAGAAATAATTATAGTTATAGGATGAACTCAACAATCATGTCCTAGATCAGTAATTTAACACTCAACTGAAAGTGAAAATTTTATAATGAAAGAATTATTAGATATGTTAATTAACATTTAGCTACCATTTGTATTTTATATTAATATTTCCTCTTAAGTTCATAATTTTTTGTACAATATTCAGATTCTAAGGTAAATTGAAATCTCGGATTTTAGATTCGGATTCATAAAATAGTGGAGTCGACCCGACCAATAAAAATGGCTCTGGCTACATTAACACAGATACACTTTAATATGTGAAATTACTGCAGTCCAACTTTAAAAACGTTTTAGCCTTTCTTTCATATGTACATACAGATTACAGGTAATTATCTACAGGCAATAAAAGTTTCCCTGTTGCTAGTTTTAAATACACAGTTAAATATTTGAATTTTATGTAAAAAAAACAACAAAAAACCAGAAGGTTATATATCTAACAAATACAATAAATCACTAGATATTACTTTTTTAAAAAGTAATACAAATTTTAATGTGTAGTTTAGAAAACAAAATCTACACATACACAAAATATGATATGCATTCATGAAGAAACAAAGAAATAAACCTCTTCATCATCTCAGACAAATTAATAAACTAAAACTACAAGTATTCACCAGGATAGAATGTATATGTGGGAATACAAGACTGTGATGGTATGGACATGTAATGAAGATGTCGGAGTACATGAGATAGTAAAGGAAGCAAGAATGAGAAGGTATGGACATGTAATGAGGATGTTGGAGTACATGAGATAATAGAGGAAGCAAGACTGAGATGGTATGGACATGTAATGAAGATGTCGGAGTACATGAGATAGTAAAGGAAGCAAGAATGAGACGGTATGGACATGTAATGAGGATGTCGGAGTACATGAGATAATAGAGGAAGCAAGACTGAGATGGTATGGACATGTAATGAGGATGTCGGAGTACATGAGATAGTAAAGGAAGCAAGAATGAGACGGTATGGACATGTAATGAGGATGTTGGAGTACATGAGATAATAGAGGAAGCAAGACTGAGATGGTATGGACATGTAATGAAGATGTCGGAGTACATGAGATAGTAAAGGAAGCAAGAATGAGACGGTATGGACATGTAATGAGGATGTCGGAGTACATGAGATAATAGAGGAAGCAAGACTGAGATGGTATGGACATGTAATGAAGATGTCGGAGTACATGAGATAGTAAAGGAAGCAAGAATGAGACGGTATGGACATGTAATGAGGATGTTGGAGTACATGAGATAGTAGAGGAAGCAAGACTGAGATGGTATGGACATGTAATGAAGATGTCGGAGTACATGAGATAGTAAAGGAAGCAAGAATGAGACGGTATGGACATGTAATGAGGATGTTGGAGTACATGAGATAATAGAGGAAGCAAGACTGAGATGGTATGGACATGTAATGAAGATGTCGGAGTACATGAGATAGTAAAGGAAGCAAGAATGAGACGGTATGGACATGTAATGAGGATGTTGGAGTACATGAGATAGTAGAGGAAGCAAGACTGAGATGGTATGGACATGTAATGAAGATGTCGGAGTACATGAGATAGTAAAGGAAGCAAGAATGAGACGGTATGGACATGTAATGAGGATGTTGGAGTACATGAGATGGAAGAGGAAGCAAGGGTGAGATGGTATGGACAAGTAATGAGGATGGAAAAGGAAATAATACCAAGTATAGTAATGGATATGACATGTGTAGGAAAAAGATCAAGGTATCTCAGGGAAGGTTGAAAGGAAAATAATGATGGAAGATGGAGGTATTTCACCAAAGTGACCTTGTCACGGGCTGGAAACAATTGATGATGATGATGATGATGATAGGAAGTACAAATACCACAGTTTGACAAACACTGATATAGATATAAAAACTTTAAAAAAAAAACCATTCTAAAGAGTTCTAATTTTATTGCCTCCTCTAGATTGAGAACAAAAAAAAAAGTTCCTATCTAATAAATCAATTAATTATTAGTACAAAATAAACAATGTTTTTATTTTCACTAAAAAAAACACAACTACTTCACTGGTAAAACTCTATTTACTTAATTATTACAAAAGATTCAAGACTTTTAAATTCTAATTCACAAAGCACGATACCATTTTAATGATAACAATCTTCTAGCAACACCATATATATGTTTTTATAAATATATTATATCTTGATCAGACTTGTTTATCTATCATCCTAAAAAAGACCATTGATGACGACTCAGTAAAATTACTTTAGTCTCTCCGACTCTGATTTTTTAAAATTATTTCCACAAATAATGCATTTTCGTTTCATAAACACTGTATTACCAATCTTAATAGTTTGAAGTATTTCGTTTCCAAAATTTTAAAAATGTATCACTGATTTAATGGAAGTTTTTCGGTAATAATTGCAAAGGTAAGTCTAAACTGTAGCGATTATTATCATTAACAATTGAAAACTGCTACAATTCAATAAATCTTACTTTAACCACATATGTCTTTTGTTTTGTGGGAGAAGTAATAGGGGTTGTGGGAGGGATAGGCTTACAGGGAAAAACAGGTGGAAAATGGAATAGTAGCAGTTCAGTTTGAAAAATAAAAGGCAGACATTTCAGTCCCTCACTGTCAACTAAGCACGTGCAAAACTTTGAGTTTTGAAATCCAAATCCGAATCTTGTTTGGATGTGTAATTGGTATGAAATTTCAAAAGATTCGTATCATATTTGAATTTTTAAATCCAAATAGATCCCAGAATAGTATTAAAAATCTACTCATTATTTTGAGAGTGTTTGTTGATCTTATTTTATAATTAGACCCAATTAAAAAGTACAGTATTTGATTTGGATTCGAAACCCTCTAGCTATCAAATATTCAATCTTGAATGGATTTAAACATTTCAATTACAAAATATTCTATTTGGATTCAATCTGTACTATTTTAATTTGAATATATCTGATTTGAGATTGAAAATATGTGCACACGCTTGCTGTAAGGTTTTTTTATATATATATATATATATATATATATATTTTTTGTAACCAAGATTGTAGATGAACTGAACATAAAATATATTTAGAAAAATAAATATATTAAATATACATCTTTAGTAAAATAACAGATAACAAATGTTTATCAGGTCTGATGGGACTAGGTGTGCGTAAAGTAAAAACAAAAGAACAGTTAAGGCAGAGGTGCGTCAGGGTTTACCTGGTGACGCAGTTAGTCTTCCTGAGGGGGTAGAGCAGTCCCCTGTAGCTCACCAGAAGGTCCAAGTTCCTGTCCCGGATATCGGCGGCGAGCTCCTCCACGTCTCGTTCTACGACACCCGCCCACATCTGAAGCTCGCCTACAAACTTGAGGGCAGGACAAGCGTTGATAAGGAGGTGCACGGTGAGGACGGTGAGGTTGCACTCGCTGCGCATCATAAACACGCGCAGCTTGGCGAGGCAGGGGTTCTCGGCCACGGTGTAAGACAGCAGAGAGTCGTCAAACACGTCCACCCCCTCACTGTAACGCTCTTCTTCTAGGATAACCTGAATCACGAACACATTAGTCAGAAAAGGTGTGCGACATCCACTTTTTTAAAATGAAGCAAAGCCAAATATTTGATTTAATGAAATAATGGAAATTTAAATATAATATATATCTCTTTAAGGAAAACCCCTTTTTGATTTTTTAATAAAGGAAGTTGATAAAACTAAATAAAAAGGAAAAATAAACTACATCTTCTTTCTTTATTTTGTCTTCTGTAGTAAAGAAGGAAGTGTGAGAATGCTATAGGGCCAATATTTTAGTTTCTCGCCCCTCCTCCACACTAAATATCTTACCTCGAGGTGAGCCAAGTTGGGTGAGTGGACGAGTAGCGCCCTGAGAGTCTCAGTGCAGCCGACGCGCACCCGACATGTGTTCAAGTTGGTGAGCATAGTACCAGGCTCCCCCCACCATGCTCCCTCTACTTTGGCGCCCAGTTCTTCCAGGTCGGGGCAAAGCTCAGCCAGCATCGTGATATCCACAGAGTGCATCTAAGGGCATGCGCAGGAGATCAGCCGATAATTACAAGTCGACACAAGGATATAAGCACTATTAAAGCTATAAAACAAAGACTCGAGGATTTGGAGTTTCAAGGGCATGGTATGTTCTCTTTGTTCGGTAGCAGTAGTAGAGTCTTTGCAAGCGGTACCCACCTGGTCCACAAGAACCAATTTCCGCAACCTCTTGCCGTGCTCGAAAAGGTACTGCTCCAGAGCCCTGGCACAGTCGACGAAGTCAAAGTCGACAGTCACAGAGGTGAGGTTTGTGAACACGCCCACATTCTCCAAGCAGGTACCTCGAGTGTATAGACTGCTGAGAAGGGGAGCGGCTTCGCTCACCAGCTGCGCTTTCTCTTGGACAGGCAAGTGTCCCATAGGTCCGTGAGGGAGAGACGCAGGCCGGCTTTGCTCCGATACAAGCTCACGACCGCATCGCCGACGTTCCTAAGGAAAAGCAACCATAGTTATGTACTCTTTGTGTTACAATGTGAGGTAGAAAGCTTACCTTTGCTTTGTTCCACTATGGTATAGCTTACAAGATAGATTCATAATGTAATCTGTCAAGGTAAGACGGCTGCCTTTCAGGGTAAACGAAGTTGAGGCTTTGTGGAGATTCAAATATTTGATAGCTTCTTAAATGACATTGTGATGGTGATAAACATAGTTTCATAACTTAATTCTAAAATTATAAGACAGTAACTTGACCATTATTTTATCTGTTTAAGATATCTTCTCAAGAAAAACCACTTTATTATTTTTTGAGATATGTTTTGTTCTATATGGAAGAAGTTACAGGAAAGATGAATATAAACAAAGTGGAACAAACCGGATTTTGGCTTTTACAATGAAAATAAGAACACAATTAACACTTTACACTGCTGCCACTGAACAAAGAGGTGATTACTGCCTCTTTAAGAAAATTGATCGTTTCCCGTGTTTGTCCTTTATGTTAATTGTTCCTTTTACATGTCCTATCTAAGTGTCCTATCATTCTTTATCGCTTACCTTCTGGGTATTGTGGTTTCCTCTCCCACCCGATGAGTTCCAGAGAATGAAACCTAGGTTGGGGGATTGGGCGGAAACGTCAATTTTCTTTAAAAGACAATCATTACCATTTCCACTACCAGTGTCAGCAGTGTAAAGAGTGAAATGTGTTCCTCTTTTAACTGTAAAAGTCATATTGTGTTCGTTCTCTTTTATATGTTCCTCAATTTCTTTTCTGTACCTTCTTCCATATTTGTATTTTTTAACGAATGGTTATTTTTTAATTTTACACAACACTTTTATCTGGCATAAAACCAAACGCATCTCATTTACTGAGAGGAAACAAAAAACAAGTGAACATCACAATTAAAACAAAAGATACAAGATGGCCACGAGGTGCAACCCACAAATCATGTGTCGTGTATCATCAGCGAGATAAAGTCGCTAACACAAACCGAACAAAAGAATTCGCGTTTGATAATCAAAACGTAAGATAATGTTTATATGTTATACAAAATAGGAATGACGCAACACCTTAGCTCAGTCGGTAGCGTATCTGTCTACTTAGCTAAGAGTCCCGGGTTTGATTCCCGGCATGGCAAAAAATTTATCATTGGTGAAATGTGGGTTTACCCTTTCATAGTGATGAATTAACAGCCGGGGGACCGGATGTTGTGCCTGCCGTCTCACCTGTAATAGATAAACCCGCCTAGAGAGCGCAGGTTGGGCAGGAACAGTAGCAGTAGGAGAACGCCCACCTCGGATGTGTTGGTGTCCTGGATGCGCACTTCGTGCAGCGTGCGACAGCAAGAAGTCAGTTCAATGTCGGACACTGAGAGGAATTGACGGGCAAAGTAGTCGTTAGAGTTCCCGTAGTGACTGTAGGAGGAGTTTAGGTGAAGCTCTGGATCCTAAACATAACAAGTGGTCAAAAGAAACTTTAAACATTTTATAATATAGTCTAATTTTAATATTACTACTACCAATACTTCCTGAGGAAAATGCTATAATAGTATCGAAATATTTATAACAATAATAATAATATTTAGCACCGCGTCTTACTACCCGTTCGGGTTATACGCACTTACGCTAATGTGTAGTGGTAGGGTGATTGTGAGATGAAATGGAGGACCTACATTTTAACGCGAGATCCGAACCACGGTGGAGGCCTGTCATTCCCCACATTCACAAGATGTCTTGTCAGAGTTGAAGGAAGGGTTTGGCAATCAGATAAATCTTTGCCGGGACTGAGGATTGAACCCCGGACCCCCAACACAGAAGTTTGACACCTTACCCCTAGACCACCAGGTCACCCCCTCGTAGTTATCCCCAGCATGACTCTCAAACAAGTGCAGCTAGTGTTATAGATATTGAGTATAATGTGTTATCCCCAGTAGGTATTACTCTGAAGCAGAGCTGAATGATGCCTCCGTCGTCCACAAGCCACGAGGATGTAGCGTCCAAGTGTCTGAGGTGCGGGCATTGTTTCCCGAGCAAGCCCAGGATGGCGTTGTCACACACAGAGTGCAGCACCAGCGAGCGCAGGTGAGACGCCAGGCCATTGCGCAACACGCGATGAAAGTATAGGTTAGCGTACGTCTCAGACTTGCGGCTTCCCCCGAACGTGCGGGGGTCCAGGCGGACCTGGAAGTAGTGTACAATATTTCAAGCAACTGTTCGGGATCGATTGTTTAAACATTTATTCAAATCATTTTTAGCAGCGTATCTTACTGCTCGTTTGGGTTGAAGAAATATATACTAATTACAATTGTTTTAGGGATGACGAAGTCATATTTAGACAAAGTATACACAGATTTGTATCCGGAGAGTGGAAGACCATTTGGGAATAACTACTCTCAGTACATCTGACCGGGATTTGAACCCTGATCTCGTCATTGTCGGTCCAATCTATAGTTAAAGTGTCACCTTAGAGCATGCTCTGTCATTCTTTACATCAATGCTAGTTTATGTTGCTCGACCTTGACTGTGAGTTCGTGCAGGCCTGTGGCTCCACACTGCTCTAGTCTCGAAAAGAGGGCCGCACTCTCCTCGGGTCTCAGCCACGAGTTTATGTCGCCGGCAGTGTGGTCCAACTGTTTGATGCTGCCGTCCAGTAACACGTACAGAAGATCCATCATCACGTATGTGTTGTTCCTAGACACATCGATACAACTTGTAACGAGACGTTGTGATATCATCAACCCTAAGAAAACTTGCAGACATTAAATATATTTTTTCATTTGTTTGAGGTATTTAATATTACATTTTCTGAACCGAAAGATTATATCAAGGGCACGACTTATTAACTTAAAATCTAGAAAGACACAACATCCTGCCCCCCGGCCATTAATTCATCACTGTGAAAGAGTAAACCCACATATTCCCAATGATACATTTTGAAAAGAACCGAACCTGGGACTTTTAATCAGTAGACACGCTACTGACAAAGTTAAGGTGTCAGACCATTACATACACTCTGGCTATTGTATCCCGACTAATTATTAGCAAAAGGATACTTGAATTCTTCCCATTAAATTCCGAACTGTAAATTGTAACTGTGGGTGTTACTTATGGTGGTTTTTTTTCATGTTTCTAGGGTAGCTAAATATAAAAAGTAGATTTCCGTTAAATTACTTTTCTAGAAGAGCACATGTGTTCCATTTCATAACAATGGAAACTATAGGGCCTATGCACATGACACACATGTAGGCTATGTCTTGGATATTTTATTTATTATTTTGATACAAATTTATACGAAATAATAAAAGTGTAAAATATAAATATCTAAAAAAAACATGGTTCCAAACAAAGTCTGTGAAAATGATTGGAGACCTCACTTTTTTTTTTTAGCATCCCGTCTTACTACATGTTCTGGTTATATTATGCTTCTGTACTAATTACGCCATTGGTTTCAGGGATTAAGGTTATATTAATAGGAATCATACCGGCATTTGCCTAGAGGGAGAGTGGAAAACCATTTAGGAAAGACGACGCTTGGTACACCCGACCGAGATTCAAACCTTGATCTCCCCATCATCGGTAGTCCAGTCTACTGTGAGAGTAGCACCTTAGACCATGCGGCCACCGAAGCAGGACCTCGCAATTGTAAATGGTATCGGTTCTTTTACCTTTCCCTCGCGGCTCACGAAGCCATGATCCTCCAACAGCAACACGCACCTCATATTCATAACAGAAACATTTGAATAACACTGACACTCATTTGTGTTGTGAGCAGTGAACACAATTAGAAAAAAATATCAGATTTGAGATTTTAAAAATTCCTTCCAAAATCCTGAATTGTAATTTTTTTTATCCCCATGTCTTACTATTATTATTATTAGCAGCGCGTCTTACTACCCGTTCGGGTTATACGCACTTACGATAATGTGCAATGGTAGGGTGATTGTGAGATGAAATGGAGGACCTACAGTTTAACGTGGAATCCGAACCATGGTGGAGGCCTGGCATTCCTCACATTCACAAGATGTCTTGTCAGAGGTGAAGGAAGGGTTTGGTAATCAGATAAATTTGTGCCGGGACCGAGGATTGAACCTCGGACCCTCAGCACAGAAGTCCTACACCTTACCCCCTAGACCACCAGATCACCCCCTAGTCCTACTAATCTAGTTATATGCGTGTCTGATAGTTACTCTAGTAGAGTAGGCATTAGGAGGTAATATACACGCATTCGTGTGGAAGGAGTGTAAAACCCATCCACAGTAGACCCGACCAGGATTAAACCCTAATTCCCATGTCATTAGTATTACCAGTCTAACACGAGAATGACTCTTTCGACCATTTGGCCCCTGAAGCGGATAAATGTAATTATTTTTAGAGCTCTAATACCGCTTATTGATGGTTCAGCCCCAACATAGTTACAGGCTGACAAACTTAACAAACAAGACTCCATTTAATTCAACACTTGACTGAATGGATGGATGGATGTTAAAATGAATGTACTAACACAGAAAATGTTAAAATTTCTATTATATTTTTATTTGATTTAAAGTTAATTTTGTTACCAGATTCAAATTTGAACTAGAGATTCGGATTTGTAAAATAGTGGATTAGCGCCATCTATACAAGGATTCCGACCCCACTCGGAAGATTACTGTTCTAGCAAGATTCTTAATGGAGGAGAGGTGGACGCTTGTCAAAATATCCAGAGTTTGATCCCTGTCAGCTGCAACAGTAATGGATTCGCTTCTATCTTTGGGGGAGTACATGTTCCTGAGTCCTTAAGGGACCCTTAGGATAAAGAGCTTAATAAGCTGATAACTGAGTCAGTTGTTCACTTATAATAAGTCTTGGTGGTGTCTACCTGCACTGTGATGTGGTGATGTGTACCAAGTGCTCACGAATGCCTGCAGGCAACGAACACAACATATTTTTCCTAAAGTGTTCAGGACAATTTTTTTTCCGAACAGCCTTTCGAAGATACTCAAACACTGTGCTCAGACAGATGGAATAAAGCGACTGCACAGGTATACAAGAAGGCATGATGGATGGTTTGAAAATAAATATTCCTTTATCACCTGAAACAAAATGAGCGCTGTAAATATTTGCGAATCTTACTTTTCAACAATCAAATAAAACAAAACAATAGATTAATAATTAAGAGAGGTAAATAAGAGGTAACTTAGTACTTTGCCAATCATAAACACAATTCAATTGGTCAAATATACGTATACTGATATTAATACAATAAATACCAAAACTAAAAAAAAAATCAATTTCCCTTTATACTAGCCGTTGTTCTTTTATTTGGGACATTTTTCTGTCATTCCAAGTTGATAAATATTGCCCCCTGACCTTGCAACAAGTAGCGAGTAGGGTGGGGTTATGAGTACGCACTTAACTTGCAGTGCGATAGCTGTCTATTGATAATAATGGCATCAAAAAGAATAAAAACTACTTGGATTATCTAAAGAATAATAACATTAGGGCAGTGAAAAAGACAATCCAAAACAAAAATATTAAATCGTAAAAGTACCATACCTAACTGGGAATTTCCTTTGACACTTCCAAGTGAACGTGTGCAATTAGTACTTCAATTGTTTTCATTCAGGTTATGCGAGTATCGACATTTCAATAGAAGAGAAAAGTGAATAGATGGGAGACATTGTCCAACACTTTGTAAGTAATGTCATGTTACTAATGTCACTTCATTGCTTTGGACATATTTAAGGCTACAATTTAATAATCATTTTTGCAGGTTCATTTGAAGAGTAAATTTACCTCTCTTAAATTTTGTGGTACATCCCAGCTGATACTTTGAACGAAAAGTAGGCCTTGGATCATTTATGTTAGATACTGAATTTTATCCAAAGATATACTTTTATTAAAAATAAAACTTATATTTTTAAATAGTTATAATCACATAACGTTATTTTTATACTCTAATTAACCATTTTAAGTTGAACAATATAAATATTCATACGCCTATGTCACCGGTTATTCGCGCAGTCGTGTTTACACAGAGAGTGCAGAAGATACGTCAAAGAGGTTCTATTCACATTTGTACTATTACGTAAAGGTTAGTTGGTATCGTAAGCAGCAACTCAAAGGTATTTGTATTATATCTGCATACTTTTATCATACAAGGACTACAAATTGCTGTAAGTTAAACCCCGAAATATTTTGTATTCTCATGTCTAATCATTAGGTGCAGTCGCCATCTTGTAACCAACCGGGGCGATGAATGAAAATAATTTATGTTCTTAATCAAGCCATAAAGTTAATTTACTAAAATATAAACACCACTACCTCGATAGAGTAGCTTTAAGAGCTACCTTTTTGAATTATGTTTTGAAACCACCTAATGTCTCTCAAATTAATTTCCAACTTTCCCTGCAACTCCCCTTCTAGCAATACAGGACAGAAGAATCTTGAAAATTTTGTGAGAATCTTTTATTGTTGTGTAAAGAACACAATATAATTTCTTTGTGTAGGCCTACTCAAATTATTTGTCTTTTAGTAAACATTTGAAACTTATCTGAATGTATCAGATTTTTAATAAAAAATTAAGTTAAGGGGGCATAGTCTTGTTTGATTTTGGTGACAGCTAAATATAAAACTTACCAACATAACAAAGATGAATGATTTGTTTGTTTCTTATAGCTTCTACTATCTTTTGTTGAAAGGTTAATGGAACTTACATTATTAGGCCTACCTTGGAGTATTTGGCCAAGTTTGATTGAACTGTAAACTGAGTGTTTAGATATAAGGCCTAATTAAAACATTTTGTTGAAGTTATGGCACGCTATTATTTTAGTGTTTTTATAGACCATAAATAACAATTTCTGTTTTTTCCTTATATAGTTTTCTAGGTTTTGTTCACAACTCTTATTAATGAATTTAAATTAAAATTAGTTTAAAAATGATAGCTGGAGGGATTCAAATCCAGGACCTTTGGTTTAGTGCACAAATGTTATACCACTGAGTTATCCAGGCTTAGTCCTGTGCTCACTTATTCTTCACTCATAGCTTAGGCCAGTCTGCGATGGACTTTTGGAGATAATGAGCTACTTGGAGCAATCATAATTCCACAGCCATCTTATACTCTGGAGGGCTGTTACGCCTTTTGATAAAGACAACATACTGTAGGACTATATTAAAGCACCACTCTATCGGGGGGGATTATAAAATTAATTTTTAGACTATTTAAATAATGCAGATAACAACAAAAATACCTAACATAGACTGAGTTTATATTCATGCATAGAGGCTTTCAATGCGATTCACATTAAGGCGGGAATCAAATTTCACTACTTTAAATTAAGATCCAGCCTCTTCTATCAATTTCAAAATCTGAGTGAATAAATGGACTGATAAAGGGTGCATTTTTATAGTTCTGTGGCTCGTGCTACAATGAAAGATGGCTCATGTTACAATGAGAGATGGATCATGTTACAATGAGAGATGGCTCGTGTTACAATGAAAGATGGCTCATGTTACAATGAAAGATGGCTTGTGTTACAATGAAAGATGGCTCATGTTACAATGAAAGATGGCTCGTGTTACAATGAAAGATGGCTCATGTTACAATGAGAGATGGCTCATGTTACAATGAAATATGGATCGTGTTACAATGAAAGATGGCTCGTGTTACAATGAAAGATGGCTCGTGTTACAATTAGAAATGGCTCATGTTACAATGAAAGATGGCTCGTATTACAATGAGAGATGGCTCGTGTTACAATGTAAGAGACAAGCTGTATCTGAACAGTCTAAAGGATGCTTACGTTATAATCTTGATGAATGCACACTTCACACACACTTCCTATCTAAGATTGCATCAGACAATTTGAACGGCTACGAGCCTTACTTCGTCCTACGTTCCAATAATATTAAAACTAAGTCAAACACCTTCTATCACACCTAATGAAAACAAATAGCCTACCTCTGGTGTTTAATAGCTATACCATTTTATGGTTTGCATCAACTGTTTTACCATTTTCTTAAAGCAGGTAAATAAACAATTTGCTACATTTAGTGTTGATAAATGGTAGGCGTGGATTGGTTAATCAACTTTTATCTATGTCATATTACAAAAATAATGTGACTCATGTTACAGTTTGCTAGTAAGTAAAAACAATATTTCTTTGCAAGTAAAATATAACTAAAAATAAATTTTCACATTTGAATTTGAAAAACACCAATTAAAAGTAGGCTCAGTAATTAATACGTCTAGGAAAAAATTAATAAAGTAAATAAAAATAATATAACTTAAAGATAAATTGAAGCCCTATAGCTAAAACTTAGGTTCAGATGTGGGTCTAATTTAAGTTGAAATACCACTCCGTCAATGATAGGATGTCATGGAATGACCCTATAGCTAATAATATTTAGTACATAGCTTGCACAGTACAAATTGATGGTAAAATAACAATTAATGATGAAATGTGATTAAAGTCATACTCAAATCTATTATATTTCATTCATATAAGTTTGCCTTCAACCTTTTAGCTCTACTAGATAAGATCTCTAAAATAGCCTTCTTATTTTTTAAGTGTTTTCTCGGTAAACAAAGTTAATTAAACTGCATATTTTGAGATGCAAAGGTTTGGTTGTGGAGGTTAGGGGGTGGGGGTACAGGGAGTACATGAGATAGTAGAGGAAGTAAGACTGAGATGGTATGGTCATGTAATGAGGATGTTGGAGTACATGAGATAGTAGAGGAAGCAAGACTGAGATGGTATGGGCATGTAATGAGGATGTTGGAGTACATGAGATAGTAGAGGAAGCAAGACTGAGATGGTATGGGCATGTAATGAGGATGTTGGAGTACATGAGATAGTAGAGGAAGCAAGACTGAGATGGTATGGACATGTAATGAGGATGTTGGAGTACATGAGATAGTAGAGGAAGCAAGACTGAGATGGTATGGACATGTAATGAGGATGTTGGAGTACATGAGATAGTGGAGGAAGCAAGACTGAGATGGTATGGACATGTAATGAGGATGTTGGAGTACATGAGATAGTAGAGGAAGCAAGACTGAGATGGTATGGGCATGTAATGAGGATGTTGGAGTACATGAGATAGTAGAGGAAGCAAGACTGAGATGGTATGGGCATGTAATGAGGATGTTGGAGTACATGAGATAGTAGAGGAAGCAAGACTGAGATGGTATGGACATGTAATGAGGATGTTGGAGTACATGAGATAGTAGAGGAAGCAAGACTGAGATGGTATGGCATGTAATGAGGATGTTGGAGTACATGAGATAGTAGAGGAAGCAAGACTGAGATGGTATGGGCATGTAATGAGGATGTTGGAGTACATGAGATAGTAGAGGAAGCAAGACTGAGATGGTATGGACATGTAATGAGGATGTTGGAGTACATGAGATAGTAGAGAAGCAAGACTGAGATGGTATGGACATGTAATGAGGATGTTGGAGTACATGAGATAGTAGAGGAAGCAAGACTGAGATGGTATGGACATGTAATGAGGATGTTGGAGTACATGAGATAGTAGAGGAAGTAAGACAGAGATGGTATGGGCATGTAATGAGGATGTTGGAGTACATGATATAGTAGAGGACAGAGGAAGCTGGAGGCATTTTACTTTAAACTGACCCGGCCACCGGCTGGAAACATTTGATGATGTTGCACATAAAAATTAGCCTAATTAAAACGGTGTCTGTACATGGCCTACTATTGAATAAAGTTTTAATTTTATTTAGTTCTGATTTGATTATTTTTATAAAGACTAGTTTAGACCTACTTCTCAATAACAGATCATTATTATTAATACCAAATCTTACTACCCATTCAGGTTATACGCAAATAACGGATTGCAAAATGTAATATTATCCTTTATTTTCACTCACGTTCACAATTATAATCATTGACGCTAAAACAAGGACAATTCGTTAATAACAAACTAGTACATTACAGCTACCACATTTAGCATTTCAAACATTAACTGAAGATAACCCACCTCGGTGCTCAAAAATTATTTTCCCTTTAGCTGTGTATACTGGTGTTTTGATTGGCTAGAACTAGGGATGCGACATTGAATGGAAAGTAGGGTACTTTTGATACTCATTTAGAGTATCGAAAAAAAATTGTTGATGCCGTACTAATATCGAAAGAAAAGTATCGATAACAGTATCAGTATCAAAAATTTAATCTGGAATTTTTTTTTTTATCAAATAATTTCAACTTTAGCATAGTATTAATTGTATTTTCATATTTATTTAAACTCTGGAAATTTTAATAATTTAACTGTACATAATATAGTACATTTAGCTCAATCACGTCTTTGTTATGCGTTGGAACTTGTAAGGTATGATGTATATTATAAAAGGGTATTACCATTCCAGCTTTCTAAACGTCTATGAAAATTTAGCTAATTGAAAGCTATCTAATAGAGAAATATGATTAGAAATATATTTTTTCAATCTATTTTGTATCCTTCTTTAACCATAGCAAACATTTAATCCCAACATAAGTGAAGATAAAAAAAATTAATTCTTTTGATACTGATCCCATACCAGAGTGTTCGTACTAATATCAGTAAAGGTATTGATTAAAAAAAAAATTCTAGTATCGAAAGGAAAATGTCGATATTAGTAAAGTATCGATACTTTTTTTCAGATCCTTAGCTAGAACCTTCTCATTGCATTCTCATTGGCTGATATTGATATGTTTCAAGTCCGCATAAAGCTAAAATTAAACCAACATTATGAATCGTAGGGAGCCTACACTATTGATTTTGACTGCTATCATTGAAAATAGTGTTTCAACTGTGTATGTGTTATACACTATTCGTTACTAAACCTAGTTATGTGTAGGGGTGCAAAATATGTTTGAAGGCACAGACAAGTTTCGGGAAAAATTAAGGCAGTCCTGGGGCAAATTTGGTGCATGGAGTAAATTCCAACCATTCTGTGGACGTTTTTACTGCCTTATTAATTAATTGTATGATTAAAAGTTGGTTTGAATTTGAATTTTCTAAACTCTGTAATAATATAATCCTTAATCTCTACGGCTTCCATAAAATATTCAATGTTTTATATCCTGGGAAAATATTGGGTCCCTGAACATATTAGGCACCTGGTTGTGTGTGAAGCAGGAACCTAGCCTTACCTTAAGTTATATAAGATTCCATGCAGACAACTATTGTAAAAATGACTTTATAACGCCAGGCCTACCAATAACTTATCCTAATTTAAACCTTGATTTCATGAAAAAAAAATTGACATAAAATTAACTAATTTCCAATAGCTTACAAACAAAATGATAGAATATTAGGAAAATTGTGAAAATTTGTGCTCAACCATTTTCTTAATATTCTATCATTTTATTTATTACTAATTTTTGTTGCTCAATGCACTTTATTTCATACAAAAAATAGCTTACAAAGTATTTTTCTATTAATTTGGGTTATAGTATTTATCTTTTTCACAGCCATCATCTCAAATTTGTCTGCAACTGACAAATTTTCTCTTGATAATTTTCTTTTGTTCTAGCATGTTAAATGCTTGCTTTGGTCTGTAAGACTAGGTAGAGGGTGCTATTAAGATTTTATAAAAAGTAATATTCATACAGGCCTCATCTTTTAGTGAGTGATTTTGTATGTTTTGCCAATTTGCGTTGAATTTAGCCCATGATATGGTTATTGAGTTCATGGTTTAGAGACCTACATCGCTGTAGCACATTCTTGACTGGGGGTGGAGGGATTCAGGGCATTAGGTTAAGAATGCTGAGATTTTATTAGGGATGGATATTTTGAGAACCATTTTGAAAATACTAACATCCTCCGTAGTCATATTGTTATCTTATGGGTAGTGAGTGATAAGGGGCCTTCCTTAAGTTACACAAGGAGTTTTTGGGGTGAGAGTGAGGGGATTGGGGTCAGAATTGTTGAACCCGGAACCAGATCTTTGGGTCAAAATGCTACATTATGATGGCTGTTCTTTCATTCTACGGCGGTGAAAATTATCTCATTGGCTCGGGCACCGTATTAAATTACCATGTTTCCTGAACAGTCATTTAAATGTTCATGATCATTTTCACACTAACATCAACTTGAAGGTAATTTTGGAATATAAACTGATACCAAAACCCTTATTGTATTTTGATAAGAAAGTTTTGAAGTTAATAAAATAAATATATAGGCCTATATTGTTTTCAATATTATTTTAAAGCATTTTATCTGCATACTGATGAAGAGTTTCAAGCAGGCCTGGATTAAGGCGTGTACCACACAAGCGGGTCCCCCCTCCCTGCCTGGCAAATAAATCACTTTGACTTGTCTTTTTATTTTGTGATTTCAATATATATATATTTTTTCGTACATTTATCTCAAACTTATCTAGAAATTCCCTAATCGAAGGATGCTTGTAGCCTGGTATTACGTGGGTTCCGACACTGTTTTCTGCGCTTAGAAATTAACACAACCTCTGCTTTTGGCAAACCGGAAATATTACACATCTGCAGACACTATGGTTGACTTTTGGCTATTGACAATAATATCTCAAGTAAATAAAATAAAATTATTAATATTGAAGGATTATCTCAATGTGTCGTGAGAAAAATGGACAAAAAAGTTTTAAATAATAAAATACTTTTTACTAAACTAATACTCTTACAATTTTATCTGCAGGTGGAAGACTAGATAAAATGCAATTACACTGAAATAGTTTATGATTATATCATGTCCAGTATTATTATATTATTAGCTATTTATTTACAGCACTTTAATCAACTCAGAATATAATAGACTGTATAGGTTAATAGTTACTATAGTATTAATAATTAATATGACAATAACAAAACTCACGGTATTCAACATGATTGCTAAACGTTTGCAATAATAGTTTGTTTATAAATAAAATTACCAATATATGATGTATGTGCAAAATTCATAATCATTCACTGGGGAACTTAGTTCTAAGGGCCACAAAAAATGTTAATCTAGGCCTGGTTTAAAGGAATGGTCATTTCTACAGAAAAATATATACAAGTTTGAAAATTTATTGTTGAAAAATGGTCATTTCTAAAGTTTGGATTTCTTTTTCTGGCCATAAGCAAAGTTTATTAAAAGAACTTTACAATGTAAATATGTATTTATTTTTTGTGTAATTTGTCTCAACAACCCTATAATGAGCTGTAGATATATTTGACTAGATGAAGAATGTCTTCACATTGTTTATGAATCTCTATAAGTTTTTTTTATGTGTTAAACTTTGGTGTGGAAGCAGATAACTCTATTGTTGTTTAGGGGGAAAAAATCACCAAATCTCTGCTTTAAATAAAATCAGGGCAAATATTAATTGTTTGGACATTGCTGATAAGTTTGTCCATTTAATGTCATAGCTGTCACAGGCACCTTTTATATTATATATATAAAAAAAATGTGATTTTAAAATTTCAAATGTTGAAATTTTAAACTATTAGTTGTCTGAAGTCATGTGTGTCACAAATGAAAGTTACATCAAGTTAATACAGTACTGATTAGAATTTCTATTGCAAAAACTGTTCACAAATACCATATTGCCATTTTCACTATTCGAGTTGTATGAGGTATGCTTGTTAAACAGATTGAGAATCTAACAGTTATTTGGTGCAATGAACTGAGTTTATTCACAGTGCAATCACAAGCCAGTAATGACCTTTATCTCAAACAAAATATTTGATAATAAATAACTAGGTGACCTGGTGTCTAGGGTAAGGTGTCAGACTTCTGTGCTGGCGCCGGGTTCAATCCTCGTTCCCGCACAGATTATCTGATTGCCAAACCCTTCCTTCACCTCTGACAAGACATCTTGTGAATGTGGAATGCCAGGTCTCCACCTGGTTCGACCCAGTTAAACGTAGGTCCTTCATTTCATCTCACAATCACCCTACCATTACACATTAGCGTAAGTGCGTATAACCCGAACGGGTAGTAAGACGCGGTGTCAATGAATAATAAATACTCCTTAGGGTGCGGCAAAGGACGCAAGTGTTTTTACAGTTTTAGCGTTACATTTATGGCTAAATAAATCACATATTTCTCCAGTATCAACACAGAGTTTGTTTTCTGCATTAAAATATCACAGATCTTGAATATTGTGCAAGGTGTCCTGAATGTGTCCAAACTTTTTATCTTTATTTAAAATGTTTGACAACTTCCAGGCACTCTTGAAAGATATTCAATCTTTTGATATTAGGTATGTGCAGAAACTAAACCTACGTTGATACTGGAGAAATTGATTATTTGGCATAATATGTATTGCTACAAAAACTGTAAATACTCGTCTCCTTCTGCGACCTTAAGTGGCAAACAAATAGTTATTGTTGAAATGTAAACATGTAAAACTCACATTAGCAATAAAACACATTCTACTGTTTACACATGAATAACATAAATTTCAGCTTTTTTTCCTGAATAAACACAATTCCTTTATAATTTGGAAAATTACACATCATGCAATATAATTTTCAACGTGGTAACACTGGTGATAGCACTACCAGGGCTGCCATCTATACGAATAGTATCTGTTTTTACTTATTTTATAGGTATAATATGGATCACAGGAAAAATGAGTGTTTTCTGGATATTTAAGCTTTTTTATTTATTTGAAGTTTGCATTAAAAATAACGATTTCTACTTTACACATTACAATACTTAAATTTCAATAGATTGATTCTTTATTTAGAGACTTTAAAAGATTTCACTCTAGGTCTAAGCAAGGACATAAATATATTCGGACTTTGCTACAGGTGGTCATGTTTGGAAAAATTATATCTTCTTAGTTTTTATTCCCTTCTCCTTATTTGTTAGTAGTTTAGTCTTCTATGACGATGTGTTTCGATGTTATTATTGTCTACTCTAAACCTAAGTTGATAATAGAGTTTGATATTATTAAGTGTGAAATGTTTTGTGCTTATTTATATTTGATCTTTCTCTGAATATGTAATACATAGTTAAATACACAATATGAACGAAAAATTAAGGCAGTTTTATCAGAGTTTTTTTTTTTAACGAAAACTAATTCGACTTGTATTTAAGTAATTAATATCGCTTACAGCTTATAATATTAACACTTTTTGAGAAAAATAACACCAGTTCTCCCCTAAAAATAATTTATCCTTATGCATTTTTCTACTTATGGGACATTTAGTAGTGTTATCTTTTTAAAGAGATTTTTTTTTAATTTACCATATTTCATGTGTTTATCCAAATAATGAGAATTTTTTGGTTACTTTGAAATATCTAATTGGATACTTCAGACAGGATTCCTCTTAAACCAAACAAAAGGTCTGAACAGATGAGAGGTTAGCTTAAGTGGCCATACACATACGTGTCTGGTATGTTGACATCGCACGACAGGGGAGGTAGGCCACACATGTGAGCAGCAGTCAATATGGTGTCATGCACGTTTTCAAGTGTACACATTGAGTTTTATAATATGTGTGTTTTATTGAAATATTTGTCTGTTTTTCTTACAATAAGTAAAAATATCCCGCATCTTTCGTCTGTATGTATTCTTTACATTTTACTATCCCTAGACACTGATAACTCCGGTACGCCTGAGCAAGAAGTTTACAGACAAAAATGCTGCCGATTTCCCGATAACAATTAACACTCTTGAAAAAAAACAACCATAATTAATTAAACAAATTATACACACCACAAAAGATTAACAAATTTGTCACAGGAATACTTGACTCACAACCACCAACATGCATTCACTTTGACACGCCTGCCTCCATTGTGCTTACACACCCTTGCAATTCACGCCGTGCCAATATATCAAGCCTGTCCTGATCACCGTCATGCTGTGCAATACATTTAGTCACCACACACAAACATAATTCCACTGTGCGCCACAGGTTTGTGCACCGCTGACGTGCAAGGTAAGTGAGTGTAAGGTTCATTTAATCTTGCGACTTTTATACTAGGTGTTTTTTACAAACTAAATATTTAAAATGATATTTCACTTTTAATGCAGTTTTTTTTTCTCCTGTCAACTGCTGAAGTGGGTCCTATATGTATGGTACATCCTTTGGTTGGTTTATAATTCAAGTTTAAACACACACTATAGTCAGAACCTGTATTTTGCACCGACAACCTTAGGGGTACGAGGTTGAAGAGAATTATATTTGAGTACTTTGAACATTGAATACACTGCTTTAGAGCATACATTAGACTTTTAATTTTAATTCTCTTTCTACCAAACTAAAACTTATGACTATTTCTTACAAACAAATTAATACAGAAAATCACTTAATATAGAAATCTATTTTTTTAAATATATTTAACAAAATATATTTTTTAATAATATTTTGACAAAATATATAAAAAAAAAAGTTCACTAATTAAAATCACATTTTGATACAACTGAACCCTCCAACAACCTAAACCTTACAAAGTTAAATCTAGACAGTAACATCATTCTTTAAACAGGCTGAAACTATTTATAACTATATGATTACCTGGCTAACTTGACCTAACCTTTCTAACTTAACAAAATAATATCTAGACAATGTCATGGATAATGACTCTAACAGGAAGATAATAAGAGCACATACCACAATAACGTGGTTGTAAATATACATAGCTTCCTGGGTTTAATAGGTGAGCTTTGTCTTACGTGGCTAACTTTGTTTGTTATGTAACCGTCCAGGACAAACTAGATCGGACTAGACCAAACTGATCCATCCCGTCGCTTGTAGGATAAACCAATATAGCTTCTTAACACATACAATAAATCGACCTTAGACAGGTTTCATCATTCAAAGTTTGTCCACAAATGTTGTCAGCTAACCTAACCTAACCCGGGTTTGACCTAATAAAATTGTGGGCTATACTGATTTATCCCAAGTGCTCGGCCAAAATTTCAGGATAAACAAATTTAGACTACTCAAAACTAAACTAGTACATCCTTATGCTCTTAGGATGTATCAATATGGCCTAGTATGATCTAATTTGTCCTGGAATCTTGCTTTGGACGGTAAAAAAACTTGCACGCATGCACACACAATATTATTAAATACTCAGTTACTTAAGGTATATAGTAATAATAAAATGGACTAGTTTATACTCTAATAAAACAAAGATTGTTATATGCTCTATTTAAAGCGTACTACAACCATTGTAGTTGTTAGCCAAGCCTAGATAATGCAAACAGGATAGTTATTAACCCGCGTCTTACTACCCGTTTGGGTATCAGGCTAATGGTTTTAGGGATTTTTAAGGTATTATTTAGTGGAAGTGTAGCCGCATTTATGAGGAGCGCGAGTGAAACACCATTACACCCGACTTAGGTTTGAACCTCGATCTCTCTGTCATCTGGCAGTCTAGTCTAACACGAGAGTAGCGCATTGGACCATGTGACCACCGGAGCGGGTAAGAGGATAGTTACTTAAAAGGCAATGTTTTTACACACCTCATAAGGCAGCAATTTCACTAATCTTTTAGTCACCCCTACTATTGATTGGAGTGGAAATTTCTTGTTTAAATTGTCTCAAAACAAAATATTATTAATTTCAAGAACTTTGTCTTTTTAAAATAGAAAAAAAAAAGTCTGTTCTAGATCAGAGTTCCATAAACTTTTCACTCACAAGCCTCACTTGGTAGTTAAATTACAGCTTTGTCTCATTAATTATGATGCATTTCTTTAAGAACACCTTTTATTTAAAATTAGAACAAAGGAAAGTATGCCATTTTTGCATTTATTAACCTAATTTCTTATTTTAATTTTGTATATACCTCTTCGATGGCTGCGTGGTCTAACACGCTACTCTCGCCAGTAGACTAGACTGTCGATGACAGGGAGATCGAGATTAGGATCTCGGTTGAGTGTACTTAGGGTTTTTACAAAATGGTTTTTCACTCTCTTTCCACACAAATGTGGGTACACTTCCTATAAATATAATCCCCTCATCTCTTAAAACCATTAGTGTAATTAGTACATAGTCCAAACGGCTAGTAAGATATGGTGCTAATTTGTTTGTTTTTGTTTGTGAATTATTAAAAGCAATTTTTAAATCTTAAAAAAAAGGACCTATGCATAACATATTATTTTTATATTTGATTCTCGGTCCCGGCACAGATTTATCTGATCACCAAACCCTTCCTTCACCTCTGACAAGACATCTTGTGAATGTGGGGAATGACAGGCCTCCACCATGGTTCGGATCCCACGTTAAACTGTAGGTCCTTCATTTACTCTCACAATCACTCTACCATTACACATTAGTGTAAGTGCGTATAACCCGAACGGGTAGTAAGACGCGGTGATAATAATAATAATAATAATATTTGATTATGCGAATACTCGGTCAAATAATGAAAAATATCAAACCGTATAGAATATTCAGTGTGTCTACCATCCGGGAGAATCAGGGAAAACGGGAATTAGCTGGAAATCTGAATTGATCAAGAAAAAATCGGGAATTCGGTAAATTACAATATAAACCTGGGAAAATATTGTTTTACTCAAAATATTAAATATAATAATAATTAAATCAGTAAATTATAATGTGATTCAAACTGTCTTTTATTGTTTGTAGGTGTGTAATATATTATATAACTCCTAGTAAACAATGTTAATACAAATTAAAAAAAAATGTTTATTTAAGTTTTAAAATATTATTATTATTATTATTATTATTATTATTCATAAAAACGAGCCATGGGGTGGAGTGAGAGGGGGGGGATTTAGAAGGATGTGACATACTTTTTAGTCGGGTATTTTAGGAAATGATTAGAGAAAATCAGGGGAAAAGCTGGTAATTTTATTAGTCGAGTTGAGTACACACAATTATATGTGTATTAAAAAAAACATTTTAAACTATCATTGAGGAGTTTGTTTCCAATAGTAGAAATGCCTCAGGTCAGATTTTATTTTTGTTAGCCACAGAACAAGGTAATTTTTATCTCCCTGTTTATTTCCATACTTAGTTTTAATTGCTGTCGTTGCTGATAAACTACATACACTTATCTAAATGTATTATTTTCCAAAGCGGAATATATTAATGTGGTACAGTTAACCTTAATACCAAGTCAGAGGAAGTGAATAAGGTTAAAATATATAACCAATCCTTCCGCACCCTTGTGCCTCATAGACCAAGGTGACCAATGCATACTTTTTGATAATAATTCGCAAAATATATATGTCATCACTTCTACTGCACTTTCATTATATTCTACACATTCAACGTAACTAATTGACCCTTTTGGCACCACGACTATTAATCATTTTTGGAAGGTTCTACAAATAAGGAAATAGTTTTAGAAGTGAATGCTGAAAATATTATGAATATGATCACACAGAGAATACAAAACAAAGACAATAATTTAGAGATTACTAAAAACATCATCATTTGGCCGTATTAATGGGTTTAAATATCTAGCAATAACCATATTATATTGAAGATTAGGAAAATAACAATCAAGAAATGCATGCTATTACTCACCTGCTGTTGAGAAATCTAAAACTAACAATCTACAACACAATAATTTTACTGCTTGTTATCTATGGGTATCTCTTAACTCACATGGCAAAAACAAAGTTAGGATGTTCGGAAACAAGGTGCCTAGAAAGATATTTGGTCCACAAAAGATGAGGCTACTCGGGAGTGGATGAAGTTACATAATGATGAGTCACATACCTTGTTCATAAGCTTTAAAATTACACCTGTCTCAGTTCTGTAGCTATTATATATACTTAGTAAATGGCATTTAAGTTAATGCTGACTAGCAAATTTTGGGGGTTTTAGGTAACTTTGAAAATCCAATAACTTAAAAATGAGTTTTTTAACATCTTATGGTAAAGTACAAATTTATCAAAAATCGGTCAAACCCATGACATTAAGCTTTTATGCATGGGTTGAGTTTACTTGGAATGACTCTAAACCCATTAGCGTAATTAGTTCATAAGTGTATAACCCTAATATGTAGTAAGGCGTAGTGCTAAAATAAACTTTGTACTATTATTATTATTATTATTATCATTATCATCATCACCGCTTCTTACTACCCGTTCGGGTTGTACACACTTATGCTAAAGTGTAATGGTAGGGTGATTGTGAGATGAAATGGAGGACCTACAGTTTAACGTGGGATCCGAACCACGGTGGAGGCCTGGCATTCCCCACATTCACAAGTTGTGATTAATACACGTCTTGTCAGAGGTGAAGGAAGGGTTTGGTAATCAGATAAATCTGTGCCGGGACCGAGGATTGAACCCCGGCCGCCAGCATAGAAGTCCGTTTGTACATCAAATAAGTCTCTTTCTATGAAAATTGGAAAGTACTCGAGACCAAGATGTAGAATACTGTGGCTGGATATTTTCTTTTTTCATCACATGATGTCTTGCCACGGAGTTCTCTCCTCTTCATCCGCTTGTTACTGCCTCAGACCTTGATGTTATCCATTATCTGTTAGCTTCTACGTCCTCTTCACCTCCTTCCATCCGTCAGTAGACAGTTTCTAACAAACCTTCTCTTTTCCCCGACTATCTCCAGGAGTTCTGCCCAGCTTATCTCCTCCACACCCACATTCTAACTGCTCCTCTTCCTTCCTTAGTGGCCACGTCTCCTCACTCCTAACAAAGCACTCCCTCTCTCAATATCCAAGGGACACACAACAGTCTCGTCTTGTTATTAAAAACCACCTTAGTCACGGCAATTCAATAATCTACTTCCCATAGTTTCGCGTCGCCAGCTTCCAAGATACTTTTAAACTAAGACCTGCTCTATTTCCTCCCCTTCTATCTCAATATTTATCCTCGTTTGCTTTGTATCAATGACCAAACTTTTCGTTCGCCTCTTATTAATTATATTCTAACAGTCTACAAGCATACAATAAAATTTAATTCAGTTTTCATAAAGTCTTATTAAAAATTGATGGTTAAAATAGCCAATCTATTGATTTGTTAGTTACGGTTATAGCCACATCTAGATGTCATAGTCTTTAAATTGAAAAATGACACCTGAACACGGGAATTGAACCCTGGCTTAGTCCGGCGATGCTCTAATTATTGAGCTTTACTGTCATCCCATGCTCAAGGTCATTTTTCACTCATATTTTAAGGTAAAGTCTGTGATGGACGTGCGGAAATCTTCTGCAAGATTACGAGCAATGAGATAATGGAGCTACCTTCAACTCGGGAGGGCTTTATTTGTCTATAACCGCAATTATCAAATATAATAGCCTGGCTATTTAATCCATCATAAAATATGCATTCATACAGGTGTAATCGTTACTGACAGCATAAAGTCCTCTCTAGGCCAAGGTGTTTGCGTTAGCTGATAGCTTGTGATGTTAATTACAAGGTGTCTACTGGGTCACCAAAGTCACTAAAAATTTACTAATTGCATAAAAGGTCATGAAAGTCCCTGAAAAGTCACAAATTTTCAATATTTTAGTCATAAAGTTACAAAAATATTATTTGAATTTTCTACGCATCGTAACAACGCAAACGCATCGAATGCCAAGTCACCCATGATGCCATGCACCAACCGCAAGTTGCCTGATTGTTTTTACCTTGATACCATGGACAAGGTTAACGTCCACCACCTGAATTACTAAAACAAGTTTAATATATTTATACATCAAGTCATGTTATCTGCAGTTACGTTTGATAAATATTATCAATACCCATAAAATAACACAAATAATAAAGAAATATGTTATCAATGTTGGTTGTAAAAAAATATGTTTGAATTTTCTCTACTGTTCTTCCAATAAAAATCAGCCTATATTTATATATGCATTATATAGTGTTCATCATTTACCGAAGGGATTTAATGATCAAAAATGGTCACCAAAAAGTCGCTAATTTTTGTTTCTCCAACTCGTAGACACCCTGTTAAATTGATCACTCAGGTGTATATGACGATTTCTGCATGTCCATCCCAGACTCTGCCTTAAAATATGAGTGAAGAATGACCCTGGGCATGGAACGAATCCTGGATAATTCAGGGGTTATAGCGTCGGCATACCAAGCCAAAGGTCTCTGGTTCGATTCCCGTGTCCAGGTGTTATTTTTCATTTTGAGAATATCATTAAAAAGTTATTTGGTATCTGACTAGTCATGTTTTACTAACGCACCCTCTCATTTGAATCTCACCCCGTAGTTCTATCTTGTGATTACTTGCGGTCGTGTAAGAGTCAACGTTTGTTTTTGTTCCAGATAATGTAGGTGGTGAAGTTCCTCCTGAAACAAACATTTCTCTTTGACACAAGTTCTCTTTATCTTGATGCTTGATTGACGACACACAAACTAGTTATGACGATTGCCACCAGAGGTCAAGGGGTCATGGTAGACCCACCGGACGCCCAGGCCACCAGCCAGGTAAGATACTTTTTTTTTGTCACTTATTTATCAAGGTGTGCAGTACCGATAGAAATTTTAGTCGGGTCAAAACTTGGTTATTTTCTTTTTAAAACAGGTGCCAGTGGCCAGCGTCACCTGGAAAATCAGGGAAATGTCAGGGAATTTGTTTGGTCATCGTGACGTGAAGACATTTTATCAAATTTTTAGAATTTTATAAATTCACTAAAAATAAAATACACCACTTTTATTTACTACTAACAGACGTACTGAGCGTTGCGTAGACTTCCTGCACAGTGAATTTCATGGTTACCCTGGACAATTCTTTTCTTTGCTTCATACAGACAGAAAACAGATGTACATGGCTACTTATATTTATATATCAGCCCTCTGCCTGCGGTAGATATCTCGCAATGCTCATGACAGATACTCTTTATTTTATTAATATAGAAGATAGTAAAACCCGCCTCGGTGGCGTAGTTGGCTAACGCGCTTGTCGTGTTGAGCGCGACTGCTGAGGACGGGGAGATCGAGGTTCGAATCTCGGTCGGGTCAACTGGAGATGGTTTTTTCTAAATGGTTTTCCACTCTCCCTCCACGCAAATGCGGGTTCACTTCCTCTAATTCAACCTTCCCGATTCCTAATCCAATAGCGTAATTAGTACTTAAAACGTATAACTCGAACGGGTAGTAAGCCGCGGTGCTAAATATTATTATTATTATTATTATTATTATTATTATTATTATTAAGATAGTAAACAGCAGATCGAATAAACATTCATCCGGCACAGGCCTTGATAAGGTCTCTTTGGATACATAATATAAGTATTCTTATATGCAAGCATGCTATAATAGGGCCTACAACTTGTGCAACTAATGTATATATGATAATATATATATATATATATATTAGCACCGCGTCTTACTACCTGTTCTGGTTATACGCCTGAGTGCTAATTACGCTAATGGGTTAGGATTTGGTAAGGTAGAATATAGAGGAAGTGAACCCACATTTGTGTGGAGGTAGAGTGGAAAACCATTTTAGGAAAAACCACCCCCAGTTCACCTGACCGAGATTTGAACCTCGATCTCCCCGTCCTCAGCAGTCGAGCTCAACACGACTAGCGCGTTAGCCAACTACGCCACCGAGGCGGGTGGGCGTGAATAGTTGTCCCCTTGCAATAAGTTAATGTAATGCCATCTATCAATGAACCACTGTACTTTAAACCATTCTGAATACTTCATATTGACGTTAATAGATGGGGCTACAAGTTCAGTACTATAATACGACCAGAATCAAAGCAATATACTAGAAAATAAGTGTGTAGCTAAAATGTGTCATGAGTAAACAAGTAGAAAAAGGACTGCCGGTACTGCATGGATTGCTGTACCAAACACGCGCCAGGGAATGGGATACCGAGATTAAACCGGTCAATTTGTTATTCTAAGGTGCAATTTTCTACAAGACTTTTAGATTTTTAAGATATAAATCAAAATATACAACTTATTATGAACATATCTGAGTGATTATACAATAAAAGGTCAACATATAAACAATGTTTGTCTTCTTATTAGGGCGGAGAACACTTTGTGGTTAGTCCAAGTCCTGGCTCTTGGAGCCTCTCTAGAATACTGTTTCCCAAACCATTTAGAAACGCGACCCAAATCTTAAAACTACCAATGTTCGTGACCCAGCTAGCGTTAATCGATATTAAGGGGGGATTAATTCTTAAGTCCAATTATCTCTCTACATTGCTTATTAAAATTCATTATTGAATATTATTTTACCTATCTATTTCTCGCAATGAGGAATGTTCAAAGGGAGCACTGCTCATATATTGACTGGATAAAAATACATAATATTGGGGAAGTACGAGGTGTCGGCTACTTAGTCACTTTAAAGCCTCCTCCTCAGGTAGCCGCGTGACTCCAGGTGCTACTCTCGCAATAGACTAGACTGCCAAAAGGGGGTGGTTGATATCTGTGGGGTGCACTGAGGGTGGTATTTCTAAAAATGTTTTCCACTTTCTCCATACAAATATGGGTGTACATCCTATAAACTAAACCTTCCTAATCTCTAGCATATTAGTGTAGTTTGTACATAGGAGAAAACTTGGACAGATAGTAAGGCCCAGGTCGTTAAAACCGTGTGTTACAAAATATGGCGGTAAAACCTGTTCGCGCTTCACAGCCCCCTTTGAACATGCTGGCCAACGCTGGTGGCATGTCCGTTGAGCCGGCGGAGGCGACGACTGAGCAACATCTGCCCGCCAATGAGCCGGTCGGGGAAGAAAGCGGCACGGAGCCTTCGTTCCCGCACAATAAGTTGGCCATGTTGGAAGAGAAGATCTCGTCTCCTCGCTGGGTGGTTCCAGTGCTCCCCGAGCAGGAGCTTGAGGTGTTGTTGCAGGCCTCCATAGAACTCTGCAGGAAAGGTAAATTAGCTTGTGGCAATCTTTGTTTGTAAACCCCCGAATAGAATTCAGGTATGTCCGGCGACTTGGAAAACAGGAAAAAAAATTCACAAACTGTATTTACAATAATAAAATTAACAATTTTCTTCCACTCAATACACACTGTGACTCTCTTTATACATTTGTCCCTGTCCAGCTGACTAGTCTTGATTCTCAAAGTCAACATGTGATTTTTGTTTCTTTTTTCCACCCCTCTAAGGGGACGGCCAGACCAGGCAAGCGAGCGACTAAAATATAAAATAGAACACATTGGTTGTAATGAGAGGTGGCCAGACTGGAGCGACTGAGCGCGCTTGAAAGATAGAACTGGTTCTATTTTTCAAGCACATGCGCTCGACCCGGAACAGGCTATTTTACAGGCGCTAGGCAATATTCTTGTATGTTGGTTCATTTAGTGCTGGAAAATTTCTCAATTTGACATTTTTATAACTATCGATATGCTTAGAACACTTGTCACTAACAACCTAATTTAATTGGTAGATCATAAACCATATATATATATGTATGTATGTATATATGTTAAACTGATATGTTAAAATACTTAAATATTATAATCAAAGTAGGCCTTTACGAATAAGAATCACCATTAGCATGGATAGAGGATGGGAAAATCACAACAATAAATCACTTGTCATAAACCACCCTCAGTTCACTGAGCCAAGATTCAAACCTTTTCCTCCTCGTCAACAACTATCGAGAGCTATCTGCTAATCATGCTCTCGCTCGCTTGCCAGTCTGGCCACCCAGTCGCTCGTCAGTCTGGTCGAACCCTTAGGCACGTCTTTAGTCAAAGTTGAGCCATATTTATACTGATGCACAAGAATTTTAATAGGCTGTAAGGAGAAGAAACTAAAATATGGATTTCACAACAATTATAAACTGTTCTGATGAATGGCAATCTTTTAATATCTCAATATTATCTGATTGAGAGCTAACTTGTATCGCATTATCCAATGGCCCATTGCTGAAATCCTTTAATTCCTTCATAAAATGACACCTTTTCAGAATATGGGTGTGTCAAAAAATATTACTACATTAAAGTGAGGCCTTAATAAAATAATGTTTTTAATATAGTGACTGGAGAAGCTAGAAACTACTTTTGGAAAACCTGGAAAAGTGAGTCAGGGAATTCTAAAATATATTCAGCCTGGACACCCTGTAATTTCTCCTGAACTCAGTACCCTCCAAAACTTTTGGTGCATATTTTATAAATCTACTTCTAGAATAACATAAATTACATCCAAAATATTGAGACACATATTTATTTAAATTTGACATATTCCCTAAGATGTGTTTGCGAACCCCTGGTTGAATATGACTCCTCTTGAGCTTGATTAGAAGGAGAAAGGGAGAACTTAATTCACACCGGCATCTATCTGGGAAACTATTGTTCTAATCCATCAAATACTTTGGTGGTCGAAGGGCTCTCAATAGACTGGGCTAGATCGGGGTCTGAGTTTGTCTTAAAAAAAATCTAGATTGTGTTCCAGTCTGTCCACGTGAATACGAGCAAACTTATTCTACAGACATGTCTCTTAAGCCACTTTGGTCTTAAGGCTCTATTCCCACAGTAAACTGATGATGATGGAGCAATCAGAGTTCGATTTCGGTCGGGTGTACTTGAAGTGATGAGTTTACACTCTCCCTCCACACAAATGCGTGTACACATCTAAATTCATCTTTCCTAATCACTAGCATGTTTTAGCTGAACAAGTAGTAAAGCATGTAGGGAAAAATTTAAAACATTTTTTTAAATCGATGATAACAATTTCAAAAAAATTGCTAGTGTTGTACATCGTAAAATCAATGGTTTTGTTTCAGTTTTATGTGATCACATGACCTTGTCAGTTTTAATGAAATTGAAAGTTAATTTTCATCACAACATAATCTGTAAACATGCTTATGTACACCTTGTTCAACTTAACCTAATTTGTCTTCACTATGGCAAAGCTTATAAGTTAGGGCCCTGGTGAGGCTGTAAGATTTCAGCGTAAACCAAGTAAATAACGTTAAGTTGGATAACCGATTATGTCTAGGTTTTATTTTAATAAACTGGACCGATGATTTTGGTTTTAACTTCTTGAAAAATTTAGCAAGGTGTGAGAAGATAAAGATTTGTTGCGTTGTAAAGTTAACCAACAAAACAAAACAAAAAACTCTGTTTTTAACAGTCTTAAAACAAGTTTCTAATTAAGTGATTAATAGAGCTTTTAAGATATTCTACCATTTGTACATAGAGATCAACACAGGTAAATCAATAATTAGAGTTGGGTCTGATATACTATTCTATGAATCCAAATTCTAAATCTGAATCTTGGAGAATATTAGGAACATAGGAAGAAACATAAATATAATAAAATATTCAAATATTAATTAAATTCTAACATTTTCTTATAATCCATTCATTATAACATTCATACATTCAGTTAAGTGTTAAATTACTGGTCAGGGGTCCAGTTGTTGAGTTCATTCTATAATTATAATTGGTTCTGAACCACCAATAAACAGTGTTAGAGCTCTAAAACAAAATTCACTTGAAAGATTGAAAATAAAAATATTTTTTATAAGGTTTTGAGTTTTGTATCTAAACATTTTTTCGGATCTCTAATATCCTTGGTTTGAGAGATTAAAGGTCTCACGCCTGCTGTTAGGGTTGAGTCTGCTAAGTATTTAAAGTGTTAGCAACTTAGCTTAAACAACAACAACAACAACCAATTTGTTGCTCAGGTTTGGATGTGCACAGCGAAGCCTGTCAGCGATTCTTCAGAGAGGGCCTGACCGTGTCTTTCACCAAGATCCTGACAGACGATGCCGTCAACAGCTGGAAGTACAACATCCACCACTGCATCTATCAAAACTGCGAGCGGCTGGTTGAGCTGTGCGTAGTGAAGCTGTCCCAGGATTGGTTCCCTCTCCTAGACCTGCTCGCCATGGTGTTCAACCCCAACAACAAGTTTCACACTTTCAATAGCTCCCGGCCCTCAGAGACGGTCCCTCCCACCTCCAACATCCCTGACGAGGACGTCTACGCCCGCCCGCCAGCCGACTCGCGGACGCCACGAGGTTGGCTCGTGGACCTAGTTAACAAGTTTGGAGCCCTTGGCGGGTTCCAGATTTTATTAGAGAGATTCCAAGGTGGCAAGAACCTCACGGTGACTGTGATACACGCTCTGATCCGCCCCTTTGGCCTGTGCTACGAACTTTTGACCGTCCACACCATCGTTAAGTACCTCATGCCTATCGTTGAGATGGTGCCGGTCGTGTTGGACAACCTGACTGATGACGAGCTCAAGAAGGAGGCAAAGAACGAGTCCAAAAACGACGCCATCTCAGCCATCATCAAGGCGGCAAAGTGCCTCGTGTCGCGCGTGCCCAACCAAGAGGAGATGGTGAAAAACCTTGAGATATTTCGGTTAAAGATGATCTTAAGGTTATTGCAGATCTCGTCATTCAATGGCAAGATGAACGCCCTGAATGAGGTGAACAAAGTTATAGCGAGCGTGACGTACTACCCTCATAGACACACGGGCCTGGAGGAGGAGGAATGGCTGACTGCCGAGCGCATGGCCAAGTGGATCAAAGAGAACAGGGTGCTTCAGATTGTGTTGCGAGATTCACTGCATCAACCTCAATACGTCGAGAAGCTGGAGAAGATCCTTCGATTCATCATCAAGGAGCGGTCGCTGACTCTGGAGGATCTGGACAATGTTTGGGCCGCGCAGGCGGGGAAACACGAGGCAATAGTGAAGAACGTCCACGACCTTTTGGCAAAGCTGGCCTGGGACTTCTCTCCGGAGCAACTTGATCATTTGTTCGAGTGCTTCCAGGCCAGCTGGACCAACGCCAACAAGAAGCAACGAGAGAAGCTCCTGGAACTGATCCGGAGACTGGCGGAGGACGACAAGGACGGGGTGATGGCTCACAAGGTTCTCACTCTGTTCTGGAACCTGGCGCACTCGGACGACGTGCCTACGGAGATCATGGACCAGGCGCTCACCGCACACGTAAAGATCCTGGACTACAGTTGCTCCCAGGAGCGTGATGCCCAGAAGACTGTGTGGCTGGACAACTGTGTGGAGGAACTGAAGACGGGGGATCAGTGGGCCCTCCCCGCACTCAAGCAGATCCGTGAGATCTGCTGCCTGTATGAGCCCTCGCCCAATATGAATCATAGTCAACGTACGCACCATATATACTATAGGCAAGTTGAGCTAACGCAGTATTCTTTTTGTTAGTTTGTTGACAAACCAAATAATTCAGGCTTAATAGATGAAATTATTCAATACTCGTCACCATCAACTGTTCACAGTCTGTGGCCGGGTAGGCTTATTAGAATGCCTTCATCTCCCTTCTTCTTTCCACTACTCTTCTTTATTTGTTTCTGTCCTTTTCTTTTCACCCGTGCTGTTAACTGCTCCTTTCTTTCTTTCTTTCTTTCTTTCTTTGGGATCCTTTTCCATCCACATTACATGTCAATGCCACAAGGGCCTATCGTCGCATTACTCATTAAAATAATATTTGACTGTGCATTGTTAACTTACTTTAACAAATCTGATAGTACCAAAATTAAATCTGATATTTGTCTGCATTTATTGGTACTATAAACTCTCAGTGGGAGCAGATCACCATTGCAAGGTTAGGGGACTAAGCTAACATTTCTATGAATAAACACATATATGGTATTTGAACAAAGCACGTATAAGTTATCATAATCTGTGAGAACACTCGGTTATATTAACCCAAAAGTGGAACTATCGGCGCCGAACCTAATTTTTATTTGTACCCAGCCAACCTTTGAACCATATAAAGATCCCACATAGATTCAAATCAAAGCCTAATAGCTTGATTGTTATAGTTTAAAAAAATTCCCATTATATGCTCTGCAGTTGTGTGTCAAATGTACAAAATGCCAATATATTTTTTGTTTTATTTCAGGCAAGAAGTTATAGAGAGATTACAAAACCAACATAGCCTTGTAATTTTAGTTACTAATAGTCTAACAACATACATGGATAAAGTTAGACAAATAGCAAAAGGTAAGCTGTCATCTTGTCTTTATCGTTTTAGTTTTGTTGAAGATGTGTCGCCGATTGAAGGGTTTTAGTCTCAACCTATCAGCATTTAGTCTGGTTTGACAGTTAGTAGATCTGTGCTCGAATCCCGGACGGGCTGACTAACATCCCCCCTTATCGCCCCCACCCCTACCCCCACCTTTAAACTACTCTACTTATATTTACATATCATAATTTATTATAATATAGGGGAATGCAAAGTCCACCTTTTCAGTTTGAAGTGAATATTCTAAGGCTGAATTGGAGTTCAAATATTTGTGATTCAATGGCTGTAAAAAATATATATATATTGGCTGTTTATATAAATTGAGAATTTTAGCTGTCGATATTTTTATTGGCAAATAGGTCAAAAGCCAGATTTAAAAAAAATTAAATCAAACTTTATATTTGTTTTGAAGCCAAATTGAAACTTTGTGAAGCTTTTGCACACCCCTATTATATGTTCCACTTATCGGCATTGGGATGAAACTGAACTGGCTGGCTTAACTTATTATACTATGATATTATTATATTACATGGTCAAGTGGTCAAAGCCTTCACTGCTAATAAACTGTACTGCTGATGACGAGGAGATTGGGTGTACTTTTGGTGGTTTCTCCAAAGTAATTTTACATGCTCTTTCTTTGCAAATGTGTGTGCACTTCTTCTAAGTTAAATCTTCCTTATACATAACACATGTAATTAGTACATAGGTGTATAACTGAATGGCAGTAAGACGCGGTGCTAAAATAATTGTATTAGAGTTACTCTTTTGAGATTTTTACGAATCTCAAATAGCACAGGATCCAAGGTATCCCATCTCTCGATTGAATGTATTTTATCCTTTTAGCTAAAGTGAGCAGGTTTTATTACGGACTAATCTCCTTGCACAAAAGTGTTGGTTTTATGGGTTAATTTGTCTTCACGTATATATTATGTTCTCCTTATTGGTTTTGGAATATAAATATATATTTTTTCTCTTTCCCTTGTTCCAGAAAATCCAGATTTGGATCCAAATAATTTTTATCCCGATCGTAGGTATAATCACATACAACAAGTACAAGAAAGGTTGAATTTTTTGCGGTTTTTACTAAAGGTATGTAGTTAAATATATTATAAAAAATCAACTATGTGTTGTTTTTTTTTAATCATGGTAAGCCCACGCTAATCCCGGATTTTCTGTTTCAAATATGTTTTTAATCTTTGCTTATAAACTTTGATCAATTTTACATCAAATGTTTATTGTGGTCAATGTTTCGGATTTAATGTCAAGCTGAATTATTTTATTATTAATGGTGTTTAAAAAATGTATAGATTATATTGTAATGGAATTCTTAATTTTCCATGATCAAGTCTAATAATGAAATAAAATGTAAACACAGTAATATCATATGAAATTGTTGACTATAGCTTAACAGCAGATCTCTCTTATATTTTATAAAATAATTTTTTTAAATATGCTATAAAATAATTTTTTTTAAATATATTATTTTTAAGATGAGTCTTAGATTCAAATTTGCAATCATTGTTCATATGATCATAATATGAAATGCATTTCAATATTAAATTTCAATACTAATCTTTAAAATATATTTTGATTCATGATTGTTGATTATTAATTGTTGATTTCTAAACAAATCTTAGTTAAATCTGGATCTAAGATTTCTAAGCTTGGGAGAGGATCATTAAAAGAGTTTCTACTCTCGTAAACACAGGGTTAGTAAACGATTGTATGCTCATACATGTCAGTACATGAGTATGTTCACACACGGTCAGTCAGTACACTAGTATGTTCACACATGGGCAGTCAGTACACGAGTATGTTCACACACGTTCAGTCAGTACACTAGTATGTTCACACATGGGCAGTCAGTACACGAGTATGTTCACACACACGGGCAGTCAGTACACGAGTATGTTCACACACGGGCAGTCAGTACACGAGTATGTTCACACACGGCAGTCAGTACACGAGTATGTTCACACATGGTCAGTCAGTACACGAGTATGTTCACACACGGCAGTCAGTACACGAGTATGTTCACACACGGCAGTCAGTACACGAGTATGTTCCCACACAGGTAGTCAGTACACGAGTATGTTCACACACGGGTAGTCAGTACACGAGTATGTTCACACACGGGTAGTCAGTACACGAGTATGTTCACACACGGTAGTCAGTACACGAGTATGTTCACACACGGTCAGTCAGTACACGAGTATGTTCACACACGGGTAGTCAGTACACGAGTATGTTCACACACGGTAGTCAGTACACGAGTATGTTCACACACGGTCAGTCAGTACACGAGTATGTTCACACACGGTAGTCAGTACACGAGTATGTTCACACACGGGCAGTCAGTACACGAGTATGTTCACACACGGCAGTCAGTACACGAGTATGTTCACACGGGTCAGTCAGTACACGAGTATGTTCACACACGGTCAGTCAGTACACGAGTATGTTCACACACGGTAGTCAGTACACGAGTATGTTCACACACGGGTAGTCAGTACACGAGTATGTTCACACACGGTCAGTCAGTACACGAGTATGTTCACACACGGGTAGTCAGTACATGAGTATGTTCCCACACGGTAGTCAGTACACGAGTATGTTCACACACGGGTAGTCAGTACACGAGTATGTTCACACACGGTAGTCAGTACACGAGTATGTTCACACACGGTAGTCAGTACACGAGTATGTTCCCACACGGTAGTCAGTACACGAGTATGTTCACACACGGGTAGTCAGTACACGAGTATGTTACACACACGGGTAGTCAGTACACGAGTATGTTCACACACGGTCAGTCAGTACACGAGTATGTTCACACACCGGCAGTCTAGTGGTTGGTCTCTGTACTGTGCTCTTTGTCCTAGCAAGGTTCTTCTATAGATGAATCTGTGAAGTGTGTGGGTTTGCAGGACGGTCAGCTGTGGCTGTGCGCCGACCAGGCCAAACAGATCTGGCACTGTCTCGCTGAGGAGGCGGTGTTCCCTCCGGACCGAGAAGCTTGTTTCAAGTGGTTCTCCAAGCTAATGGGGGAGGAGCCAGACCTGGATCCTGCAATAAATAAAGATTTCTTCGAAAATAATATTCTACAGTTGGATCCTACACTGCTCACAGAAAGTGGCATGAAGTAATTATTGACTTTTTTTGGTATTTTTTAGACTTGGCAGTTATGAAGCTTTGGCAATAAAATTATTGACATCCAAATACTACATTTATGTTCATTTATTGCCATTCTGATGCCATATAGATTATACATTAATATTTATATGTGTTCGTTCCCGTCAACAAATGATTAAAATAACCAGTGAAAACAAAGAAAGTGGACTGTATTCAATAGGAAATGCTTACCTCGTCCAAATGAGGCTCGTCGACAATGGAGGCCTCCTTGTGGGCTGCTGGGTTTAGAGTAGGAAGGAATGGGGAATTAAGGGGCCTGACTTAGCGACGTCTTTCAAACCTTGTTGTTCCTCGTAAAGGAGGCCTGTAACACCCAACTCACATTCGGACACCGATTTGTGCATAAATTAGTGCACCCATTCTGGCAAACACCCTATGTGCCCTGACCACCACGCTCAACTGAACTGTGCTCTCTCTCAAAAACAAACGACTTTTCTTCCCTCTTCCCCTTCAACTCTCTCAAAACTGAGGGGAACCATCAAAAGTGGTGGGAAAAGTCCGAAGAATAAACAACAATACAAAACCAATATGTATAAAGCATTATATAAAAAAAGCCTATGTTAAACAAATTATTACACCAGAGCTATTTTACATAATTAAATATATAGTTCAGAGCCTGACCATGTTGTGATAGTAGCTTTATTTATCAGATAAGAATGAAATATGACACACTTGTGCCACAAAACATTTTCTAAGTGGTTTTAAGACATTAAAGCTAAAAAGCAAAACATAATATTATTTAAATTATAAAACGGCAAACAAAAAATATGTGAACTTATGTCCAGCCGCAAAAATGTTTTATACATTTGATTGAAGTTAGTTTTGAATTTAAAAGTTTGACTTAGCACATCCCTATTGTGTGCATTGTTGAATACTTTTTTTAACTGTAGGCCTAATCGGTTGATGGATAGTTTTTGTAGGAATACTTGAGTGTCCTTGTGTGTTTCCAGGTGTTTCGAGAGGTTTTTTAAGGCTGTGAATACCAAAGAAGGCAAATTAAAGTCCAAACGAAGGACATTTTTAATGGATGATGTAGACTTAATAGGAACTGAATATCTATGGAGGGTAAGTGAAGTATTTTTTTAGTAGATCACTAGACCTGGTTAATTTATTATTTTAAATAAGTACAGTGAAATTTCCTAATAGTGGACGCCTCCCGGGATAAAAACAAGAGTCGGTTATATTAACTAAAACAATCTAATTACTGCTTTGCTGCTAATAAAATGAAATTTGAATGGTAGTTCTTGTGTACTGTAGGCCTACATGTGTGCATGGGCATGGACTAAACTGACAGGACAAGCCCCACTGAAGGGGACGGAGGTGAGGTCATGTGCGAGTATTGAGAGTTTGACTCGAGTTTTGGTAGCTTATTTGCTTGAACTTGGACGACTTTGTTAAATTTATCCTAACACTTGAATTTGTATGCCAACTTTTCCCCAACTCTCTCCCCCTCAAACAATCCTCCAAAAAATATGATTTGTGTCTCTGGTTTATCCATGAATATTAAAAAAAAATCTACGGATTATTGACTGTACAAACATCGTTCTATATTACTCAAACTTTAATAAAACTCTACTTAAAGTGAAAAATGTCAATACGCACACTTTTAATTCTTACCTTCTACCTCCAATTGAGGTTTTTTGTAAGCTCTCCAAAGATTGGTGTGCTAAACTCTCATCCAATCACTAAAGTAATCTCCAACGACGGTCTCAGGTAATAACAAACAGCGGGGACGAGATAGCGGGCCGCGCCATCGAGTTGCTGAAGGAGGTCAACACAAACTTGGGGCCCCGGCTGCAGGCGTCTCTCCTCGAGTTCCACGACTCATTTGTGTCCGAGTGCCTGGACCGTTTACGGGCCCACTACGACACCGTGTCTGTACTGAACCAGGCCACGGAGAAGGAGGAGGACTGCGTCCTCGCCACACGGCTGCAAGCTGAGGCTGTGAGGATGTGTCGGGTCATGAAGGTGTTACAGGAGTACATTGGAGAGTGCGACGGAGACTTCACCGTGGAGAGGAAGATACTTCCCCTGCACAGGTGAGAATACAATATGGTGGCAAGCATAATCGACAAATTAGAACAATGGAACACTCACCTGAAGATGTAGCCCTTTATTAACACCGCGTCTTACTACCCGTTTGGGTAATACACCTAGGCACTAATTATGCTAATTGGTTAAGGGTGATTATAGTTGAATTTATAGAAAGTGTACCTGAATTTGTGTATAGGGAGAATGGGAAACCATTTAGGAAAAAAACACCCTAATTTGGTACAGCTTTATTGAATGACAAGTTAGGGCCTTGCAAGCCAGCTTTCTTGATGCTCAATTTTTCCCTATTATTAATGTCTACTTCCAAACTCAACCTTTCACATTACTAAACCATTAAAATTAGGACAAGGAATACACCATTACAACAGCCAAACTAAAGAATGAGGACTTTTTATCGCACAGACAAGCTGTATCTTGGAGAGTCGTAAGCCAAACTGCCATTAATAGCAAGTATAAAAGGAGGGCGGAAGGTAAATTGGAGATTTGGACTCGAAACCTATATGATCTGACTAGAAATCATATATTTGGAATATTTATTATACAACTTAAAATCATATATATGAAATAAAGTGCATTGCACAAAATGTAACATGTAATTAAATAAACATTATAGAATTATGGGAAAATTAAGCACAAATCTAAGTAAAGACAACATTTATTTACACACACTTAAATATTTCACTACTTTTAATACATCTCTCTCAGAATTTAGTGGTAATAAGAGACTTTTTGGATGCCAATCTAGCTGTAAAAGATATGCTTAATTTTTCCACCATTCTATATAATTTTAATTACAGATTAGACATTAAATATTATATAAAGGAGTTTTTTCTAAAATCCTAAGCATCCGTTCAAAATTGTTAAAAATCAAGCTACTATCACAGCAAAAATGTTTAACAATGAGGAGGCCCAATGACTTAATGATTTTATAATAACACAACAAACAAGGTGTTAATCTAGTAGATTTTCAGAATTTACAATCCTTTAATGAGGGTAACAACTTACTTGTAGGTTCACATACCACCTATGGTGGATGGTGTAACTATATAGATTGTTAACCAAGCTGTACCCCAATGATTTACGAGGAGAGACATGGTAGGTGGGTTCAGTTGTGAGCATAGAAGTCAAGAATTTCTTTAAGGCTGACTAATCCCTATAGTGCTAAGGTTGTTTGTACTAAATTTAATCTCTGAAGTAAGTAAGTTGTCTATTGTTTTTGACCTATGTAAAGCCCTATAATTTCCCTGTTTAGTAGGAACAAAAAAACACCATGGTATGCTTGTTTCATAAGCACCTCAGCCTGTTTTAAGTTCTCAATCGTTTCGAACTGAATTTGTTTGTACTAATTTGCATTCCTGAAAAGAAAAGGAATGCTCCTTGTCGTCTTTGACCTGTGTTAGTCCCTAACGTTCCTGTCGTGGCTAATTTCAGGGCATGCCGTGGCAAGCACCTCACGCTGGTGGTGAGGTTCTCCAACCCTGGCGAACTGTGGACGATCTCGACATGTTCACTCACAGCAATGACACATTGGCGTCCCTTCGTCGTCAAGTCCTGCGTCGCATCAAGGCTACCGGGGCCAACGTAAAGTTGGACTGTTGATCAACGGAGAGTTGCTATTCCAGCCGAGGACAGAAAACTGTTGTCGCAGATACCACTTCGGGACAAGATGGTGGGTATTGGAGATTCAAGGATTCGAGAGAAATTTGTTTTAGTGCTTAGTACTGCTTATTGGCGTTTCCTGTACCTGCTTACTGATAAAATTACCTTGTAAAGCAAACAGAGATTTTTCTTATATAGAAGAAAGAATGGTAACATTAAATTACTATTAGTATTTTATATAATATTTTCTCTTATGTCTATAATGTTTCCCATGATTCAGATTTAAATTTGAGATTCAAAGATAAATTGGAGATTGAAATTCATAAAATAGTGGATTCAACCCAACTCTTGTGGTGACACTGTATAATAGTGGATTCTTCTGTAACGCTTCACACTGGAACAGTTTTTTTTTTACATCAAATCACCCTTCACTCTCTCTTGACACTTAGAGAGTATTTTATATCAACTTTATTTTTTCTTCAAATGCTATGCGAGTTTTCACGATTGACTTGGTTACACATCTTGGTATCTAGTGTTATTGACCAAATGGTTCTTACCAAGATGGAGTATCAAAATGACTTGGGTTATTTTTTGCAAATAAAACGGCATTTGTGGTTGAGTAGATCTAACAGCTGTTAGGTTAATTTATGTAGACCTATATGTACTGCAAATCGACAGAAAATGAACTATTTAATCTTATTCTTAGCTAGATTGGTGCTTATTTTGACTATATTCACACAACAGATTAAGTTAAACATATCTCCCCAAAAATAACCTCCATAAAACATGAAGTGCAAATAGGTCTAGGTCATACACTATTCTCTCTTTCATCAATAACTAAAGATGTTAATAAAAGTACATACTTGCTGTCGTATATTTCTGGCTAGTAATTGCTGTCCATTTTAATATAATTATGACTGTTAAAATCCATTGATTACAAAGCTATATTTGTATAAATCTCACATAAGGAGTGATACTGTTTTGAGATTGGCACACATTTCTTAGCTCATTGGTTGATACCAGGCTATTTAGTTTGGTCGAGGAAAGTGTTACCAAACTGAGGTCTGATACTGTCTTGGTTATACAACACTCCTAACCAGCAGCATGGAAACGCTCTGGTCCACTCATAAAAACATGCCTACTCTCAACAATTGAAGAGGTTTTTTTTTCACCCAAACGCTCTGTAAGTCTGGTTTATCAACATTTAAAAGATGAATGTTTTGAGAGAGGTGCCAGTTGACTGTATTGTGTTGATCTCTCCCTCAGCTGCTGACAGCCAAGCTGTCCCAAGTGAATGCCAACATGCCCAGTTCTCCAGACAGTAGTTCTGATAGTTCCACAAGTTCCCCGCAGCACCTGTACGATGGCCCCAACTTGGAAGCAGAGAACTGTCTACCTGGGGTGGTGAGCACTCAAAACACAATCTAATAAAACATTATTCACCTTTTAGTTAGAATTGTTAGGGTGTGATTTGTGATATGGCGAAAGCAAACTTTTATTTGAGATATTTTAAAAATTGAAACATTACCAACTGGCCACAGGAATCAAACTCTGGATCTTCGGCTTAGTATGCCAATGGTCCTACCACCGAGATATGCAGGAGTCTCAACGTGCCCAGGGCTATTCTTCACTCTTATTTTACGGCAGAGCCCTTAAATATGAGGGATGAATGACCCTGGCTAGCTCGGCGGTAGAGGATTGGTGTGAAGCCAAGATTCTCAGGTTCATTGTCTGTGTTCAGGCGTCATTTTTCAATTTACGAATATATTTACCTCATAAAATGAAAATAGGTTTTTGTTAAATAGAAATATGCATATATTAACTAGTTTTTGTTTCTTTCTGTTAGTTTATGTCTCAACGGCCGACATGTGCGCAGTTCTTCTTCCAACTTGCTGACTTAGGGTGCACCCTTCAATACCCTCCTCTTCGAGACTGGCGCGCGCATGCTCCTCAAACTAATCCCCCCCGACACCTTCACCGTGGAGTGTCTGCACACCCTGTTCCAGCTTCACGCCCGCACCCCTGTTGATCAGGGCACGAGTTCTCCGCCCCCTGCAGCTGCCTGCACTGTTGACACACTCTTCTTCGGACCCTCTCCCTCCCAGGTGCTCTACAACCTGGAGGTGAGTCTCGCCCTGGTTGGGTGTTGAGTAGCGAGGGGACTATGAAGCATCTTCACACTCGAGGCGCAATAAAATATAAAATTAGAGTTCTATTAGTGTTTATAGGTTATTTAGCTCCAATATATCTATCAGACAAACTTAACGAGACCACAAATCATTAACTGAATTAACTCAATTAACTGAATGAAATTACTTTTTACTATATTTTCTACTATTGTATCATATCTGTATTTCCTATTTTGTTGCTTATTTTTTTTCCAAGATTCAGAGGTAAATTTAAGATTAGTAAAATAGTAAGTTTTATTACATTTTTGATGTAAATTATTGTTGATTAGTTTATTTGTTTCAATAATGGTGTTTCACATTTAATCATTTGTAGAGTGTGAAAAATTTGTTGTTTCTCTCTACAAGGGGTAAAGTATCCCCCTTCCCTCTAAGCTTGCCACAGAACAAAGAAGAAGATGTCAGTGATGAAAATCCGCTGTGGAGGTCGCATGGTCTAAGGCTCCACTATCAATAGATTAAAAGGTCATGGTTCGATCCCGGTCTGGTGTATTGAGGTTGGATTTTCCTAAATCTAAATGATCTCTCTCTCTTCTGCTCCTCCTCACACACACTCACAAATGTGGGTACACTTCAATTAAATTAACCTTACTAATCCATTACCCATTAATAAGCATATAACCCAAATGGGTAGTAAGACTAAAAAAAGTTTCGAGTTGGCAGTAACTTCCCGGTACACGAAAAGTGCTTTCCTTTCGCTTGAGACTGTTCAGGAAATGGCCAATCCCGCCTGACTTATGGGATTGAATAAATTTTTTTGCGCACCGTGGTTCGGATTCCACGTTAAACTGTAGGTCCTCCATTTCATCTCACAATCACCCTACCATTACACATTAGCGTAAGTGCGTATAGCCCGAATGGGTAGTAAGACATGGTGATGATAATAATAATAATAATAATTTTTTTGCGTGTTTTGGATACAGTCTACCCCTAAAAATATTAGAGTTTGATTTGATTTGAGTTAGGAAAGGGAGATTCAAAATTGAAAATCTTAGATCCGCATTGGTTTGAACACCATCCTAATGCTTGGGATACTTTCGTTTTCCATCCTCGCTACCTGTCCATATCATCTCTGAACTGTATGATCATTGTGTGCTATTTTTTTCAGGTGATGTACGCTCTGTTAATGCCCGCTCTAGACCCGCTCTCAGACAAAGCGTTTGAGTTCCAGTTTAACTTTATGAAGAGCGGGGACGCGCCAGTGATTCTGGAAATGCTAACTAAGAACAACTTCTTGCCGAGCGCTGACGCTGCCACTAAGAGGTCAGGTTTATTATTTCTAGGCGCTAGGGTCGTTCTAAGTTTCGTAAACTTTAACCTCATTTCAAATATGTCGGCTTCAAACGAAACTATTCTCTCTCTTTTTTGCTCCAAGTTTGAATCATGACTCAGAAATTTTTTTAATCATGGTCTACAATGTTTTGTCTATCATTTAATAACAGCAGCAATTTAATTCTGACTCAAATGTCAGTTAATTTGGCTAATATTTATTCAAGTGTACCGACGAACTGCAACAAAAAGTCTCTAGAACCAAAAGAAAGAAGTAGGACAGCTATGACTATGATATGGGGTTTTATTTGATATTACCCTGTGATTGATAACTATTTATAATTATATTAGGGTTTTATGATGATGACATGCCTTACTGCGCACTTGTACGCGGTTGTGTGATTTTTATTCTTTTAAAATGAGTAAGACTTTTAATGTTGCACACGGTTTATTGATGATTACACCTTCCATATTCAGAATATGATATAAAATTACACAGTTTTGGTTAAACTACGCTTTGTTTTTCTGTGATATTACACGTTCGACGTTCTGAATACTGTGTGCTGTGTAGCTTTGTGTTAATCCTTATTAATATATTACTGGCACTGTGGATTCTTACTCCTTATCGACTTATATATGATCTACCCCTTATCAGTGGTGTTAAAACGAACTAATAGAAACGTTCCTGGTAACTTGATATTGGGAAGGATAGCTTCCTATTGGGTAGAGGAAGCCAGCGTGTTGCATGATTTTTCTAATACAACGGAGCTAATATTTAATAAAAAAAAAGTTTTAAAACATAGTGTATTGAAATTATTTCTAAAAGTGTGTGATGCTCCATGGATGAAGTATTAAAAGGATATTTTACATATAGTTCTTTAAAGAAAAATACACTTCATCCATGACCTTTTAAATATATGAGAGGGTACTGTTGTAGATTACGAGTTGTTTTCTAAGAATAGTATGGTACCCTTGAATAACAGGTCTGCCTACCTGACAGTCCTGAAGATATGCAAGTTGCTGTTGACTGTGATTGGCCACGTCATGTCTCGAGTGACTGAAGATCCCCAGAGTTCCCCACCTCAACACATAGAGTGCGGAGCCCCGATGGCAACCTCCCGTTGTCCCCTGTAGCTGTTCTGAGGAACGCCCTACACAGCATACCTAGTCAGAACACAGAGTATATGCTGCGCAGCGTGGCGCTCAAGTTGGCGCAGGGATTGGCTGAGCAGGTAACACTTTTCAAAGCTGTTGCCGTTCTTAGACGTTATTTTAATTACATCTTTGATGCACACACAATAAAAGACTTGAAAAAAATTACAATTTAAAATTATTTTTATATTGTTTATATTGTATATTAGTTTTTAAATATTGAATTTGATCTTTATTTTTTTTTAATCCTTGACTCTCAAATAAAGCACGTTTCAATATTTATAGTTGGACAAATCATACTGTGTATGTCCTTTTACAAATCAACCATCACAAGTAAAAATAAATAAAAAAAATTGGTAGACTGCCTAAGATGGGGAGATCGGGTTTCGATCCCGGTCGGGTATACTGAGGGTGGTTTTACCTAAACGGGTTTTCCTCTGTCTCTCCACACAAATACCGATACATTTCCTCTAAATTAAGCCTTCCCAATCCCTAACACATTAGTGTAATTAGTACAAAGGCGGTTAACCAGGACTAGTAGTAAGATGCGGCGATAGAAAAAACCTACATGAAAGATGGTCCAAGGCAAACCAGATTGGTGCACAAAGGTCCCAGGTTTGGTTCTCCTGGCGGGCTGTCATGTTTCACTTATGTTTATACTAAAGTTGGAACTTATAAATCCTCGAATCACTCAAATCCTATAGTATTCATAGAAATCTCAAACACAATTATTATGAAGACTAGAGTTGTCATACCATTTCACGTAATTAGTAAAAGGCGTCAGAGTAAATAAATCGCAAAAGATTACAAAATTATATCAATATAATTAACTTACTAATAAAAGTGTTCTCTTGTTTTAACACAATAGATATGGCAAAGAAAATATTTTTCAGTGGAGCAAGGCCTAAACAATCTTTAAATTAAATTTTATATACTTTCACTTTAACCAAAATGGTAACTTTTTAAGAGTCGAGATTCAAAATAAATTTTAAGATTAGGATTCAAGAAATATAGGTTTCGACACAGCTCTAGTTTATACCCACAAATTTATTTTTGAAAATATTATTTGAAAGTATATTTTAACCAACACTTGAAAATTTATAAGTATTCTAATTTTTTACAAGTTTTCGTAATTTCAAGATTGTGCCGTTTGACTCAAACTATCTAGACTCTAATTTATTCTTAATGATTTGGGGTGTTAAAGAATGTTGAATTTGAAAGACCCGACTCTAATTATAAGTTCATATCCATTCACTATAATTTATTATTGTGGTGGTGACCTGGCGGTCTAGGGGTAAGGTTGCCAAACTCTTCTTCACCTCTGACAAGACTTGTATTAATCACAACTTGTGAATGTGGGGAATGCCAGGCCTCTACCGTGGTTCGGATCCACGTTAAACTGTAGGTCCTCCATTTCGTCTCGCAATAACTCTACCATTACACATTAGCGTAAGTGCGTACAACCCGAATGGGTAGTAAGACATGATGATGACGATGATAATAAGAATAATAAGAATAATAATATTGTGGTAACACTGGGAAAATATGTTGGAACTCGACTCTTAGGTTTCACATGAACGTCTGCAGTCCAAATAGTTGCTTGTTAAAAGAACTATTGCTTTTGTTTTTGCAAGAGTGTAGTCTAATGTGTGCGCAGATCCTGATGGCGAGCAGTGAAGGGGAGCGTGCGCGCCCAATGTTCTTGCAGGCGCTCTCCAGGGAACTGCCTAACATGAGTACGTGTGGGCGGTGATAAGACTAGCATGGGCCTCCAGTTCCGGAAACCTGCAGCTGCTCAATGCCAGCCCAGAGGAACTGCACCGCATGCACGACCACCGCACGGCCACACGCTTACCTGACACCGAAGACGTTTTAGGTTAGTCGGTTATTGAAAGGGGTTTAAAGGAGAGTTTACTTTTCTTCTACTGAAGAAAAATATGTGATGTGCGCAAAAATTACTGTAGTAGGTTTTTTTTTTTTGGTAGGATGTATGAAGCTTATAAATAAAGATTAGCTTCCACATCACTTAGCGGCGACAATTACAATCTTTGTCAATAATGGCCAATTGAATTAATTCCCTTCTAAGCGAGTATTTAAGATGTGTAAACAGCTTGATTTATCAAATATCACAAACACTAGTGGAATCAAACATTTTCATAGTAATTTTATTTTATAAAGTTGTATAATTAACCAAAATATATTTTTTCAGTCATTAAACAATAATAATATAAAAAGTGAGCTCGGATTAAGAATATTTAATTTAGTTGATTCGCGTTTCGCTTTGTATTGAAATAATGGAGCTCGCATGATACACCCCTACAGAGATTTATTGGTTTCTTTGTTGTTGCAAATACATTACAGTATGATATATAAATACATATTTCCATTAAGTTTTGTGTGTCTGCCCACTGAGCTAAGAGTCCCGGATTCAATCACGGACACTGCGGAAAAATAATAGGTTTACCTTTTCACATTGATAAATTAACAGCCGGGGGATTGGATGTTGTGCCTGTCCTAGTCTATAATTAGATTATAAGTCATATGAAGCTGCAGCAGGTCTAGCAAGATGGTGGGGAAAATATATGGCTTGAATAAAAAACTGACCACAGGCTGGAAACAGTAATGGATGTAAAAAAAAAAGCCAAGTTGGATGCTTTGAAAATATTGAAACAGTAAAAGTATCAGTATTCAAAAAATCCTGGTTAAAATTTGAGAATATGAAATCATAACTTCTCATGTCAAATTCTCTTCATTTTTAAATTGAAAACTTAATTAACATCACCTACCAACTCCAAATGTTTGTTTCAGTTTGTAAAGAAGCTCTTGAGGTTTTGACGATCACGCTCGTGCTCAATCCCAAGTGTCTGGAGGCGCTCGTCAAGGACAAGATGTGGCACACGTTCATCATCGACTTGCTGCTTTTATGTAAAAACAGGTGCGATTCTAGTTATCCATATTGGTATTTAGATAACAAAGGAAACTTGGGCTGTTTTAGGTTAAACATTTAAAAGAGGAGAGCAGAGAAAGGCCCGTACACTTTACAATTAAAACACATAATTGTGTAGTTTTCAGAGTAGTGTAGCCCTGCTCTTCTAGCCTTCTTTTAACATGATGTATCAAATAATAAATATATTGAAGTGTCTAAATAAAAATGTCTTGTGTCCATGATATACTTTTGAAACCCCAGATAATTCTCTATTTCTTAACTTTCATTTGATCTTCCTCTCTTGGTTCACTAGTTGAGATTGTACCCCTCCCTCCCCCCTCCCCCATTCCTTGCTGTCACACTTGAGGTGCACTTTCTCAAGAGACTGATTAAATCGGTACATAAACCACAGACACAAAATCTCACCTCCGAGTCATTAATTCATCACTGTGAACAGGGAACCCATATGATGCATTTTTCAACCAAGCCTCGAGACTTTGGGCTGTATAGGCAGACATGCCATCCCCTTGTTATCAATGACATAAGTAACTGTTTACTCAGTCACTATCAGCCACCCTCCATTTTACTTGTAGCAATCGAACAAAGACCAAGGCTGTCAAAAGGGCTAAACGATGATGAGTCACCAGTATATACAGGGCTTTATTGTGTTCTTCATCACTTCCTTCCCTTACTCTGCGTTAACACACAGTTCAAAGGTACAACCCTTCTGATTACACTCGACTTAAAGTAATATATATTTGTCTGGGGTGGGGGGTTAGATCTGTACGCATGGCTGCAGCGGAGCAGTTCCTCTTGATATCGACTTGGTGCAGCGCCAGTCAACAGCCCCTCAGTTCTGCATCACCTTGCTCTTCACGGTGCTAGGGACCACCGTGGTGGAGCACGCCGCCGGATCTCACGAGTACTTCCAACTGCTCTGCCGTCTTCTGAACTATGCCTTCATGTCTTCTTGCCCTCTGCCCAACGCAGAGACACTCCTCAACGCGGAGATCAATTGGCTCAAGATGGTCCGAGTGAGTCTTTTTGTGGATAATAGCACATCAGGATTTGCCGAAATAAAAAAATATTGTTCCAGTAGAAACATATAGTTTAATTTTCTTCAAATATTCTCCGAGGGTTATTGAATATCTGTCATGAGCACGGCAGTATGAGATGAAGAGGAAAGGTCATTAAATTCTAGAACACCCTTGACAGATATTCTGTGTGTACTGTGTTGTATAGTTGTGTACGTTGGCCTCCAGGAAAATGTGAAGACCACGGGGGACACGCAGGTGGACGAGGCGGTCTTGGAAGGACACTTGGGGATAGCGAAGGAACTCCTATCCTTCATGCCGCCAGACAAGAAGTACGAGATTGGTTCAGAGGACAAGCGGCCGGAACCCATCAATCTTGTCAGGGTTAGTCGCTCTTACCTTCTCGCAGGTTCTATCATCCATTTGACTACTTGGATTCATGACCAACCCCAAGATTACTAGGGGTGGGTGAAACTTCATGTTGTGGTATCACTTCATTTATCATCGTAGAAAAAATGAATTGTACAATAAAACCGTTTCAGAGGTATTTTAGTGAACGAAGCTATATAAAAAGCACAATTTGGTATTTTTCAAGCATACACACTAGGCAAAGAATATTGGTACTTTGACTTGACTTTGAGAATAGTTCATACATTCATCGCGAAATTGCTTGGAAGTTAAAATGTTAACCTCACTCACCGCATATATTGCCCATGTGACAATGGACCCAAGCCGGAAACTAGTAGTCCGTAAGAAATATACTCTTGCTAAACGGAAGTTTATTTTTAGACTAATATGCTGAATGGGTATGGTATTTTTTCTGAAACTTGTGTTGGCAGGTGTTAGTTTGTAGATTTGTGAGGTGACAGGAGCTGGTGTTGGTTTGTAGATTCATGATCTGATAGGAGCTGGTGTTGGTTTGTAGATTCATGAGCTGATAGGAGCTAGTGTTGGTTTTTAGATTCATGAACTGATAGCTGGTGTTGGTTTTAGATTATGACTGATAAGCTGGTGTTGGTTTGTAGATTCGTGAGCTGATGGTAGGTAATGTGTTTCTGTATTATTGATTCACCCTAAGCCGAGACCTGATGTAAACAAATCCGACGCGAATTCTATGCTCTGATTTGCTACTTAATGGACTTCAATGGTATCCTTCCACTAAAAGTCCCTCCTTTGTTTTAAAATAACATTAGAAAATTATTATAACTAAAAATTTCCCGTTCATTTGATTTAGAAATGAAACTTTAAGCTTTGCCAGCAGTATTCGAATTTCCAAAAACGCCCGACTCGCATTGAGAGACCCCTCGTCAAGTCTGCAATGGTCAGTTGACAGTTATCTCAGCAGCGTCAAGTGACGCTTGTTGTGAATGTTGAGTTCTTCTAGTCTATTTATGGCGTTTGCGGAGTCTGGCTCGAGTTTTGTTAAATATAAGACAGGAAATTTAAGAGTATTAAAGAATACAAATATTCGTAGTGACCTACTTTGCTCTGACAGTGACTATACATGGTTTCACCCGTTTAAAATACTGCACTCGTGTTCCACCAATCATGTAGGTCCTTAGCGTAGTGATATGGGAATGTTTGTTTACTCCCGGTTACAGGTTAGGAGGAACCATTAATAGACTCGTGTGCTTGGTGTTGATCCCTGTGTAGACTGGTGTGCTCTTGTCTGACCTGGCAGGAACTGGTGGAGGATTTCATCTTCCCGGCCTCTCGCCTGATGCTCCACCTGCAGCGCACGGGGGAGCTCTGCGCCGACCAAGCCGTCCCTGTCTGCTCCACCCGCTCACCACCAACGCCGCATTCGACCTGTTGGTGGGACTGTGCGTGGCTTGCGCCCCCAACATGCGTCTCTTGGTGCACATGCTCACCGACATGTTCTACTCAGGTGAGTGGTGAGCGTCATTGCTGCCATTCTCCCCCAGAGCTATCTGGTGTTTCCCAGTTACCTTTTTACGACACGCAGAGATTGCCAAGGAGCTCTCACGTTTACCCACACAAAGTTTCAATTCTACAAACTCACAAAATACAAAGTATCTTACTAATATAATTGTTAGCATTATGCTCTCCATATTTTATTTTTTATGTGCTGAGAAATATTTCGAAGTATTTTATAAAATCAAGTCATGTTTAATTTAAGAAAAAACCATCACTGAAAGTTTGTACGAGTTTGTTTTTGTTGTAGATCGTGATGAACCTTTAGAAGAGTGGGACTATCTACCCCCCGTGGGGCCCAGGCCCCAGAAGGGGTTTGTGGGTCTGAAGAATGCCGGCGCCACGTGTTATATGAACTCTGTGCTGCAGCAGCTGTACATGGTGGAGAGTATACGTGTCGGTATCCTCGCTTCTGAAGGGGCGGCTGTCGACCTCAATGAGGACTTCAGCGGTGAAGAGAGGTTGGAGGGGGAGGTCAGTAACTGCTTCAGGCTGATTTCTTCCTGGAGCACATGTGTCGACTGTTATTTATCATAATTAGTTCATTTCAAAGCTAACCTCAGTGGCCTCCAAGGGGTCTTCACAAAATGAACAACACGACATCTGTTTGCTTTCTCAAACAGTAGATTATAGTTTGAGTCACAAGTTTTCAAACATAATATACATTTGGAAGAAGGTCCAGGAAATATGGAACGAATACAATATGGCTGTTAATTAAAAGGGAGGAAACACTTCACATGTGCCACTGACAAAGGTAGTGTCTGCCTCTTGAAGAAAATCGATTGCTACCGCCCAATCCCCGACCTAAGTTTCATTCTATCGGAACTCGTTGGGAGGGAGTGTCAGACGCACAACACAACTTCCTAAAAGAGGGAACCAAAAGACACAAAAGGGAGAAAAGTGAATTTGTAAATAATGATAAGACACTTTGATAAAATTATGTAAAAGTAATAACATTAATGACAAACACAGGAAATGGACATAGAATGCGAATATATACTTTATAGAAACACTTTTTTTTTCTTTATCAGGTAACTGCATTATATTTGTTAGAAGGTACAGGAAAGAGTGATTGAAACATCTAAAAGGAATGAACAAAATATGGCTCATACAATTAAAAGAAGAACACAGTTCAAAAATAATCTTTTTTGCAAGAAAAACCAGGAAATTGTGCTAGAATTTTATTCAAAAGTTTTGAGTGGCTACCCTGACAATTCACACTTTCAGGCCACTCCTTCCAATAGCTTAAGGACCAGGCCTTTTATTAATTTTTCAAATAATCCTATGTCTATTGCTTCTCTTGTTATAGGGTAACATGGAGACAAACGAAAAGAATGCAACGATGAGAAGTGTGGAGCGGAGGAGTCTCGCAAAGAATACAACATCGGTATCTTGAAGCAGGTGCAGGCGATCTTCGGTCACTTGGCTTATAGCAAGCTGCAGTACTACGTTCCTAGAGGGCTCTGGAGGCACTTCAAGTACGACAGTCACACGTAATCTCTTAAAACATGATCTCTCACGACTTAATACCTGCCAAGGACACAGACAAGGTATGCGCCAGACACTCAGCATTATGGGGTTTCGCTGCACTCCTTGGACATTGGGGGTCGCTAGTTGCAGCTCTCGATGATAACAGAACTTACAAGTGAAACAACTCATTATTGTTTTTAAAGGGGTGGCGGTCCAAACACAATTGTTCAGATACCAGCTATCCCCCTTTCTGTTCCCCACCAGGTCACTTCCTACCCCCTTTTAATAACAAACCCTTTCAACATGTAATTATTCAACTGTATTTGAAGATTAACAACAACAAAAAAAGGAGATATTTATCCTTTGTTTTCTATGTAATTTGCAGTCTGAGTAGATTTGTTTAAGGGTGGACCTCTACCCAAACTTAGCTCGGTGAAATTCTATTATTGACTCCAGAGGGTAATTTTTGTCTGTTCTTTGGTAAAATCAACTTTTAGAGTGAAGTGTTTTTTTGGGAAATACTAGCTTGATATCGATGTTGTCACGGGGGACTGCACATAGTGATCTCTGTGTTGAACCAAGCCCTCCCAATGAGTGCAACCATTTTAACCCGAAGCTGAGAGACTGGTGTGTGTTTGTTCTGACCAACGATCACATTTGTTACAAGATGCGAATTTACACAAAACTAATTTGACCATACCTGCTTTGGTGGCCGCATGCTCTCGGGCATTACTGCCGATGATGAGATCGAGGTTAGGATCTCGGTCACGTGTCCGAGGGTGGGTGGTTTTTCCAAAGCACGTTTCCTCTAATTTAACCTTCCTAATCCCTAAAACCATTAGCCTAATTAGTACATAAGTGAATATATATACTGAATGGGTTGAAAGACTTGGTGATAAAAAAATCATCATTATAAATAGGTTACTTCATAATTTTAATCATCTGTTAATATTTGTACCACTTATTAGAGGTGTATTAATCGATGCTAATACATTTGTAATCAAGCGGTTATTAGTGCATTTAAATCGCAATCGCCGACTATCACATCAAGTAGTCATGATTATATTCACACTTAGTGACACAACAGATGTGTTGTGTTTTTATTAGAGATGGGACGCTTTATCACTCGAATCTGATGGTATTCGAGAGTCAAAAAAATCTCAAAGTATCGCAGATAAAATTACGAAGACCTTGCTTGATTTAAAAATTTTAATCATTTGTTAAAAGGAATTACATAGGAGAGTAACACGATCACAAAAAGGGACAAAATTGTTTTAATATTAGAGGGGTACTAATTCAGTTAAAACATAATACAAATATTGATTATTTAAAATAATTGTTCATGTTTCGATTATTTACACCGAATAGTCCCGATTATTTATTAATAACTATTGGGAAATATGCCTAAGAAAATAAGTCATTGTAATAAACACAACAAGATTTTATTTAAAAATCAACAGTTAAAGCTTTGAAAATTTAAATTTTTAATTAATCTTCGCATAACCGGTGAAAGCTGGAACTGGATAGTTAGTTTTATCAACGATATGAATTTTTATTTCTTTATCTGTTTATATTATATTTGTAAAAAGGTAAGGAGAGGAAAGTTGTATAGAAACATACAAAAGGGAAGGGACACAATATTTCTCTTACAATGAAAAGAAGAACACAATTCACACTTTACACTGCTGCCAATGGACAAAGAGGTGATGGTTGCTTCTTAAAGAAAATCGATTGTCACCGCCCAATCCCCCGACCTAGGTTTTAGGGATGAGTGTGAAACGCACGTCACAACTTTCTAGAAGAGGAAATATAAAAAAAACATAAAGGGGTGAAAATAGTTATGTAATCTTTGCATGCTCCACAACCCAGATGAAGTGTGTATATTTGATGATTTTTTTGCGATTTTAATCAAACCCAAGCCCCCTAGCTCATTAGGTAGACTGCTACTGAGCTAAGGTGATTTGACCCATCTCTGATTTTTAAACATTTAAAGGAGATTGATTCATAGTTGTTTTCTTACGTTCTCATGCTGAAATATTTTTTAAACCTGATTTAATTGGTGTAGATAATGAAGCACAAGCAGTTTAACTGTGGTCTGTGTACACCTCTCTACCGCTTATCCCCAGTCGTAACAGACTGTTGTTGTCGGTTCAGGTTGCAGGGGGAGCCGGTGAATCTCCGTGAGCAGCAGGACGCAGTCGAGTTCTTCATGAGTCTAGTGGAGAGCATAGACGAGGCCCTGAAGGCTCTGGGGCAGGAGCAGATCATGGGCAAGATACTGGGGGGCTCATACTCGGACCAGAAAATATGCAAGGGCTGCCCCCACAGGTACTACACTCGGGTCAACCTTTGGATAATATTAGGGGTGTTATTTGTTAGTTGTCTTATCATTATTATATTATCCTACTCTATTCACTAACATTAATTGAAATTATTTTATTGCACATCTGTTTATAACATTACATTTTAATATGATTAACATCGTTATAGTATTTCTCCTTTTAAGAGGAAGAGTGTTTCTCTCGTGGCAGGTACTCAAAAGAGGAGCCTTTCAGCGTGATCAGCGTGGACATACGCAACCACAGCACACTGCTAGACTCCCTGGAGCAGTATGTTAAAGGCGAGCTGTTGGAAGGGGCAGACGCTTACCACTGTGACAAGTGCAACAAGAAGGTGGTGACCGTCAAGCGTTTGTGCGTCAAGAAGCTGCCCCCTATACTCGCCATACAGCTCAAGAGGTTTGAGTACGATTTCGAGCGTGTGTGTGCCATCAAGTTCAATGACTATTTTGAATTCCCTCGGGACTTGGATATGGATCCTTATACAGGTATAACAACCCACAAGTGTTATTGTCGTGGTTCCACCGTCGGATATTTGTGCTTATTAAAATGCAATGGGAGGGTGGGGTTTTTTTTAAGTGACTCAAGAAATAGCTTAGTTTTACACCAGGTAAGAGGATCAAAATAATATTTTTTAGGGATATACCAAGTCAACTTTTTCATTTGGATGTGAACTCGAATCAAATATATGGGATATTCTCGAAGCCAAATCCAAATTTTGATATATTTTTTTTAGTTTTATGCTTGAAAAAATATTATACAGTAGTTACAGTAGCCACATGGATTCTTTGTTGCTGACTGGCTTCTGACAGTCAACATTTAGGTATATACCTATGCCTGGTTCGGCGTAGGGATACATAATTTGGTCTGGTAACTTTTCAAAGCTGTCAGCTGTCAGCACTAAAGAAGCCGTGGGGCTGCTGTAATTTGTGCCTAATGCAACTAAAATCACTTTGGAAATGTTTTTACTACACAATTGTTTATAAGATTTATTTTAAATGTAATATTAAACATTGAGAGGAGTATAGATAGGCAAGGCTTACACACTTATAGGATGCAAAAAAAGTAAAGTACTATGGGCAGGGCTAGATATATTCAATCTTAATGATAAATAAAGCTACTATCATAACTAACAATTCACTTCAGGTTTTTCCCATATAAATATTAATTTGTTATGTATTCATCAACAAAAAATTATAATAATTGAGTATTTTAGCTGTCAATATTTTTATTGGCAAAGCTTCGGTTTTTTTTAAGCTAAATCGAAGATTATATTTCTTGGAAATCAAGTTAAAAACAAAACTTTACCCCCCCCTATATTCTTAAGAAATAACACACTACTCTCTTGAGTACTATTTATCCTGAAAATGTTTCTCGTGATCAAGTCCATGCAAAGCCTCAGAACTTCAAATCTTATTTTGAATCGTGTTGATATTCGTATTTGATTCGAAATTCCAAACTTATCCCTCCTAATTTAAACCACGATTTAGCCTAGTGCTCTATTCCAAAATCTTAATATTTGAAAGATTTGTATTGGATTCATAATCTCTTAGCCAAATAGTTCTTTGATTAAGAATTTGATAGAATTTAATTTGAAATTCATATCTAAACTTAAACATTTGAATAATTTAAATATTAAACAAGTTAGCATAGATCTATTAATTGAATTGATTAGAGAATCTGGCATATCTCTTAACATTTTAAATCTAGTCATTATTTGAACACTTTATACTGACTGGACTTTGTTATCGGACTTAGCCTAGTATTAGAGTTCGATTTCTTTTTTTAAATATGCTATCCTAATATTAGAGTTTGATTTATTTGCTAAATATTCTATTCAAAACATTTTAATAAGAGATTTCATTCACACATCATTAGAAATGTTACTATGAAATACTTTTGATTTAGATTCGATTTGAACCATTTTAACTCGAATATAGTTAACTAGTTACCAAGCAAAGACTCGGATTTTATTAGGAATTGAAAATCTTGAATTTTTACAGGTTTAAAATAAAATAAAAATTATATTATATTTACAGATAAGTTTGATATTCGTATTGATGGGTAATTAAGGAGCAGGATGGATGGAGAGTTAGAGCCTATAAAATGAAGTTACAAGAATAGATAGGAGGAGAAATGAGAGGGTGAGAGGAATAGTCGAGGAGGAGAAATGAGAGGGTGAGAGGAATAGTCGAGGAGGAGAAATGAGAGGGTGAGAGGAATGAGGGGAGAGGAATAGTTGAGGAGGAGAAATGAGAGGGTGAGAGGAATAGTCGAGGAGAAGACCTTGGAGGGAGGCTTATGTTCAAACAGACTGGGCAGTGGCTGGAAATGTTCATGATGATGATGATGATGATGATGACTATACTCTAGTATCTCTACAGTATTTTTGTTTTTTTTGTTCAGTTTCAGGTCTAGCGAAACTGGAAGGAGAAATGATTGACTGTGATTATGATGAGATCTCAAAGGACATTTGTACAAAATATCAGCTCTCTGGGATCGTTGTACATAGCGGACAGGCCAGCGGCGGCCATTACTATTCTTATATACTTCATAGGTGAATAGATTAGTTTAATATTGCCATGCCAAGTTAGTTTGGGAGTGGATGGAAATACATATACCTTTTAGTAAAACAACTGCTCAAGTCACCAGAGTTATGTACAAGGAACTTTTAGGAAAAACATATAGCTGCTGTCAACATTGATAACATTCTACCATAGTCTATCTCTCTTAGTTTTCTGAGGTAATTGTACTATATTTAGAAGCACTCGTTGTGTTCATTCCACCCCTCTTACAAATATAATACACTTCTATTATATTGATTAGGGGTGTGTGGGTAGAGATTTATCACTTCTACTCGGGATTGATGTTTTTAGTTTGAGTAATAGAGAACAATGTTTTTACGAGAAATATTTCGAGTTTAATTTCTGTTATGTATGTATATGGTTTATGCCTGAATCTATCAGTAAAAAAGTAATATTTTTATGATTACTTTTTTTTTGTGTGAAAAAATGTATACACCATAAATTATTATTTTTTAAATAAATTCAATAAATTTATTTTTAAGGAAAAACCTCTTTTCCCTTTTGAGATACGTATTTTGCTATACATATTTGTAAGAAGGTACAGACAGGAAAGGTGGATAGAAACATATAATAGTAACAAACAAAATATGGCTTTTACAATGAAAAGAACACACTGCTGCCACTGGACAAAGAGGTGATGGCTACCTCTTGAAGAAAATCAATCTTAACTGCCCAACTGCTTGGTAATAATTCTTTATAATTAAGTAGAAGTGTGTGAAATCTACTTTTTCAATTCGAAGCAAATTCAAATTGACTATATGAAATATTCTCGAAACTGAATCGAAGTTTTAATATTTTTGGTTAGTTGTTTTACTCTTGAAAAAATATCACATTGTAGTTATTTAAATTACTTGGAAAATGTATTGCACAATTGTTTGTAATAATTTTTTTTTCAATCTGATAAATCAAGCTATTAGCACAACATGCAGTTAATTTAGTTCACATTTTTTCCTTGGGACTATATTAATTTGTAACGTACATAACAGCTCAGAATTGTAATTGAACATAAATTGAGTATTTTAACTGTCATTACTTTATTGGTAAAGCTTGGAAGCCGGGATAATTTTTTTCAATGTGAAGTCCACGCTGATGTTTGCTTTTTGATGCCAAGTTGAAGCTTCTCGCACCTCTAGAATTAGATTTTTCTAGCCTGTATTAAACCATTAATCACACAAGGGTTAAATGTAGCAATACTCGCTCCGGTGGCCGCATGATCTAAGGTGTCACTCTCACAATAGACTGAAATGTCAATGACTTGAGAGCTCAAGGTTCAAATCTATCTTAAATAGTTTTATATTGTACCTATACACAAATGTGGGTACACTTCCTATAAATTATACCTTTGCACATTAGCGTAATTAGTACATGGGTGTTTAACCTTAATGGGTAGTAAATGTGGTGATAAAAACGTACCATCCTTAAAAAAAAAAAGTTAAATATCCAAAGTTTAGCCTTTATTCTTTTAATCCTGAACGTTTATTACTTCAATATACAGGCATACAGACGGGACGTCAAAGTGGTACAAGTTTGACGACGGAGAGGTGAGCGAATGTAAGATGGACGACGATGAAGAAATAAAGACTCAATGTTTCGGCGGTGAATACATGGGAGAGGTATGTCCTCAAGTATGAGACACTTGACCCGGTGACACTGTCTGTTCTATCTAAACAAGTTCTATTCCAGTGTCATTGAGTTAAATGTCTTGGCTATCTATATTAATCCAAACCATTAAATTAAGAACATATTTTCAAATTTAGATTTGAAACATTTACATTTCAGACAATACTTATTTTTAAGATACTCGATTCAATTCAACATTGAAAATATTGGATTCGTACAAGCTGATTAAAAACCAAATATAGGTTGCCCCAGTCCTTTCTAGATCATAATAGTAAATAATAAGATTATCATAGCTTACTATTTCTCTATAATCTAAACCTCTTTTCGCTTTGAGATTGTATTATTTTTAGAAGGTGGCACAGAAAAGGGAGATAGAAAACAAAAGGCACGAACCAATAAGACACATTGATACAATGCTTGCATTGGACAAAGAGGTGATAGCTTACTTAATACCACCCAATCCCCCGACATAGGTTTCATTCTATCGGAACTCGTCAGGAAGTTGTGATGCACGTTTCACACTTCCTCCTCATCACTATTGACGGAAACAAACCTAGGTTGGGGCATTGGGTGGTAATGATCGATTCTCTTCAAGAGGAAACCATTACCTCTTAGTCCATCGCCACTTGGCAACAATATTGTGTTCTACACAACTCCAAATATTATTTACTATTACTATTGCTAAATAAAATGGATAAACATTGAATTTGTATATTTTATGGGTGTTTTTTTCTGTCAGGTGTTTGACCATATGTTGAAACGGTTGAGCTATCGCCGGCAGAAGCGGTGGTGGAACGCCTACATGCTGTTTTACACGCGGCTCGATGTCGAGGAGAACTCTCTTATTAAAAGTCTCAATGAACTCTCTTTATGTAAGTGTTTTACACAAGATCTGTCCCAGTGATAAAACGTCTCAAGCTTCCTCTTTCCTTCCTGTCTTCTCCTCTCACTCACACACATTGACTGTCACCTCGTGCATGTTCTTCCTTGTGGTATTTGTTCTCCTGTGTATGTAATTATTACGCCTCAGGACCCGATGTTGGTGGGTTCAAACCCAGCCGGGGTTGACAGATATTTTACCGAGCGATATAAAAACCCATAGCCTAACTTCCTTCAAAAGGGATGTAACTCATTCGGCCCCATGTTGATCGTGGTGTGTCGGAGAACCCTGGGAGGGGTTACAGTCGCGATGAACATTTCATCTACAATTTGGTCACATTAATAAAACCAAATTAATTCATTAATAACGACATTTGTGTACTACAAAATGAGATGGAAACAAATTATCTGGGTTCAAAAAGAAAAGTATTTATTTATTATAAAAAAATATGTAATTTTACCACTTTTAAATTGCTTGTATGCAAAATTATTTGTCTTGAACAAATAATTATGTACACCTCATATGCATCTTTAGTAATAGACCTGTTAAAATAGCGCAGTAAAATGTTGATTGTCGAATGACCTTATCCGGTTTGCTCGTGTTCGTGTTCAGCCGACACACAGCTCGGGACCATGAAGATGCCCCCGGCCATAGAGAGGAGCGTGCGGAAGCAGAACATCAAGTTCATGCACAACCGCAACCAGTTTTCTGCCGAGTATTTCCAGTTTGTCCGCAAGCTGGTTTCGTGTAATAGTGCTCCACTAACCAGGCAGCATAACTCCGAGAAACTGGTAGGTACTGGTACACAATTAATATTAGATAGCTTGTTTTAAGATGTCAATTTACAACTGTGGTATAAGGCGTCAGTCACTCTTGCAATGTACTGGAATACAAATCTGGGAGTTATGGTTGGGTTTGCTGAAGCTGATTTTTTTCTAAATCGTTATTAACTCTCCTTATATGCAAATTTGGGTACACTTCCTCCAAATTCTATCTAACTTCTTCCCTAATGCAGTGTAGCTACTGCACATTTGCATCACTTGAATGGGTAGTAAGATGCATTTATTAAAATATACACAAACTCTAGAAAAAAATTAAACTTGTAACAGTTACAAAAAAACCTTAATTTGTTTTTTTCTCTGAATCTCAAAAGTAGACTCATCCCCACTACTCTAGACAAGGCTTGTGCGCAGTTGTGACGGTACCGTGTGTTTGTAGAACTCTGAGACCGAGGAGCTGCTGATGTTAAGTTGCCAGTTGGCGTCGAGGTTTCTGTTCCACACGGGGTTCCATACAAAGAAGACACTCCGCGGGGCAGCCACCGAATGGTACGACGTCTTGTGCCATCACTTGCGGTCCTCGAAACCTGTGCGCAGTTGGTTCGCTCACAACATGCTCTTCAAGCACCCGCACAGGTAGGTAGCCTCCCCCAGGGCCACTCACTAACATGGACAGAAAGACTGATTTGCCAAAAACCACTTAAAATTACAATTTTAGACGATATTGAGACAAGAATACAAAATTATCAAGACGCGAGAAAGAGACCAGAAAAGTACAAAAATCTTATTTTTATTAAAGTAAATATATTGTTTATAGAGGTCTAAAGTTTCTTTTGGGCGGACATGTCAGATTTTCTTATTATGTATTCAAACAAATTCATTTTAAATCAAGTTAATTGTATTATATTTGTAAGAAGGTACAGGAAAGGTGGATAGGAACATTAAAGGAACAACAATATTTATAACAAAAACATTTCTTAATGAAGGCTATCGTTGAGGAAGATGTGTAGCATATTTTTGGATCTTTACAAAACTACTTTAAATAATAGACTTATGGTTCGGTTTGTAAATATTTTAATGGAGTTCTTTTTGTATTTTTATCTTTTTCAAATTTCCCCCCAAATTTTCATAATTTATTTTATTTCAGAGACAAGATGGAGATTTTTTTTTTTACTTGTGGCCATCGTGATTATTATTTTCGAGTTGGGCACATCTTGAATATTATTAGTGTAAATTGTTAAAATTAAAAAAATTGATAGACTATTTAAGTGTAAATGGATTGACGGAAGCCGACCTAGGGAAAGAAGAATAAAATGTGACTTTTCCCTTTCTTCTGATTTCTATATTAAAAAATTCATATACACACACATTGAAACTCATTCATTTTGTCTTTCAAAATGTGTTTGTGTTTATTAGTGTTATATATAGAGTTGGGTTGAATCTTGGAAAAAATTAAGAGCACCTGACGATAAATATAATAGAATCATATAAAATACAAATACAGTTAACTCTCATCGCAGTAATAGAAGGGACGAGGGCCACAGATAACCCAAAACTGCGGATAATCTGCATATTTAATAAAGCAAAAACAATTTAAACTAGTACCCATGTATCGTGACTGTGCATAGCTAGTAAAACAACAAACAATTCAAACTAGAACTTATCTATTGTAATTGTGTGTATGAACACATAATTATATTTCACTCAATAAGATAATAAATAAAACCACTTTAAATTAATTTACACTCTAAATGGACAAAGGACTTAAAACGTTTGTATTAGGCTTCTCCTTTATTGCAGCTGCTTCCATTTTTCTTATGCCTCTATGTACTCTCTCTAACATCAGCTTGTCACATAGGAGCGTGTCCGTCTTCTAGTTCCTGGTAATAAAGCAGGTACAACCCCAAAAGGCATCCTCCCAACTTGCATAAACTTGTTGCCTCTCTGACCTTTATATCTTCCCTAAGGATTCACCGAGTAGGCCTGTATTTTCCATCAACGCCACGTTTTTCAAAAATGTATCCCCCTGCTGTTGGCGAAGTCGCAGTTAAGCCTCAAAGCGGTTAATCTGCCCGCGAATATGCGAGTTTATTGTTGGAACTAAATGTTAACATTCTTTCTTATAATTTGTTCATTATAACATTCAGTTAATTGTTAAATCACTGGTCTGGGGTATGGTTAAGTTTATCCTATAATTTTAATTGGTTCTAAACCATCAATAAGCAGTATTAGAGCTTTCACTTGAAAATTGATGAAAGAGAATGATTTTTTCAAGAATTTGATCTCTATTGAATCCTTGAATCTTGAATATCCTTAAGGATTGTAGGGTCCCATCCTAGGTTTAATATAAACAATATCGCCCAGGTAAGTGTTTCTTTTATCTCTTACTTGGTTTATTCTCGTGCTCTCTCTCATATATAAAATTCCAACAGCAAATATCTTTGTGTATGTTAGAGTGTGAGTGTTTTATTCAACACCACATGTGGTTGTTTTTTTGGTAGGTTCTGCGAATACCTGCTAATGTGTCCTAGCACCGAAGTGCGTTCAGCCTTTATGAAGATCATCGTGTTCTTGGCCCACTTCTCCTTGCAAGACGGGCCTTGCCCGCCACCCATGATAGACGCCCCGTGTGAGTTCTTGTTTTATAAATATTAGGGCTGTCTGTGTGAGAAGATGTCAAGTCGAGTTTGGACGAAAAAGAAGTTGGAGTAAATAAGAGCGGTAGTTGTACTAGAAATATTTAAGGCTGTAGTTTTTAAAACTAATTATAAACCATAAATACAATCAATTTTTTTTTAAACAAATGACATTCTTTTTGTGAAAAAAATTATGACCACACAAATTTGAGTTTAGTCCAAGTTGAATATTTCTAAATTATACAAGAGGAAATAAATATCTTGGGACTATATTTACTATGAAATAATATCTATGAATTAAGGCCGTTTTGTTGGCCGCATGGTCTCGCGATAGACTAGATTTCAGATGATGAGATTGTGGTTTGATCTTATTCAGGTGTTGTGACTGTGTTTTTCTTAAAATGTTGTCCCACTTTATTTCCACACAAATGTGGGTACACTTTTTCTCTAAATTCAACCTTCCTCATCTCCAATCAATTAGCATAATTTGTAAATAAATTAAGTTATTATTATAGTCCAATTACTTCAGATTTCAAGTGTGCAAAGTATCAGAATGGCTATCATTGAACGTAAATAGGGTAATTTAGCTGTCAATATTTTTACTGGCGAAGCTTAGAAGCTGGAATTTTTTTCCAAGTGAAGTTGTAGCTAATGTTTGTTTCAAAGCCAAGTCAAAGTTTCGAAACCTAGTACACCCTTAATTAAAAAAAAACATCAACAAATAGCTTTTTACGCCCAGTTTACCTTGAAGGGTAAGCAGTCTTACCCGACGGAAACCCTATGGTGCTATCTTATAAGGCGCATCATAATGTAATCTGTCAATGTTGCTTGTTGCAGTGATCCTGTTAGATCCTCACGCGACTCTGAGTGACCACCTCCTACATGCTGTTCTTCTGCTCCTACACAAGGAGGTGGCTGACCACGGCAGGCATCTGCCCCATTTCTTCACTCTGTTCCACATGTACGCCTCTCTCGGGATAAACGAGAAAACACAACTTCTCAAGGTGACACAGTCAGGGTTACCACTAGGCGCATGCGGGAATGACATTTTAACTTTGGGAAATATTAATTTCCCGCGAGATCGGGTCAAGGAAACGGAAAAAAAAATTTTAAATAATTTTCTACTTTAGGCTTATATTTTATTTTTCTAGATTTATTTAAGTCAAAACTTAGCCTTCCCATTTATTCCAATAATAAAATAAAAATAATTCATGTTACAATTAGAAAGCTATGGTAATATAAAGTGCATGGAATCTCACTTAAAACCAAGGTACTTCGAGATTATATTGAAATGTTAAAGCTACCATATATTATTATAATATTATAATATTTTATTTTGAAGCACTAGCCAGTGTCGTTACATATTTTTACCGACTCATACTCCACTGCTATGCTAATACTATAATATTTGGTGATTTGTGAGAAAAAGCATGTTGATTTTAATACATATCTTACCCCCATCCCCACCATCCCTCAATTTTTTTTTCTCCTTAAAACAATGGGTTGTGAGTGACAACCTTGAGAAAGGAGTAAACATTGTCATTCATTTCTTTAAATTAAAAAAAAAACTACACCTGATTACAGATTTGATTCCTATGTCTGGGTGTTTTTTTTGTTTTTTTTAATTTACCAATTTTGATACGTGATAAGGCTACATCCGTAACCTAAAGATTATTTATATTTTTAAGCTTCTTTTTTTATCCATGTACAATTAATTGTTCAAGCGCTTGCTTTCTTCCTTGTCATTGTTTGTACAATCGTATTCTATAACAAATCATTACAAACTGTTTGTATATAAATGGCGAGGGAGCCATTTACAAACACTTGGTTTGCCTGATTAGTTGTTGTTTGTTGCAGCTAAATGTACCCGCCACATTCATGCTGGTGGCGCTTGACGAGGGCCCAGGACCTGCTATCAAGTACCAGTACCCTGAATTGACCAAGCTACACCAGGTAGTGTCCCAGCTTATCCGCTGCTGCGACGTCAGTCACAAGTGCCAGTCCTCGCAAATGAGTCAGGTATACAAATCTTAAAATATTAATAACAACGAATGCAAAAACTATGAGCATTAGGTTAATTAGAAGAAAACGTTTTGTATGTAGGGACATGCAAAACTCACATTTGCGATAACACACATTTTTACACAAATTCTACTACTGTTTTCACACAAATAAAACGAATTCAAGTTGTTTATATAATAAACCCAATTTATTTGTAATTTGGCAAATACCACTTCATGCAATATAATTTTAAATGTGGCAACACTGGCGATAGCACTATGCCAAGGCTACAGTTCACACAGATAGAACAGTTCACAGGAAAGATGAGTGTTTTCTGGATATTTAGGTGCTTTATTTTCTGAGGTTAATATTAAAAATCACAATTTCTACTTTTACACGTTACGATACTTAAAGTTTGTTAGATTGATTCTTTGTTTACAACCTTTAAAAGATTTCATGTTAGGTCCAAACAAGAACATATATATATATATATATGGACCTTGCTAAACGCAGTTATGCTTGGCAAAATGCTATCATCCTAATTTGTATTCCTTTCTCCTTATTTGATAGTAGTTTAGCCTTCTATGACGATGTGTTTTGGTATTGACATTGTTTGGTCTAAACCTAAATTGATAATCGATTATTTTGATATTGCTATTTGTAAGACTCGAAGGTAAAGTATATCGAGTTTGATATTACTAAGCGTTTAATCTTTTGTGTGTATTTATATTTGATTTTTACCCGAATAGTTAAATACACAATATTAATAAAAAAATGTACACATCTTTATCCTAGTTTTTTTAATATATACTAATTTGACTCTTATTTACGTAAATAACATTGCTTTCAGCTTATAATATCATCGCTTTATGGGGAAAATAACCTCACCTTTTGCATGTCTATATTTATTGGTGTTAACTTTCAAAGTAAATTTATTTTAGGCATTAATTTTTTTTTTCACGTCAACGTGACTGTATTTTTATATTGGGGGGGGGGGGGGGGGGGGTTTATTTCCAAGTCGATACTGTAATATTTTGTTCATGTGTTTCCAGGGTAATGTCGCGCTGCCTAACCCATACGGGGACCCTGCTTGCCCAGACTTCATTATGCCGATCCAACCCCAAGCGGCAGAAATCTTGTTTGGCAGGACCAGGTTGGTAACATCTGGTTGCTCTCTCGCTCTTTGTGTTGTGCACGCAAAACTGTTGCTTTATCGCTGTTCATTGTTTCTGTGTGGCTCGCAGCTACATCAAGAAGATGATTGAGGACGCTAACTTGTCCGACGAGACGGTGAAGCTGCTGCAGTTCTGCTGCTGGGAAAATCCTCACTTCTCTCGAACCGTGCTCAGCGAGCTGTTGTGGCAGATAGCGTACGCTTACTGTCACGAACTGAGACATCACATGGATCTGCTACTGGCCATGCTTCTGCTGGAGGACTCGTGGCAGACACATCGCATACACAATGCACTTAAAGGTCTGACAAGCTATGCATACGGTCACGAATTGTAGTTGTCAAATGACCTGCTTTGGTGGTCAAAAGGTCTAAGGCACTAGACTGGATAGACATTGATAAAGAACTTGGGTTTGAATCCAGGTCGAATGCATTGAGGATGGTTTTTCCTAAATTGTTTCCCGCTCTCCCTCCACACAAATATGGGTACATTTCTTATCAATCCCAACTTCCTTGTCCAGGACACATTTGCATGTGCTAAAAGAAATTATATTAATCTATACCGTACATAACAGTTCAGAATGGCAGTAATTACCTGTAAATTTATTATTTTTGCTGTCAGGATTTTTTTGGTAGCAAAGTCGAAGCAAATATTCAAAAGGCAAGTTTTAAAGCTTGATACATCCCTTTCAAATGGATATTAGTACACTTAGAGATATAGAGGTTATTGATATCTTGAGAGTGACAGGACATTCCACATTCACCTTTTTTTATATGTATTTAAATTAGGAGGGATAGCCAGCACACTTAACTTGGTGATACTGGAGTAGAAATTGTTTAGATAGAACACTAAAACACACCAAGAGTATCAATCTATTCTCTTGACCCGATGAAGATGTCTGTGACAGAAAGCTTGTTCTTAAAAATGTGTTGTGTGTTTTTTAGTGTTCTCTCTGAACAATTTCTACTCCAGTATCACCAAGGTAAGTGTGCTGGCTATCCCTCCTAATTTAAACCAAAATTTAGCCTAATGCTCTATTCCAAATTACCTTTTTATATGCGTTTGTAACTTTGTATACCTGTCTTTGTCCAGTAGGACGAAAAGGGGCAACTAAACGATGATAGAATCAAAATATGAATCATAAAATTAAAAAATATTAATTTAGATGAAACACGCTGTCTAAAAACTGAATCAAAAATTACTCTCAATTTTCTAACATTTTCTTTTAGATTCAGTCTTTTTTTTTTTTTTTTTTTACTATTTCAAGCTCAAATAACAAAGTTTTGAAGTAATTTTTTGCATTCTGCCAATACTTAAATATAAAACCCTATTTTCATTAGGAATTTACTAATTATAATAACTTCTATCAAAAGTGAAAGAAAAATCTACTATTCGATTTGTCTGAAATGTTTTTAGGTGTGCCGGAAGAGCGTGAAGGTCTTTTCGACACGGTGCAGCGCAGTAAGAACCATTATCAGAAACGGGCGTACCAATGCATCAAGTGCATGGTGGCACTTTTCTCCAAGTGCCGTGCTGCCCACCAAATGCTGCACAGCAATGTGGAGATCAAACGCAAGTGGATGGTCGCTGTCGAGTGGCTGCAAGATGAACTAGAAAGGGTCAGTCTTAATATTGATTTCTTGCAATACTTTATATTCTAGAGTCTGTACTAGTTATCAGTGAGAATGTCAAATTTGGTTTCTCGATTCTGTTACTGGTATCAAAAGAATATAGAATATAGTTTAAATTTTAGTACCACCTTCTTCGATGGCTTGCAATAGCTCTACAGGATAAGATTTATTGACATGATTTGGGCAGATTCTGAAACTAATTTATTACAGTTCCTGAACAGGTTGAATAACCATTGCACACTCAGATTCACCTGGAACATTCCGCAACATCATACCATAAATTTACCTTTGAGATACACCAACATAATCACCAAAGCGACCAACAACACCTCCGGTTCAAAACGATCATCCTAGTCATGTAAAACAATCTCTATCTTATAGCTAGAGCCTTGTAAAAATTGTTTTATTTTTAGTTAAATTTGGTTTTTTAAATCTCACCTTTCAGTTTTATTCCGGGTTTATTCAAAATTACATGTTATCTGAGGTGTTTATTATTTACATGTTGAGACACTGTATACAAAACTAAAATTTATTATTGAAACCTTATATATTGGCTTTAAAATCCTTTGTTAAGTTTGTCTGCATATTTCACAATATTGTAGTCTATAAAGTTATCTTACACTACAAGAAAATACTAAGCATATTACAGCAGGGTTAAAATTTCTGCTTAATTTCGTCTTAATATTGTGTTTATTTAGAGTTTTTTTTTTAAAGTGGTGTTATTTCATTTAATAGGAGGATTTCATGTAGCACGACAATTTAGTTTTATTTCTCTTTTCTAAACCATTGTAAATCATATTTAAAAACTATCAAAGGAAAAAGTACTTGATTACATCTTAGTATGGCAATTTTCACTTTATCACGTCTCAACATTTTTTTACGGGGTTTTACTTATAGCTTAGCTACCAGAGCCAAACACACATGTTCTGAGGAAGACTACCTTACCAAGCAATGTCATCAACTCTTCGAGGCTTTCACTGCCTGAGGATCCTCTAAACACACAGTCAACAGTCAAACAAACAGTCTAATCCAATCAAGAAACAACCTTCCAATGACATAACGCTTACCACCTAGTATTATGAAATACTAGACAAACTAATATTTATCCAGAAAACGGGCTACAATATCCTAACCTCATCACCCCTCATACAAAATCTTCTCAACTCTGCTCCAAGAATCACAGTCAAACGGCCCCCTAATCCCCGCAACATTATGTTTCACCCAAACAATAACATCAGGTCAGAGGTTCCTACCCCTGTAACAGCACCTGGAGAATTCACCAACCTTCCACCTCACTCGACTCTTCAAACCCCCCTCCATTCAACAAGTTTACTGAGTGGCCATCTGCACAACACCCTGTCCTTCTTGCACTCTGATTGCCCCGAAGGAACGGAACCGGCCACATAAACTACGGAAACCAGTCCCATCGGTCGCAGACGCGTCTTGGACTGGGCTTCACCCATTGTTTGCATATGAAAAGTTTCTTTGTTGTTGTTTTTTCTAGCGGCCGAATGGGCCCAACGCCCAGTACTACTATAACAACTGGTCCCCGCCCGCTCAGTCCAATGAGTCAACAAACGGATATTTCCTAGAACGCTCGAGCAGTGCCAGGAAGACCTTGGAGAGAGCGTGTGAACTTTGTCCTGAGGAGGTAAAAATATCCAAAACCTGGTAGAGGAAAATGTTGCCTTTTTTTCAAAGGCCTTTTTATAATTTGAGTGTAGGAACTTTTTAATTCTAATAAATTATTTGGCTGCTTCAAAATCATCAGAAAATTATATCTTTACAATCACAAAACCTTGGGGGGGAAATAGCCACAATTAGGGGTATGCAAAGTCCACTTTTTTACTTCGGAGCAGAATTAAAGTTCGAATTGTAAAAAAAGAAAATTAATTTTGGTTAATGATATAATACTCTGTATAATTCTCTAAATAGGGGTGTGCAAAGTCGCACTTTTCAATTCAAAGTAAACTCAAATTGAATATATGAAATATTCTTGAATTTTGAATATTATCTTTAATTTGTTTTATGTTTGCAAAAATATTATTATGTGGTTATTCATATTACTTTACACACTCACACACCCCTAGCTATAATACACAACCTTAATTTGACTGCACTCCATTTTGTATCACAATAGCTAGTGTTCAAACAAAAGGGAGTGAAGAGGGAAGAAACGTTACCCAAACAATAAACATAGTCTCTTTCTCGAACATTGAACAAAATGTCTTTCGCCAAAATATTGGTGTTTAAATTACTGATGTTAGTAACGAGGGAGGGATCTGCAAGTGAGTATTTGGATACTCAAGCTAGGGATTGACTAATTTATGGGCTCGCAGTTTCTAAGCTTATTGACCTTGCATTGTGTTCATTGCGTTCATTGTGTTCTACTTGTTGGGGATGTGGTTGGCTGAATAGTTAGAAGGGGAGGGGAAGACGAACACAACAAAGATGGTGCAGACTGTGGTGTCAGGCTCAACAACTCTGTAATATTCTTACTACCCTCTGGTTAAATGCTTATATATTAATTACACTAATTCCTAGGTATTAGGGAGGTTTAATTTAGAGGAAATGCACCTGCATTTGTGTGGACGGAGAGTGGGAAACCATTTAGGAAGAATCAACCTCAGTAAACCCAACTGGGATCAAACCCCGATCTCCTCGTCTTAGGCATTCTAGTCCAACACTAGTAGCACGTTAGACCATGCTGCCACCGAAGCGGGTATTAATATAATTTATTTACCGAAAGGAAAAAAAAAGTGTTCCCTTTGTTTATGATGGAATAAACATGACAAACAAAATATCATTTTTCAGTGGTACCAAGCCTTAAAAAACTTTTTTTTTAATTTGATCATTAATATTTTCACTTAAACTAAAATTGTAAAATTTTAAAGATTTGAGGATTTGAATTTGGATTTGAGATTCGAAAGAAAATTCGGATTCGAGAACTATTGGATTCGACTTGTCTCTAATTCCAACGGCTTCGGACAGGCGATTTTTCCACTTGGGGTAACATGATGGTGTTTTTTGATCCTCAGGAGCCCGAGGTGGAGGAACTCTTGGAGGAAGGGGAGGGTTCGCAACCAGAGGAGCAACAGGCACCCCCTCCACCGCCCCAGCAAAGACCAGCCCCTAACCCCGCCTACTCTCACAACAACACCACCACCGCCCAGAGGATTCTCTCCAAGAGGTAGGACTCTATTAGTTTAATATATAGGGGTTTGCAAAACTTTGATTTTTATTTTGTTAGGGGTGTGCAAATCTAAAAAAAAAAAAAAAAATGGCTTCATTTCATATATTAGTTTGCTTTGACTTCAATTCGAGAGTAAAATTCCACATTTAACAATCGTGAAGCTCGCAAAAATAAAAATAAAATATGTTTATGTTCAAAGTTTCAGGCATTTGTGTTTATTTTTTAAATTTTCCTTCTGTTATTTCTATCACAAATTAGATTAGATTGGTAGGAAAGGTGGATGGAAACATAAAAAAGGAACAAACGTAATTCATATCAGTTTGGATATTTAGAATCTAAATAGATGTTCACTTTTCAGGGGAGTTTCCTTTGACTTTACTATAGAAATTGGTGTTTAGTGTAGTATTTAAAATATATTCATTTTTATAACACTACCTATCAACCTTATTTTTTATTATACCCAATTGAAAACATATTAAATTTAGCCTAATATTAGATTTGGATTTTCTAACATTTCATTTTTTAAATATTCAATTCGTGTCATGAAAATAAAGATTCAAATTTGATTATGAAGTGACTTGTCCACCTTGTATCCAACAGTCATATGTGGGTGAGCAGTCCTGAAGGGAGCGGCCAGCAGCAACCGCCTGTCCAGTCTACCTCCAATGAGGAGGGGACGGAACCGGGCACCTCCTCCCAGTCAGCGGACGACCAACCCCCTCCCCAGCCACAACAGACCAACCCCCATCTTACCACTAGTCCGGCCAGATCTTCCTTCCCTGCAGGCGACGACTAATCTATATTTGCCGCGAGCGAGACTGGTTCAGCGGCGAGGGTGTCTTAGTTACCTAGCGAGGCTTTTTATTGGACAATCGCCTTGTATAAAACCCAAGGGATGAACGCGTGTCGACGTCACATGTTTTTACACTGAAACATAACCATTGGCAAAGCGCCCTTTTTATTTCCTTCTTTTCTCTTTCGTCAAATAAATGTTTATCTTAGGAAATGGATCTGTATAGAATGTAAGGGGTCCTCACAGAGGAGCGGAGGTGCAAAGCTTAAAACACGTTTTTTTTCTATGATTATTTATAAAGTTAATTTTCTCTAGGGGTGTGTGAATTTTCGACTAAGATATCAGTTTTGACTGTGCTATGAAAAAAAAAAAATTTGAGCTTCTACAAAATTTAACCAATGGAAATATTGACAGCTAAAATATTTGATCCATGTTCAATTACTGTCATTCCAAGCTATTATGTGCATTACAGATTGTTTTTTTTTTTATGGAAAAATCTTAGGTAATCAGATTGAATGTTTTGGTATGACTTGACTTATCAACTTGGAAAAAAAAATTCAATAAAACCTTTGCATGAAGTTGTATAAATAAACACAATTTGATATTTTTTCAAACATAAAACATTTAACAAAAAGTATTCGAACTTCGATTTAGCTTCAATACTAATTTATATATTCGATTCGTGTTTGCTTTGAATTGAGAAAATTGACTTGGCACACTCCTGATTATTCCGAGCTATCGAGCCAATGGTTATATTTCACCTCGGCAAGTGCCTGTGAATTTATTCCCCTCTCTTGTGTTATTATTCTAATCTTTGTTTATTGCCTTTGTACTCTGTAGGTTGTACCATTTGTTCTGCATCAGGACAAGGCGAACTATGGGATTATTTGCCAACGACGCAGGCGCGGATCGATGTTTGGGATTATTTTTATTTTTTTAGGGAAATTTTAAAGTGTATAGAAAATTGATTTTGTATTGGTAAAATGTTCTACCGCTAACAAAATTGCCCAAATATGTTCAAAAAATATCTTTTTATAATACTAATGTAGAGTTAATACAATTCAATAATTTTTAGTGAGCGAAACACAAAAGCCACTTTTTTCTTTGGGGGGAGGGGGAATGTTATAATTTTATTTTATAACCTTTGTGTTTGTTGAAAATGGGCGTTGGAAGTTTTTAAGGTAAATTATTTTGGAAAAAAAAAATTTAAAACGATCAAATTAAATAATTCTTATAATATAATATAATTTGAAGTTTATGTTGCATGGTTGTATAAATTGTGGCTGAGACTATTACAAGAATGAAACAAACTACAGAGTTGTTTATATTGACTCTGATAAACAAGACTTTAGTGCCTGAGAAAATTAAACCCGACTAAAACTTAAAATAATTGTTTTAAGTTGTATTAATGCTATTACATTATTTTAAAAAAAAGTCTATTAATACACGTACGAATAATATTTTGAATTTTGTTGCCTGTTATTGAATAATACATGTAAATTTTGTTGCATCCCTTATATATAAAAAAAAAAGTAGAAGCATTTTCAATGAAGCAACAAAAAGACTTGTTATTAGCCTTTATATGTTAAATTGTGTGTGAATCAAAATAAAAACAAAAACAAAAAAAGACTTGTAAATAATGATGCGGACGGACGAGCCCAGAGGATGGACGCAAGACACTTCTTGTCCGATGAATGTAAGTTATGTAACCTTTTCGCTGTAATTTCTGTAAACTTTATATTTTATCGGAAGGCTTGTGTTTGTGGAGGCAAACTTGAGGGACTGGCGTGTACATAACGACTCGAGGGTAGCTTGTTTTGTACATTAAGTGCGAGTCAGACCACTGGACATTAAAACTAATATTATTATTATTTTCAAAACAACTTTGTACAGTAATTTGATTTTATATAGATAAAAAAATATTTTGTTGCATTCCGTTGACTTCCTTTATTTTTTATGTTCTTGGAACTTAGAATTGACTTTTTTTTTCTTTAGGCTTCGACTACTTTTTTTCTCCTCTTGTGTTGCCAATTGATACCGAGACTTGTTTTGAATTGACAATTATTATTATTACAATGTAATATAAAGGTTTGTGATTTTATCACAGAAATGGTTGTATTTTATTATAATGTTTTTTTGTTGTGACATAGTTAGAATGTGTGTGTGTGTGTGTGTTTGTGAGCAAAGTTAGTTTATTGTTTATATAATTTTTTTTTTACCCCAACAATAATCCTTAAATTGAAGTATGATATTGCCATTTAATATTTTAAAACTAGAACCACGCATAGCTTAATTACATTATGTACAGGATAATATAAACTATGGATTCTTACATCACTTGGCAACACTGCTTTTTATGGTATTTTTCATATTCAAAATAAAATCTATCCTTGTGATAAATTTCTTTCGCATACATACCGTTATTAAAGTGAAATTGAGGTATGAATTTACTTCAAAGTAGTACATTTTGAAATTTAATTATGCCTCACTTTCAACATAATTCACTTCACAGAAGTGTTATCATTTATAAATTGCCATGTTTATTCCTACATCTTCAATACTTCCGGGATATGAAGAATTAAAATATCTTGTTTGAATTACAAGAATATCAAAATAGTTTAAATTTATTTTATATGGAAAATAATTTTACAAACTCTGAATAGCTTTTATAGACTTGAGGATCGTTTTCTTGTTACAATTTTTAGTATTTATTTCACTGGGCAGTCTTTATGTTACCATGATATGTAAGGAAAGACAAAACACACTGTCAATATTGACGGCTGACAAATGGGAGACGAATAGTGCTCTTCCTAACATATTTGTGTTTGTTTTTATGTTTTTTTTTGTAAGAAGAAAAGGATTCGTGTCTTCTGACACACAAAGAAGCGCTTTGAATTTGTCATCTGATTATTTAAAAAATAAAGATGAAAATAATTTTATGTCTTTTATAAATAAAAAGAAGAAGATAAATGCCTGTGAATTTCATGCTTTTTTTATATGTTGCAAAAAAAATCAAAACATTTTATGTATGGTATGAAAGAGTTTGGTATGAAGATTTCAACTGTAAAGATCATGTACTATTTGAGAACTGTTTTACACGTGAAGTCTTCACTTAAATGTGAGACCTTTGTCAAATTTTCTCATCTCATTTTCTAGTTAATCTCAGATCCCGATACAATAAATAATTTATCTTGAGCCTGGAACATTGAATTTTTATCATAACTTAGTGATGTTTTAACCCTTTTAGTGCCAAAAGCCGATCTTATTGACTTTGCTTTCCATCATTAAAAGTTCTACGAGTTGATTTGATTGGCTTTTTCTTCTACCATTAAAAGTGCTATAAACCAATGAGATTGGCTTTCCAGTTTTGGACTAGTTTTAACTCTACATATTAGATAGCGTTTAAAGTTAAAAATGTCACTAGACTGAGTAAATTCCCTTCTATTATTCTTTATAAGGTTGGCAATAGCGAGGGAAGTGTGAGAACCACTTTTATCAATTCGAGACGAGAATATTAAAAAGTATTGAGACATAAGAACGAGACGAGAAAACGTTCTTTAAAAGTACAAAAATGTAAATTATGTTTAATTAAAGTAAATACATAGTTTATAAAGCTCCTTTTTGACATTCGAGCTGGCGCTTGCTTTAGATTGTCTTATATATAGTTTATCCAAACACTTGAGATTATAAATGCAATTAATAAATTAGTGATAGTTAAAATGAACACCATTTATAATTTAATTTTGTGGTGTAACAGCTTATATTGTCAAAGTTTGATATTAAAAAACAATATTTATTTACCAAAACATTTTTAATTAAGGCTGGTGGGGGGGGGGGGGGGTCGGCCTATTTTTGGGTAACTGCGCTATTGTTGGAAATAATAAATTCCTGTTTATTTTAATTTCTTAGGGCAACCATTAGCTTGTGGATTTATCGAGATTTTTTTTTCAACTCTCGAGATGAGATCGAGATTATGTTTTGGCTAATACTTCTAATGTAGGATGTTAAATAAAAACTCCAGTAATCTTTATTTCTTAACATAAACACTTAAAAATTTATTTTCTCAAAAAATTACTAAATATACTACAGTAAGTCCTGCTATAACGTTACCTATTAGAATGTTGTTTGGTTACAACGTTGTTAATAACCTGTGACCATATTTTTTTTACATAACGTCCGCTATTGGGTACAACGTTGTTTTTCAGCTGAACACGCGCCAAGTGTCAACTGCCTGGTTACTGTTTGTGTGGGCTTAATGCTATGAGTCATGCAAGTCTCAGAGAATTCTATCCTCCCTCCCCCCCTCCCCATTTCATACAACAAGCTGTTAGTTATAATAATAATATAAATGGGTATTTTTACGCGAAAAAATATATTTGGTTTGCTTACAGTATTTTAAATTTGGAATATTTTATTTGAAACCTGATGCTTTTTGCACCAGATTTAGAGACTTTCAGCATTACTGAGTTGGCAACACTTAAGATGGTGCAAGCTATGAGCAGTTTTGTTCAAGCATATGAATTTTTGTTTAGCTTTCTTTGAGGTTTTTATATTTTTAGTTTGCGTGGGTCTTTTGTTTATCTTTCGTGTTTTTTTATATTTAATATATTTTAATTTCGTGTGTGACTTGTGCTTACCATTCTTTGTTTTTATATCTATTTTTTTTTAGTTCGCGCGCAACATATGTTTGCTTATTTTGTTTTTTATTTTAGCTAAAGGGGGGCGGGGTGTTATCTGTTTGCAATGGCGTCTAAACGTCCATGTAATTTATCTAACACTTTAATTGCAAAGAAAAACATACGAACAATTAGTCTGGCTGTTAAAATAAACGTAATACAGCGACTCGAATCCGGTCAGCGCGGTGTAGACATTGCTGCAGATTTGGGCCTACCTGCAACTACTATTCGCACTATAGGGACAAATGCCATGAAAATTAAGTGCAGTGTGGAAAACTTTTCAGGGCTCAGTGTGACAAAGGTCAGGCGTACAAGAAACGAACGCATTAATAGGATGGAGAAAATGCTTTCTCTGTGGATTGAATGTCAACATCAACGTAGTGCCCCAGTTACTTTAGCCATTGTTCAAAGTAAAGCTAAATCTTTATATCATGACGTGTTAAAGCCTAAGGATGGCGAAGGCTCTAAAGAAGAATCTTTCAGTGCCAGCCGAGGGTGGTTCGATGGTTTTAAGCACCGGTACAATCTTGATAATATTAAAGTGACTGGTGAAGCTGCAAGTTCTGACAACATTTTGGCGAAAGTCTTTGTTGTCGAACTTCAAAACATCATCGAAGGTGGTGGATACTCACCAAATCAAGTTTTTAATGTTGACGATACTGGACTGTTTTGGAAACGTATTCCTGCCAGAACTTACATTTCACAGGAAGAAAAGACAGTACCAGGTTTTAAAGCTGCGAAAGATCGTGTAACACTGTTGCTAGGTGGGAATGCCTCTGATTGGTGGCTACAAGATGAAGCCACTCCTGATTGCCAGATCAGAGAATCCACGGGCTTTGAAAGGAAAGAGAAGGAGCACATTCCCGTTATTTACAAAGCCAATAAAAAGGGTGGATAACAGGTGCCATGTTCTGTGAGTGGTTGAAAGTCTACGCAATACCCGCGTGGAAGAAGTACTGTGCGAAGGAGAATTTATATTTCAGAATTCTCCCCATTATAATTCTCCCTCACATCCTCATGACACTCCTGACTTGGATGAGCATGTGAAGGATCGTTTTCCTCCCTCCCAATTCTACGGCTCTAATCCAACCAATGGACCAAGATGTGACTGCCACCTTCAATCGATACTACTTGTGATGTACGTTTGAAAACTTGTCCAGCTACATATGGTGAAGATAAGACCAGCATCAAGGAGTACTGGCAGAGCTACACTCTCTTTAACGCCATCAACAACATATCCTTGGCTTGGCAAGAGGTTTCCCATACATGCCTCAATGCGGTGTGGCGAAATCTATGGCCTAAATGCGTAACAGATTTTAAAGGATTTGAAGAGATTGTGCCAAGCGCAAACACAAACCTCCTCAACATTGCTCATGAAGCAGGCTTCCAGAATCTGAAAATGGAGGACATAGAAGAGATGGTAGACGCCAAAATTGAGGAACTCGGTAACGAGGAGCTACAAGAGCGGGCCCAAAATCCAAGCCCTGAATCGGACAGCGAAGAGGACAAGCCTTCATGCACATTTACTACGAAGAGCATGGCTATTGCATTTCACCGCATTCAAGAAGGACTTCAGATGTTGGCCGATGAAGACCCTGATGTAGAATGCAGCGCAAGAGTTCACAGGATTGTCATGGAGGGCCTTACATGTTACCAGGAAATTTACAAAGAAAAAAAATGTGCCGCTAAGCAACCAACTATCCTTGCATTCTTTCAACCAGTGGCCACCATGGTGACACATGAGGGGGATAATATTATGAGGGGTGAGCCAGCCCCATCCAGACGAATTAAATGTATTCCTGTCCTGAGCTGTTTCCGCGATATGATACTACATGTATTTGTAAGTATTTTGGGGGCCCTTGTAACTAACTCCTACTACACTTAACATTGATTCTTATGGTAAAACATAACTTTTATAAAGTTGTTTGCTATAAAGTTGCGTTTCTCAGGAACATAACAGTTATAAGAGGATTTACTGTACTACATAATAATGTTGAAAAGCATATAACAAATATTTTTTTAAATATATGAATCAACTTTCCTTTTGAAACAAATAATAATTTCAAAGTTAAATTTTATTTGGAAGAAGGTATAGGAAAGGTGGATAAAAACATATAAAATTAACAAAAACCATATGGCTTTTACAATAAAAAGAACACGGTTCACACTTTACATTGCTGCCACTGGACAGAGAAGTAATGGCTGCTTCTTAAAGAAAATCGATAGTCACCGCCCAATCCCGACCTAGGTTTCATTCTATCGGAACTCACCAGGGAGGGAGTATGAAACGTGTGACACAACTTCCTAAAAGACAAACACAGGAAAAAGACATTATTGTTGCTGGCTGTTTGAAAACAACTGAAAGTCGAATCGATCCAGATTTTTTAAAGTGGACAAAATTCAAATTAAATATCGTTGATTGATATTGAGTTCCATTTTCATCACCTGTATTCTTGCCTTGCTGCCTTTATCTTTCGCAAGGGCCTAAGAGAAACAAGTGAATCATATCCACTAAATATTTGGTTTAAACTTGTAGACTTGTGTTTACAAACTGACACGCCTTTAAAGTATTTTCCCCAAAAAGGGATAAAAAAGGTATATATGTAATTTTTTGTAATATCTTCTAAAATATTAAGAATTCAGTAAAATATCAATGGTGAAAATACAGTCTCAAATCACCTTACTCACCAACATTTCACTTTTCTAACTCGCAGGACTAGAATATGAAAATACATAAAAATCCGGCCTCTATTATTATGGAACAAGTAAATTCAGATAAAATTGATAAAACAATCTGAAAAATCGCTTAATAAAGGGCAGTTTGGCTATTTATCTTGTACGACCTCGAAAAAAATATAATGAAATAGCCATAGCATTCTTAGCCACACAACCTGGAACTCTTTGCGCACAAATTTGGAATAAGTGTGGCACTAAAAGGGTTCATTTCTTGCCCATTTAACCTTTCAGCTGTTTTGAATTAGCGTTCATTGCATCATGGGTCAACATACAGAGAATGAATTGCTGAGGCATAGTCTGCTTTCTATTTTCGGTGAGTGTGTGAATCAATCCTAATGGAGTTGGACCAATAATAGCGATGCGACTGGTTTCATGGTTTAAGACTTGTTTTACAACGTGTCCCAAGATGTTTATAGTAATAGCAATTAAAGAATGTTGATAAGACAAACATTTGAAATGGAAAAGATTAAATACAAAATATTCATACTCATAGTGTGTTGTATTTCTTTCCTCACAAGTCAATAGGAAAGGAAGTCTGTACCATCCTTAGTCAACAAGTCGGAACAATTATTTATCAAACATTATGAGGTTTAGAATGTTAAATATAATTTTAAAAAAACTTACTAATTCAATATATTTATATGATAGTTTTATTCAACATTTCATTTAATAAATTGAATAAAGTCTTTTATTTATTGTCATAAAATGGAATTACTTAAAAATAATATTTTTTTCTGCACAACTTTTAAATGTACCTCCCCTTTCTACTCGTAGGGCCCCGATGGGACTCCATCACCAAAGCTTTGAAAAAAAACTCTTGGAAGGGTCACTCTTGCAAGAGACTAGACTGCCGATGACGGGGAGATTGAGGTTTATCCCGGGTTTCAAGGTTCTTTGCCTCTCTAATCTGTTTTCCACTCTATTTTCATACAAATGCGGGTACACTTCCTAATCCCTAAACACATAATTTACAAATATTATATTTAAACATAACAAAATATTTTGTCTTAAGCAGGATGGATAAATTAATCATCATCATGATGCACACTCTCCGGCCACCATCACCAAGGCCTGTCTCGAACGTAAGCCTCTTCTCCATTTACTTCTGTTCTCCTTCACCTTTCCTCCTTCACTCCACTCCTCTACACACTCTTTTTTCCCTTCCTCTTGGCCTCCTGCCCGACACCACCATCTTGAGCATCCTCTTTACCTGTCCATATCACCCCACTCTTTCCTTCTCTATCCTATCCTGCAGTGGTTCCTTCTTCACTTTCTCTCTCTCTCTCTCTCTGTCCATCCTTATCCATTTCCTTCATCCCTCAGGTTTCTGACGCATGCTGCAATATTGGGACATAATACACCCTCCACACTCCCCCTTTGCACATCTCTACCCCAGACCAGACTTCTGCTTGCCTTTCTCTCTCTCTCTCTCTTGCTCTCGTCATGTAAACATTAATTCATTATGTACACTCTGTTTACCCTGAAAGGTTTCATTCACTCTTACCTTAACCGATTACACTATGGCCCTATCTTATAAGCTGTGACATAGTGAAACCATGCACGGTAAGCTTGCTTGCGTTCAAGGGAAACTGAGTGTACAAAACAGCACGTACTGACAAAAATTGAACACAAATATGCATTTCAACTTTAAATATTCTTAAACCTGCTTCGGCGGCCGAATGCTTAAAGGCGCTACTCTCGAATAAACTAAATTGCTGAAGATGGGGAGATAATGGTTCGATCCCGGTCGGGAGTACTGAGGGAGGTTTTTCCTGAACGGTTTTCCACTCTCCCATGAAAAAGTGGGTGCACTTCCTCAAAATTAAACTTTCTTAATTTCTAACACTACATTTAATTGACCTTGAGATGGACTTTGTAACTCTACTGGCTGATTACAGTTTGTTCAAGCTCAAGGTCGTATAAAGCAATCTTAAAAAACAAACAATGGCCTAGTTTGTGAGTGTGTGCACAGTGATAACATTACTTGGTAAGTGGCGAGGACAGCAGCTCAGTAAGGCTAACATGGCAAGACAGGACACCCCTTGGTGTCTGTCGACGATTATGAGCAACACGCACTAAAAGTTCTACCGAGGAGCGCTGCGGACTTCTACAGATGTGGGGCTGGAGATGAGCTCACTCTGCGTTTGAACAGTCTCGCTTTTAAGAGGTACTTTTACAAATACGTTGTTTTACATTTGTAAGAAGGCATAGGAAAGGTGGATAGAAACATATAAAGGGAACGAACACAATAGGCTTTTACAATGAAAATAAGAACACAGTTCACACTTTACACTGCTGCCACTGGACAAGGAGGTAATGGCTGCCTCTTAAAGAAAATTGATCGTCACTGCCCAATCCCCCGACCTAGGTTTCATTCTATCGGAACTCATCAGGGAGGAGTGTGAAACGTTCGACACAACTTACTAAAAGAGGAAATAAAAAAACAAAAAGGAGAAAAAGGTAAAGAATGATAGGACACATAGATAGGAACATGTAAAAGGTAAAACAATATGTTGTTTTGTATAAGAGCATCTACCCCCTTCTCGGGCCGAATGATCTAAGGCGTCGCTCTTGCAATATCCTAGACAGCTGATGACATAAGATTAAGGTTCGAATCCCAGCCAGATGTACTGAGCGTGGTTTTTTTTGGGCATGGTTTTCCACTTTCCTTCCATGCAATTGCGGGTATACTTCCTCTAAGAGAAGCCTTTATCATATATGATGCAGTGTAAACAGTACACAAGTGAGGAACCCAGATAGGTAATCGGTCACTGTGACAAAAAAACCAACCAATTAACTATAATAATAAAATAGAGTATCTGCATTGTGTGATATATACGACAGGTGGAGGTTTGAAATTTTAAATTTCAGTACCGCCTGTAGACAAACATGTGCATTTGTAAGTGTGAATTTTAAAATTTTGATAGGTTTACTTTGCTACTCTTTTTTTTTATAGTAGATCAGGTGACCTGGTGGTCTAGGGGTAAGGTGTCGGACTTCTGTGCTGAGGGTCCGGGGTTCAATCCTCGGTCCCGGCACAAATTTATCTGAATACCAAACCCTTTCTTCACCTCTGACATGTCTTGTGAATGTGTCTAATGCCAGGCCTTCACCGTGGTTCGGATCCACGTTAAACTGTAGGTCCTCCATTTCATCTCACAATCACCCTACCATTACACATTAGCGTAAGTGCGTACAACCCGAACGGGTAGTAAGACGCGGTGCTAATAATAATAATAATAATTAATTGTGCTGGGGGTCCGGGTTCAATCCTCTGTCCGGCACAGATTTATCTGATTACCAAACCCTTCCTTCACCTCTGACAAGACATCTTGTGAATGTGGGGAATGCCAGGCCTTCACCGTGGTTCGGATCCCACGTTAAACTGTAGGTCCTCCATTTCATCTCAACAATCACCCTACCATTACACATTAGCGTAAGTGCGTAAACCCGAACGGGTAGTAAGACGCGGCGCTAATAATAATAATAATAATGTATAGTATATCAAGGCCTATTTATTTGCCCTTTTTTAAATCCCCGTTGCCATTTAGCCCTTTTTATCCATCCTTTTTTAATTGTTGCCATTATCAACTTTTTTTTCTCTTATTGCCCTTTTAATCATTTTTTCAATTACCCCTTAGAAATATATATTGGATTAAGTTTATACCCTTTTAAGCACTTTTTACAACCTTTGTACCTGTTTTACCCTAAAATATTTACTCAGGCAACAACGGATATTTCAACAAGTAATCATTGTGGACCGCAAAAAAAGTTTTTTCCTAAAACACCCTTTTTATGAATATTGGACTGTTCATTTGTTGCCCCTTGACTGAATTTTTACCACGGAAGGAGCCCTGAAGCTGACAAGAGGTTGTGTTGGCTTTCAGACTCCGGATCAGACCGCGGGTAATGGTGGACGTCTCTAGAAGAGACTGCTCCGTCATGGTGCTGGGGAGCAAGGTGTTGTTCCCAGCTGGGATATCGCCCACGTCCATGCAGAGAGTAGCGCACCCTGACGGAGAATGCGCCACCGCACAAGGTACATCACATACCCGCGCATCTCTCGTAGTGGACTAGATTGCCGATGACAGGGAGATCGAGGTTCAAATCCTTAGCAGGTACATTGGGCGAAAGGCTTTTCCCCCCTCATCCTTCACACAACTCTAATCATCCCAAACATATTAGCGTAGCTACTAGTTAGTACATATACATTTAACTTAAACAGGTTGTGAGACACAAGCCTAAAAATAATTTTCCACTCATCACACCCACCCTCCGTGGCATAGTTGGCTAACGCGCTTGTCGTGTTGAGCTCGACTGCTGAGGACGGGGAGATCGAGGTTCGAATCTCGGTCGGGTGAACTGGGGTGGTTTTTCCTAAATGGTTTTCCACTCTCCCTCCACGCAAATGTGGGTTCACTTCCTCTAATTCAACCTTCCCAATTCCTAATCCATTAGCGTAATTAGTACTTAAAGCGTATAACCCGAACGGGTAGTAAGACGCGGTGCTAAATATTATTATTTTTACTATCCTCACACTAACAGGGTACTCTTTTAAAGGAAATATGCCTGCGTTTTATGGAGGTGGAATGGGAAACCATATAGCACTAAACACTTGTGTACACCCAACTAGGAGTCAAACCACTATCCACCCTTCATCGGAAAACCAGACTAAACAAACTTTAGACCAAAAGTTGTAATTATAGTTGGTAACAGGGGTCAGCAACCTACGGCACGCATGCCAATAGTGACACAGGGAATCGTTTTCAATGGCACACTGAGCGATTTGAATACAAATTATATAAAACCTTTATTTCTAATTAAAACCATTGATGTGAGTAATAGTTTTAATAACATGTTTTATGTTTCAATGATTCAATTGTTTTGTTTCAAAATTTCAAAATGTCGTCTTCAGAACTTAAATTTTGAAAAACATATTTATAACTTTTGTATTTATTCTGATTTATCTGATTTATATATAATATCTAATATTAACGAAACAGAGGATATATGTAATCTATTTGATTTAGATACATATTGTTACATTTACATTTTACAAGATCATCTTAAATTTGTTTTAATAGCTGTACTGGTTAACAAGTGAAAAAAAAAATACCCAATTTGGGTGAGCTTAGGTTGGTTGGCACGCTGAGCGACTTTACAACATTACTTTGGCACAACACTACTTAAAGGTTAACGACCCCTGGTCTCAAGAGTCGGACAATGTCACATACCAATAACAAGCAGTTCAGGTCATACGAGGAAGATAACATCCTAATCTGCAAGTAATCATAAATACTATAGTATGGCTAGAATCAGGTGTCTCCAAGAAATAATTAGTTTAACATTATGGTTGTCCATTAATAATCCATCCCATTGTACAGTAGCCCCATGGCTTCTTTGGTGCTGACTGACAGCTTTAAAAAGTTACCAGACCAAATTACGTATCCCTACGCCGAACTATATGATCTGCAAAAACATTTTTTTAGCAGCTGTCACTTCTGACAGTCAAAATTTAGGTACATACCTTCATTTTGACTGTCAGAAGTCAGCTGTGAGCTGTCAGTCAGCACCAAAGAAACCATGGGGCCACTGTATGTCTACTAATAAAATAAATTTAAGAAACATAATATATTTTAGCTGCTGGTGCGATGGGTACCATATTTATTCTCAGCACCCTGTCCACCAGTAGCATAGAAGAGGTGGCGGCCGCAGCACCAAGCACCATCAAATGGTTTCAGCTCTACATTTATAAAGACAGGTATGTTAATTAATTTTTTTTTTCATTGTTAGCGAGTAACTAGATAGTATTCTTGGAAAATATGGCTTTAATATGGATTCGAACCATGGACTTTTGGATCTCTGTGTCAAAGCTCTAGAAGAGCGATCGACAGTTCGATCTCACGGCAATTCTCAGTCGATCGAGTAAGAAAACCACATCTATATAAAATGTTGATCTTTGAGTGTGATCAAAATAATCCGGAGCAGTTATAATCGATTATGTAATTATATTGTTATAAAAATACCCGCTTCGATGGCTGCGTGGTCTAAGGCGCTACTCTCGCCGATGACGGGAGATGGAAGTGAAAATCTTGGTCAGGTTCATTGAGGGTGTTTTTTTCCTAAATTGTTTTCTAATCTCCTGCCACTCAAATATGGCTATACTTCCTATAAACATAACCTTTCTAATCCAGAAAATCATTAGCATGGTTAGTACATAAGTGCACAACCCAAACGGGTGGTAAGACGTGGTGCTAAAATATATATTAAAACACACATCCTTTTCTAGAAGGGAGGTAACATATTTGAGGTAAGTTGATTTTAATGAATAAATATAAGATTTACAGAAAAATAAAGGAGTGTTTGGAAACGACGGGTGATCGCATAATCTTCATTAAGTTTATAAGTAATTTGGGGTCCTTAAAGGTGGTCGACTCCTGGTTTAAAATGGTGTTTTCCTAATTGTGGGACTTCCCAATAATTTTATTTAATCATAATATTTTATAATGCTAGTGAGTCTGAATAACAAACTTATCCAGATATTGACGTGATGTCAACTTTATTTCCCTTTGTCATGGCTTTGTTGAGTTTACAAGCGGAGCTTTATTAAAATTTATAGAGAAACTCTTTATTCTTTACAAGATATCAAGTATTTCTGTTCTTTTTTTTTATATATAAGAAAGATCTGGAAGGGGTATGTAGGCCAGACCATACTTATGTAAATTGGACCGTAACTGTGCACTTCCACTATCTTATTTCAGGAGCGTGACACAAAGTTTGGTGGAGCGCGCAGAGAGGAGCGGATATAAGGCACTTGTCCTGACCGTAGACTCGGCAGTTTATGGGATGCGTCGGCCAGATTTGAAACACGCGTTCTCCTTGCCATCTCATTTACGGTGTGTAATTGTTTCAATAGTGTTTTCTAGCACTTAACACACCTAAAAGCTTAAAATTCGTAAAGTACAACTCAGAATGGTTAGTAAGACGTGTTGCTAAAAAATAATAGTAACATATTATCAATTTTGTGGTGCAAAAAATACGTCAGTATTTTTTTTAAAAGGTCCTTCGTATGAAAATTAGACCGTAAACTTTGTTTACCCTGAAAGGTAGCGATCTTACCTTGACTAAATACACTATGGCCCTATCTTATAAGCTACACAATAGTGGAACCAAGCAAGGTAGCAGTCTTACCTTGACTGGATACACTATGGACCTATCTTATAAGCTACACCATAGTGGAACTAATGCAAGGTAAGCTCGCTACTTTACAGGTTGAACCGAGGATACATGATATGTGAAATTCTACGTGATCATCACAACTTCCAGATTGGCCAACTTTAACTCCGACATGAACTTCTCGAGGGGTTCCTCTGGGCTGAAAGAGTACGTGAACAGCTTGTATGACCAGACAGTCACTTGGAGGGACATCACGTGGCTTAAAAGGTGACTTATACTGACCTACCTCTCAATGGACACGCTTGAACATGGGCTGTGACAAGTTTAAATATTTTGTAAACATTGTTTTAAGTTGTAATATATTGTAGATATGTAATTTATTTTACCTCCATCACTGTTCCCAGCTTGTGGTCAGCTTTTTATTCAAGCCATATATTCTCCACTACCGGCTTGCTAGGCCTTATAATCTATCTTAAGACTAGGACAGGCACAATAGCCAGTCCCCTGCCCATTAATTCATCACTGTGAAAGGATAAACCTACATTTCACCAAATAAATTTATCGGCCATGCCGGGAATCAAACTTGGGACCTTTAGCTTAGTAGACAGACACGCTACTAACTGTTGTATGTCTGTCATGAGTGTTGCGTGTTATCTACCACACAGAAAGGGCTGAAGTTTTAAAATTATTAGCCCTTGTGTATAAACATGTGCACCTCGAACTCTGAATTTAAAATTCTTTACTACATATTTTTAAATTATTGAAAACTGTGTCAAAAAATAAATAAATGTTTACTTAAATAGCCAAACTATTATAGTTTATAAATATTGTTAAAGCCTCATCTAAATATAATCCCTAATCGAAGGTGGTTGCGTTCTCTGATAGCTTGTGATCTTAATCGATCACTCATGTTTAGCTGATGATTTCCACACATCCATCACAGACTTTGCCTTAAAATATGAGTAAAGAATGACCCTGGGCACAGGATGACTCCTGGATAGCTCAGTGGTTGGAGCATGGGTGGACTAAGCTAAAGGTTCCGGGTTCGATTACCGGCTTTGGGTGTCATTTTCCAATTTAAAGAATATTATAAAGTATAAACTTAATCGATTATATGTACTTGAAATATATGTCGGTGCTATTCGTGTTTACAGCATCACCAAACTACCAATTATTCTAAAAGGAATCTTGACTGCGGAAGATGCTGTGATTGGAGCAGATCTTGGTGCAGCAGCCATTTTGGTTTCTAACCACGGAGGAAGACAGCTGGACGGAGTTCCGGCAACTGTGAGTGAAATGTTGGCCCGTTCGTGGCGAGGAAATTCTTCAGAGTCGATTTTACATATCCAAATAACTACAGTAATAGAAATTGATAGAAATATAGAAAGATAAGGGAGGCCAAGAAAGAGATGGGAGGAGCAGATATCAGAAAATGTTCAAGTGAGAGAAGAGGAATTAAAGGAGGAAGGATGGAGGAAGGATGGCGCCATTTTACTAAACTGACCAGGCGGCCACAGGTTCGAAACAGACGACGACGACGGATAAACTAATTAAGTCAACATTTTATGAAGAAAGCCCAACTAGGGAAAGAGGGCGAAATGTGACATCTTCTTTCTTTCTTTCTTTCTTCTGGCTTATATAGTAGAAAATGTCACACCTGCATTGAAATATAAAGTTTTTATATGTTGGCAGTATTGTCTTTATCAGCCAAGAGCGAAATAAACAAGAAAACTTTACAATAAAATAATCTCTCATCTTTTTCGATAGACATTTAATACATCTATTTATATGAAAAATTAAAATATAATATGAGAAAAAAACATTATTAAAATGAAAGGCAGATAGGAACTAAGGTCTAGTTTTCAAAAGAAGCCTGTAGTTTGAAATTTGAAAACTAATGTTATCAAAATTGCAGGTGGGAAAATATTATGTTTGTATTGTATTAGAGATAAATTATGCACTAGTCCATAAAGGAGTGTTATTGGAAGCTTCTGGAAACTTTTTAGACCTATTTTATAATAAATGATTTCCATCCAATGTTAATAATAATATAATAATATAATAATATTTAGCACCGCGTCTTACTGCCCGTTCGGGTTATACGCTTTAAGTACTAATTACACTAATGGATTAGGAATTGGGAAGGTTGAATTAGAGGAAGTGAACCCGCATTTGCGTGGAGGGAGAGTGGGAGAGGGGGAGTTCACCTGACCGAGATTCGAACCTCGATCTCCCCGTCCTCAGCAGTCGAGCTCAACACGACAAGCGCGTTAGCTCACTACGCCACCGAGGCGGGTCGCATCCAATGTTGATAGTTGAAAGTGTGTTTCTTATAAAAATTAGGATTTATCTTATATTGAGGTCAAGTGGTTTTACCTCCATCGCTGTTTCCAGTCTGTGGTCAGTTTATTACTCAAGCCATATATTTCCCACTATCTTTTGGCTAGGCCTGTCATAACTTCATATGCCTTATAATCTAATTATAGACTAAGACAGGCACAACATCCAATCCCCCGGCTGTTAATTTATCAATGTGAAACGGTAACCCCACATTTCACCAATGATACATTTTCGGCCATGCCGGGAATCGAACTCGGGGACCCTCAGCTCAGCAGGCAGACACACTACCGACTGTACTGATGTGTCGGACTGACCCTTTCAGGGGTTGGAGGTTGTTCAGACACGTGACCTGTGAGTTCTAATTCTGTTACCGAGGGGTGTGACAATAAATCAGTTCCTCTGTTCCCAGATCGAGGCCCTGCCAGAGATTGTGCGGGCAGTGGAGGGGAGGGTGGAGGTGTATCTGGACGGAGGTGTAAGGGGAGGGACTGACGTGTTCAAGGCTCTGGCCCTAGGAGCCCGGATGGTGTTCATGGGGAGACCCCCCTTGTGGGGTTTGGTCCACAGCGGACAGGAAGGGGTCAAGGATGTCCTCGCCATTGTCAGAAAGGAACTGGACATTGCACTCGCCCTCTCAGGTCTTAAGAGAAGTAGTTTGTATTTTACAACCAACATTAATACTCTTTGTTGTTCGACAACCATAACTCAGCCGGTATATTAAACTAAGGGTCACTTGTAGAAATTAGGGCTTTCTCTTTCACAGTAATGAATTAATGGTCGGGGGCTAGGTGTTGTGTCTGCTCTAGGTTTCAGGTAGTTTATAAGTCGTGTGCTGATATAATCAGTCGGTTCAGAAAGTCCACATTAAATACTTCAAATAATACGAACGTAAAGAGTGTCGTCTTAGGTTAAGTTAATTTATTTGAACCATCTAGTCTAATTTATGACAGCTTAGTCCAGTCTGAAGTGTGCTAAGGATACCAGGTTTGATTCTTGGCATGGCTGAAAATTTGTCATTGATGAAAATATGGGTTCCGCTTTCACATTGATGAATTAATGACCTGGGGATTGGATGTTGTGCCTGACCCAGTCTTAAGCTCTATTATTATAAGGCATATGTAGCACGACAGGCCTAGCATTCTGGTAGTGGAGAATATACGGCTGGAATAAAAAAACTGACCACAAGCTGGGAACAGTAGTGGATGGGAAGTAAAGTAAGTCTAATTTATGGGTAGCTAATTAATAGTCTTATCATAATAATTTTGTTTTGTCTTATTTTCAGGATGTGTTAGTGTCGCTGACATCAAGCCCTGTTTGGTCACTCATTATTCCTCATATTCTCGGTTGTGATGACACTAGGGACAGTTCCCCTCGAATCCTTGACTTCTTAAAAGTATTTCAAGATTCAAGGATTCGATATTTGAAAAAAAAAATTGTTCTATTATTTTATTTAAAAATATGACGTATTAGTCTGATTGATGTTTTGGTGCCCAACATAATTATAGTACACACTTAACAGCCAGACCCCAGACCATTGATTTAACACTTACTGAATGTTATTATGAACGTCTCTGTGGTCTAGTGGTTAGAGTTGCTGGCTACTGGTCTAGAGATCTTGGGTTTGATCCTCGGCGCTTACAGAATCTTTCTTCGAAGCAGTGTATCTGTAACAAGGTCAAACTGTGCCTCGTGAGGACAAATGAATAAAGAAGTAGCAGATTAGGTCTAGAAAACTGAGATTTATGGTGGGAAGGTTTGTTGTGCTGACCACATGACAGCCTTTATCCACAGTTGTTAGCACTAACATCGCTGACGGGGGCGACCTCTCAGTCAGTATAGCTCACTTGAGGGCTCACACCATGGTATTGAAGTGAACGTTATAATGAATGCACTATAACAATAAATGTCAATTATTAAAAAAAAATTATTAATCTGTTATTTTTTTATTTCCTCTTATATGCATCAGTTTTTTTGACAAGATTCAGATTCGAGATGCAAAGGTAAAGTAAATGAAGAGTCATATTTGCCATTAGGAATCATAAAATAGTTGATTAGATCCAACTCTTGATATCACTCAAAAAATATGTTTCAAATAACTAAATGACATCAAATCAAAAAGTATTAAAAATGAAGTTTTATTTGGGTTTTCTTACAGTTCCTAACCTAACTTTCCTTTCAGGTTGGCTTTCTTTCTTGGCCCTTACAATACATTAACGTACAGTCCTTACATACTTTACATTCAATATAAAGCCACCCCTAGCAGACATGGGGACCTGGGCAAGCTTCGTTTGTCGGGACCCCAGCTATATGCCCCCCCCCTCACCCCCCTTATTCCTCTACCCTCTAAAAATAAAAATAACTAAAAAACCGTATAAATTATCAGGAAATCCCCTAAAAGGTAAATACACATAATAATAATTAATGGTTTAAGCAAACAATGTTTTTATACATATAAGGGTTGATTTATCCCCAACACATTTTATTTTCTTCCTCAATGAACTTTATCTGTATAGAGGTACAAATAACAACTGTGCCAATTTTGAATCAAATCGGTAAATGAATTCAAAAGTTATCAAGAGACACGCCCATCACAAAAAGATAGACAAATGCAAATCTGCGGAGTTAAAATGGAGAACTGTCATTAAATAAACCAAACCCAAGATTATGCTTTTATTTGTTAGATCGCCTATACAGTGGGTCTATCATATGAACGCGTAAGCAAAATTTTCCCACGCCAAATTTTTTATTTCCTTCTGACACCCAAGAAAGAGCACAGCCCCCCCCCCTTCCTCGAATTGCGAGGTCCAGTGTGACCACACACATGAGGGTGGCCCTGAATTAAAGCGGAAGACTAAATAAAATAAGTTTTATAATTGGATATTAATAATTCTATGAAATAAATAGTATTTTGATAAAATGATTTGTATGGGTTGTGAAGAGAAAAGATTTTAAACTATCAAATTTGGCATATTTTGACTTTTTAATCATATCATGTTGGGTATGCCCAAACGATTACCCTATATAAGTCTTATGTGTTCATATATGTTTATAATTTATGTATTTTTACAGTAACCATAACTGTAAACTACTACATAAATAAACACAACATTCAAAGTTACAAGTGTACTATCATTCTTTACAAATTTCCTTTTTATCCCTTTCGTGTTTTGTGTTTTCCTCTTTTAGGAAGTTGTGTTGCGCGTTTCACACTCCTCCTTGACGAGTTCCGAGAGAGTGAAACCTAGGTCAGGGGAATGGGGCGGTAATTATTGATTTTCTTCGAGAGGCAGCCATTATTGCTTTGTCCAGTGGCAGCAGTGTAATATGTGAACTTTGTTGTTCTTTTCATTGTAGACGGCCATATTTTGTTTTTTCCTCAAACATGTCTTTTCTCCACCTTTCCTGTACCTTCTTCCGAATATATTTAACAAAGTGTATTTGATGATGATACTCAAAGATACAAAATTGATTATTTCCTCTGGTTTTTGTTCGCGACACGTCGGAGTGGGATCAAAAACAAATGGGTACTCGGAACTTTGGACAAAGAAACTGACCTGTTTTCTTTAGCACCACGTCTCACTACTCGTTTTGGCTGAACACATAATATGTACTAATCACACTAATGTGCAAGGGAGGAGGAAGGTTGGGTTTTTAAATAAGTGTGCCAGCAACTGCATGGAAGAACAGTGGAAAACCAACCTCAGTACACCTGGCCGGGGTTCATATCCTGATCTCCCCAACACCATCAGTAGTCCAGTTTATTGCTAGAGTGACTCCTTAGACCATTCAACCACCTAAGTAGGTATATATAGGCTATTAAAAAATTAATATATATAAAAAAATAAACAAAAGCTACTATTCCAATTTTTTTTTAACTCGGGTTAAGGAGGGGGTAAGGCGGTAAATACACTCTCATGATGTTGTTTTCGTATCATGTGAGTAGTAAATCTTTGGACCCCGCCAAGATTTGAACTAATGTTACCTGTCTATAAATCACGGCAACACCTCTGGGGAGATATCCCTCCGCTAGATCTGAGACATTGTGGAGTTGGCTGCCTCCACCCCTGGCTTGTTATCTCCATAAGGTGTTACATAACCCTCTGTGTCAACTTGAACCCTGACCCTGTGTGACCTTGGCCTGATAAACCCGAGCAAATATCACCACACAATCCAGAGACTCATTTCAAACCAGCGACATGGCCAGGTTCGTCTGTGTTGACGAGTACGAGCATACGCTCTGCGACATCTGGACAAGAACGCACTTGACTACTACAAGAGTGGGGCCGGAGACGAGATCACGCTCGGACAGAACAAGACTGCGTTCAACAGGTACATATATTACCTGTGCGTCGCATCTCTCTAAGCTAATGAGAATGCACTTATTCTAATACTTGACTTTCTCATTATTACTCCTGAGACTAAACTATTAATAACGTTTTAACTTCTTTTTTTGTCACCACGTCTTACCACCCATTCGGGCTATACGACTATGTACTAATTAGTTTAATGTGTTAGGGATGAGGAAGGTTGAGTTTAGAGAAAGTGTACACACATTTGTGAGAAGGTAGAATGGAAAACTACATAGAAAAAACTAGCCTTAGTACACCCGACTGGGATTCAAACCCCTGATCTCCCAGTCATTGGTAGTCTAGTCTACATGAGAAAGTGCCCCCTAGACCAGTCGATACCCGAAGCAGGTGGTGAGTGCAAGTTTGGGGCAGAAAAAATGTACTGTCTGGTGGATTTGAGTCGATTAAAATGGTAATACAGCTTGAAATAAAAATGTATTTAAAGTATATTTTAGCTAATCAATAAAATACAAATATTGGCAGTAAAATACACAATTTTATAAAAACAAGAACTGAACTAAAATAGAGAAATTACTGATTTTTTAGCATTTTTGATTATTATTTTTAAATAGTGTGTGTGAGTTAACTACTAGTGAAGTAAATTAATTAAAACAAGGAATAAAGAAACTAAGGGGAATTTATATTTAAAAAAATCATTACCTTTCACTTTCAGGAAGAATGATACGGTGTAAAGAGCGGAAAACATTTAAATGCACCCAGTTAGCATTGAACCGGGTGGGTCAGGAGTACAATATAAAATCGCTTATTATTATTTTTTTTCCGGTGATTTTATATAGTTATTTTATCCGAGGATGAACCATAATTGAACGTACAAAGCTTGATAAGATTTGTATACCACAAATGCAATGTTCATATACATCCCTTGGAATTAAAGAAAGTTATGTTAGGTTACCCCATTTATACAGAAAGTTGCCCAACAATGTTTTTATCCAATTGTATCTTTTAAACAAACAAATATATTCAGACCAGCTTCCGTGGTCAAACAGTGTTTGAATGACATGTTGTAGATGGGGGGGATCAAGGTTTGAATCTGGGTCGGTTCTATTGTGGATGGTTTATCCTAAATGGTTTCCCACACGCCTTCCACGCAAATTCAGGTAGAGTACCTCTAAAACTCTTTCTTCCTCATCTCTGCCCCATTAGAATAATTATCATATTTGCTTATAACCTAAACATGTAGAAACACACAGTGATAAAAATATATATATATAAATACAGTAGAGCGTTGATAATTCGGACTAATTGGGGATCTGGATTTTCTAAAAGATGGTACCTTTACCAAAAATAAACATGGCCGGAATACTTGAGAACTGGGTGTTAAGGCAGAAACATTTTCCTTTACTCAAACAATGAACTTACTCATTGTTGTTGTTTTTTGTTGCTAAACATCACAAATTCTGAAGGAATATAAGTCAGTAAAAAGTCTCACACAAAAAAAAGTATTTTTTTAGGAATGATTGAGGAGTATTTTTTGTTGGCAAAGTCTCTGATATTAATACCACTGTGGTTAGTTTTATAAATAATATTTTTTCTTAGTGATCCAGATTATCGACTATCCAGATTTTTTATGTCTGAATTATCGAGCTCTCTGTGCATATATATATTTGGATAACATTCTGATACCTAGTGAGAATGTGTGAACATACAAAAGTCACCCAGACAGGGATTTGAACCCTGGCCATGTGACGTGCTGATTGCACATCTACTGAGCTATTCTGAAACCTCTCTGTATGGGTGCCATTCAACTATATTTACACTAATACTACTTCAGAATGTGATCTAAAAAGACGTGTTAGTTTTTATAAAAACATTTTTATGACCAGAATAAATCAACCACTCTCCAGTAGAACTATAGCTTAATTTTCTTCACACGTTGATATCAACCGTTGTTGTTGACGTCACATAAAACTACTTTTAAATTATCCATCAAAGCATACAGCCTAGAATAAAAATAAAACATATTATTTTATGCTGACGCATATATATGTCAATCACTTGGGGTGAAACATGTTTGATCGAAGTCGATCCTTGTTAAAACATGTGGGTGTCGAGCTTATTAACACAGAACTCTTCCCGGCACACTTAGTTTTAATGTGATGTCACAAATTATCTGATTGCTACTCCCCCCTCTCTTGTCACACCGAGAACTACCTACCACCTGCCCGGTGGCCAGATGGTCTAACGCGCTAATCTCGTGCTGGACAACACTGCCGAATATAGGGAGATCGGGGTTCGATACGGTCGGGTGCACTGAGGGTGATTTTCCACTCTCCCTCCATGCAAATGTGGGTACACTTTCTCTGAATCAAGCCTTCCTGATCCCTAACACATTAGTGTAATTATTACATAGGCTTACAACCTGAACAGGTAGTAAGACGAGGTGCTAAAAAACAAAAAACTACTTACCCCGCTCATATGCGGAGGTAGCTTATGGTAGTTGGTAAAAAAATTATTATGTATTGAAATATGTTATATTTTTTTTAGATAACTTAAATCTGTTAATAAATAATATGTACCTACAAGTGTTCTTCCTTCTTTGGAATGTTCTGAAGATGCAAAGGTTTATTGTGGATGTCGAGAAAGAGATTCAATCTTTGACTTTGATTTTGACATTTTGAAGCTTCATACACGCCTATAAAATATGTAACATATATTTATCGTTTAGTCATATGATTGAGTCAACAAGCATGTTTCGCAACATGTTATCTTCCTTGCAGATTACTTATCCGGACCACGATGCCTGCGCGACGTGTCGCAATGCGACGCATCAACGACTGTGCTGGGAAACAAGGTGGCCATGCCTGTGGGCGTCTCCCCCACGGCGATGCAGAGGATGGCTCACCCGGATGGGGAGTGCGCCAACGCTAAAGGTTACCAACATAACACAGAACTTACCCGCTTCAGTGGACAAACAGTCTCAGGTGTCACTCTCGTGTTAGACTGGCCTGCTGATGATGGAGAAACCAGTTTAAAATACCGGTCAGGTGTTTTTTCCCTAAATGGTTTCCCACTCTCTTTCCACGCAAATGCGGGTAGATTACCTCTGAAATGATTCCTTCCTCATATCTATTTCATTAAAGTAATCATTATAATTATATGTATTAAACCTGAACAGGTAGTAAGACGCGGTGCTAAAAAAACTATTTTGGCCAAAAATATTATCGTTAAAAAATCTACCAATCTTATAAAATGCCCTTTTCCTTCTTATATTAAGTTCGTTTGACAGTAAAACATATTTTGCACAATTTAGTGAGTGTATAATTATAATCTGAAATAGTGAGTCAATCGTTTGAATAATTATAGTTCATGAGTTATAATTTATGCTTACGCTTACCATTGTTAGGGCATAGTATTAATAAGGCTGAAATTTATTATAACTAGACATTCATATTATGTGTACTCAAATATAATAATAAAATTAATATTATAAATATTTCATTCCTAGAACTATATTTCATAAACTTGCTTATTTGTAACTCTAAACATTAAAAAGGTTTTGTAAAGTTTTTCTCCATCTAATTGTACATAGCTCTAAAATTGTTTGATAATTTTATTTTAGCTGCTGGTGCGATGGGTACCATATTTATTCTCAGCACCCTGTCCACCAGTAGCATAGAAGAGGTGGCGGCCGCAGCACCAAGCACCATCAAATGGTTTCAGCTATACATTTATAAGGATCGGTAAAACTTTTATCTATCAAATATATAATCAGTCGGACCTCCATACATTGACCTTTCATATATCTAAATTATATATATATAGATAGATAGATGATAATTGATCTAAGTTTTAGCGAATCCATGACTTTATATAGAAAAACTCTTTCAATATTTTGAAAAAAATTATATATGTACTATATATGTGAATATCATCCATAGTGATTAAGTATAAGGAAAGTAAATAATAAAAAATTATAATTGAAATTTGCTTTGCTAAGACATTAGAAACTCACTTCAATGGCCACATGGTCCAAGGCATCAGTCAATCAATATACTAGACTGTCGATGACGGGGAGATCAAGGTTCCAATCTATGTTGAGTGTACTGAGAGGGTTTTCCCCCAAAATGGTTCTACACTCTCCACGCAAATGTGGGTTCATTTCCTCTAAAATTCAAACTTCTCGATTCCTAATCCATTAGCGTAATTAGTACTTAAGTGTCTAACCTGAACGGGTAGAAAGACTTGGTGCTAATTTTTAAAAATACATCTCATTAAAGCAGCTGTGTATTTTATAGGAAGAAGTGGCTCTCACTTTTTATACATATTAAGGTTGTGTGGGTACTAAAAAAACTCGATTTTGAGTCGAGTTTTACTAGCTGTTCAAACTCAACTTGAAGATTTTTTACCAAACTCTTTAAATTTGAGTACCCGAAATTCTCAATTTTCTCTTGAAAGTTCTGGCTAAGTTTAATTAGTTTGATTCACTTTGTAGATATTATTTCATATGTCTCTTTGTATTTACTTTTGTCCAGTTAAAAAAAAGTGTACAACTTATATATATTTTTAAAAATTAGAAATTTGTTTGATTAATTTTTTTTCACAAAAAAAATCATTCTTTGACATTTATGTCTGAACGTATAATTTTTTAATAAATTGAGCTAAAATAGAAAAGCAGTTAAAATATTTCTGATATAAATATTGTTCTATATTACTGAAACTATGATAAAAACTTGATGTTTTCATTCAAACTCGATTCAAAATGAAAAATGCCAATGTATCCAACTATATATTACATACTATAAAATAATAGTAATAAAATAGTAAAATGTTATCAATGTTGACAACAAGAAAACATGTCATCTTTTCAAAATGTTTCTTCATATAACTAGCATTTCCCCACAGATCTAATTGTGAATAAATTGTGTTCAGAGACGTAACTCGTCAACTTGTGGAGAGGGCAGAACGTGCCAATTTCAAAGCCTTGGTGCTCACAGTGGATGCATCTCTGTTTGGTATAAGGCGTTCGGACGTTCGCAACAAGTTCACTCTTCCTCCACATCTGACGTAAGTTCTCCGATGTCCCTGCCGTGATCACAGACAAGAGGCCTCCAGACAAGAAGATTCACGATTCAGTGTCGTAAAGTTCATTCACAAAACAAATGTACCAACATAAAAATAACCTGTACTGTACTTTAAATGCCAACCTAGGTGACTTTGAGTTAAAGTTCTCGCCTCAGGATTTGATGTCCGTGGGTTCAAACCCAGCCAGGGTCGACCTATTTTTCTCGATCGATAAAAATCCAAAGCACAACTTCCTTCAGAAGGGGAGCAAAGCCGTCGATCTCATGTCGATTGTGACATATTATTTTAACCCTGGAATGTATGTGAAAATACCTTTCTCGGCAAAATTGATAGGTTCTTTCACTCTCGCTCATAGAACTTCAGTGTGGGAGACAATCGTGTTCTACAACACTCTCTGACCTACCCTATCCTAGTACATGATATATCTACCAGATGGTGCAGATGCACTAACCATCCTAAGGGCTGAGTGTATCCCAGCTGCCGATGGAGATAAATCACATCAATCCAATCTTCGGGTTGTTGATTTAAGAAGTATTTTAAGAGGATGCAGGGCATGAATTCTTCAAATTTGATTCAAACTTCAAGGTATTATAATAATTTTTAGCATAAAAATACACATGTATCATTTAAAAAGTTGTAAAAATAATTTGGGATGTTTTTAATCGAATAAGAAGATTCTGACATATAATTTATTTAAAAAAAAATTTTTATAGACAAGCTTACGTAATCCACCCATCTTCACACTATTTTAAGAACTAATTTTGACACCATTAATGTTAGCTCAGCACCAATATACTTGACTCTTGACACAGGAGGACAGAGTTCGAAACCAGAGCAATCAAAATTTCTTTATTTATCGGTTTCTCGATAAAATTCTACAATCTTTATCTTTAGATTAGTTTACGTTATAAATAACCCAAATAAAAACAAAATGTTATGTCCAAATCGTACAAACTTTCTTAAAATATATTATATTTTGTGAAACATTTTCAAAAATCAATTATAAGTTAACAACCATTATTAAAATTTTTCCTATAAAAACAAACATTTTTATGATAAGTTTTCAGATATAAAAAAATTAATTATCAGTAAACTAGGCTACCCTCAATTGATTTTTTTTTTTAAAATAAAAAAAATCTTAATTTTTCATGTTAAGCACTCCCTAGATACAAATTTTAAACAAAATCATTAGCGCATTTTTTTTTTAAATCTAAATTTTCAAAAATAAATCGTGAATAAACTATGTAGGTACCTCTAATTTGAAGGTTTGAATCCAAAATCAAAAAAGATCCTGAGGTATAGTAAGTATCAACTTTAATTGAAATCCATCAAACAGTTTTTGCTGTAGACCCAGGGATGTAATCTCCATTTTTGGGGGTTTGGAGTCGCATAATATAACGTCCAGAGATTATTACCAAAGCCTCTTCAACAGTGGCGAAGAAAGGAGTTGGGGGGGGGGGGGGGGGGAGCAGTCCATATTAGGTACCATCTTCAAGGGGTGTCATAGAAATGTAAAAAAAAAAACTTAAATGAAAATTGGTTGAAAAAAATGATTTATAGTAGTTAAAAAATAATAGTTATTATTATTATTACTATTATTATTATTAAAACTATTGCAATCATAATGTTTTACATTTTAATATAATGATTGAATCATTAAAATATAAGTAATGTTCATATTTGAAAGGCGCGCACCACATTTGCACCCTACAGTATCGTCAGACAGAAACTCGAGACTTCCAAGCTCTCCAAAAAACTCTTGTTATTTCTCCTTATAGGAATTAAGTCTCAACACCGAGTAGGGAGTGCCAAAATCGAGGCCCGTTCTGGGCGCTTTCAAACAATTTACAAAAAATCGATCTTGGCTGGGACCCCGTTGCAAAATTAAACATAAACTCAAAATGAAAACACTTCTCATATTAGAATATACATACACCGTGAGTTAGTCATTTTGAGAAGTTAATATTCAAGTTAAATCATGATATTTCCTCCCTGTTGGCAGGTTAGCCAACTTCACGAACGAAAAGGCGACAGATGTGAATAAATCCAAGAAAGGATCTGGGATCAACGAGTATGTCTCCTCCTTGTTTGACTCAAAGATCACGTGGGAGGATGTGAAGTGGCTGAAATGGTGAGAACTGGAGTGAGTTTTCTGTTTTAGGTGACCTGGTGGTCTAAGGGTAAGGTGTCATCAGACTTCTGTGCTGGGGTCCGGGGTTCAATCCTCTGTCCCGGCAAAGATTTATCTGATTACCAAACCCTTCCTTCACCTCTGACAAGACGTGTATTAATCACAACTTGTGAATGTGTGGAATGCCAGTTCTCCACCGTGGTTCGGATCCCACGTTTAAACTGTAGGTCCTTCATTTCATCTCACAATCACCCTACCATTACACATTAGAGTAAGTGCGTATAACCCGAACGGGTAGTAAGACGCGGTGCTAATAATAATTTTCTGTTTTAAATATATATTAAACTAACATCATTATGTGGGGTTTTTAACCCAATGTTTCACTACCCATTCAGCTTGTTTTTTTACTAATTACACTAAGGTGTCGTTGACCTCTGTGATCTTGGGGCAATGTGGTCGCCTTATAACCCGATATCCGGGGGTTCAAACCCAGCCGAGGTCGACAGATTTTTCCTGCAATAAAAATCTGCAGCATAATTTCCTTCGGAGGGGCAGTAAAGCTGTCGGTCCCCGTGTCGATTGTGGCGTGTAGAAGAACCCTGGGAGGTGTGTGAGAATACCTTTACCGACAATATTGGTAGGTTCTCTTGTTTCGCTCATAGAAATTCTTGTGTTCGATTCAGAAAGTATATATTAAATACCTCATAAAAAGGGGGGGGGGGGAAATCATAATTAAAATACACTAATTTGTTAGATATAAGAAAATTTTAATCTAGATAAAGTGTACCCTCACTTGTTTGGAGGTAGAGTGGAAAACCATTTAGTAAAAACCACCCTCTATACACCTGACGGGATTTGAACCCTGATCTCCGTGTCATTGCAGTCTATTCGATCATCGAAGTGGGTGTTTTCAATGTTAACCTAAAAAAAGCAAGTTTGTATTTTATAAAAGACCTTTCCTATGGTGATTGGGCTGTACCACTGAGATACATACAGTCAGTTTCCTATTGTGATTGAGCTGTACCACTGAGATACGTACAGTCAGTTTCCTATTGTGATTGAGCTGTACACTGAGATACGTACAGTCATTTCCTATGGTGATTGAGCTGTACACTGAGATAGTACAGTCAGTTTCCTATTGTGATTGAGCTGTACCACTGAGATACGTACAGTCAGTTTCCTATTGTGATTGAGCTGTACCACTGAGATACGTACAGTCAGTTTCCTATGGTGATTGAGCTGTACCACTGAGATACGTACAGTCAGTTTCCTATTGTGATTGAGCTGTACCACTGAGATACGTACAGTCAGTTTCCTATGGTGATTGAGCTGTACCACTGAGATACGTACAGTCAGTTTCCTATGGTGATTGAGCTGTACCACTGAGATATACAGTCAGTTTCTATGGTGATTGAGCTGTACCACTGGGATACGTACAGTCAGTTTCCTATGGTGATTGAGCTGTACCACTGAGATACGTACAGTCAGTTTCTATGGTGATTGAGCTGTACCACTGAGATACGTACAGTCAGTTTCCTATTGTGATTGAGCTGTACCACTGAGATACGTACAGTCAGTTTCCTATGGTGATTGAGCTGTACCACTGAGATACGTACAGTCAGTTTCCTATGGTGATTGAGCTGTACCACTGAGATACGTACAGTCAGTTTCTTGGTGATTGAGCTGTACCACGAGATACGTACAGTCAGTTTCCCAAATATCGGGCAACAATGTTCAGCATCACAAACTCCCGATAGTGCTGAAAGGAATCCTAACTGCAGAAGACGCTGTGATAGGAGCTGACCTTGGAGTGGCGGCCATCTTGGTGTCCAACCACGGAGCACGGCAAGTGGACACTACACCCGCTTCTGTGAGTTCCCCCGTAAACATATACTGTCAACCGAAAATGTCAGACTCATTTTGTCTGGTTTGCCGATGACTGGGGTTCGAATCTCAGTCGGGTGTTTTTTGTCACCCCCCACACCCCCACTCTCCTTCCTATGTTCCACCTTCTTTCTCCCTAAAACATTGTGTAGTTAATATAGATGTGTATGGCACAAACTGTTAGTGAAATTATTATTATTATTAGGTGTTCTGTCTTACGACAGGTCCATTCCTTTTGTCATTAAACTTTGACTACCAATGAGCTCTGTCCTCTGCCTTCTCCTTCAGCTTCCAGGAGTTTCTTCTGTCCTTCAAGTCATCCAATATTTGAATCTTCCTTCTTATTGAAACACAGTAAAAAAATAATATCCATGTTGGTTGATTGAACATTTAAAGGAGGGTAACAAACGCAAGCTAAGTTCAGTACTTATCACAAATAAAATTTGGACAGAGATTTTTTAAACGAGGATAAATAAAAGTCTTGTCTAAGTTCTATTTGTTGAGATTACTTTGTATATATAATTAAACTAAACAGATATTCTAGAACACTATTATATTTATTTTTAACAAAAAAAACCATTATTTATCTTTGATAGAATGAAACCTAGGTCGGGGGGGATTGGGCGGTAACGATCAATTTTCTTCAAGAGACAACCATCAACTCTTTGTCCAGTGGCAGCAGTGTTAAGTGTGAACTGTGTTCTTCTTTTCATTATAAAAGCCGTAATGTGTTGGTTTCTTTTATACGTTTCTATTCATCTTTCCTGTACTTTCCTCACATATAATACGAAAAATCATGATTTGTTATAAATCTACAGACCTTCACTCGTGTTGCCTAAAACCCTCACCTAATTGGTTGCAGACACACACACAACCATCCAACTTGTCAGAGTAAATCTCTGACAATTTATGTACCAATAATACCAGAACATAATTATATCCTTTACAAATAATTATAAATTTATTTTGTGAAAATACACTAGAAACTTATTTATCTAAATCTGATACAACTACAAGAGTAGAGTAGAGCAGTTCCTCTGTTTTCAGATCGAGGCCCTGCCAGAGATTGTGCGGGCAGTGGAGGGGAGGGTGGAGGTATATCTGGACGGAGGTGTAAGGGGAGGGACTGACGTGTTCAAGGCTCTGGCCCTGGGAGCCCGGATGGTGTTCATGGGGAGACCCCCCTTGTGGGGTTTGGTCCACAGCGGACAGGAAGGGGTCCAGGATGTCCTCGCCATCGTCAAATGGGAGTTTGACACGACACTGGCCCTTACAGGTTCGTACTCTCATGATAACGAAAGGATTAAACGTTGATCATCTAATCTCGGATAAAACATTTTGATACTCTTCATTCTAGAGTAAATGTCAGGAATTGAACTCTCTAGATACCGGTAAAGTCTAGTAGGCACTTGAAAATGAGTCACAGGTGTTCTAGGGTCTGCAGTAGACCTCTAACCACTTAGGTTATGTATGACTCACCATTACCATCAACTGTCTGCAGCATGCCCCCATCGTCCTCTGCCCATCTACCATTCCTCTCCCCTCACTTGCACACTTTCTGGTTCTATCTCTTCCTTGTGGTCTATTTCCGATATATTTCATCTCCATCACTCTCCTTAACCAGCCTCGTGACATAGTGGTCAGAACCCTTGGCTGCTAACCTGGAGGTCCCAGGTTCGATTCCATCTGATATCGGGAGGATTTTCCTCGAAAGGAGAATAATTCTTATGATAACCAGGGTTTGGTTAGTTAGTCTTAAGTTATTTGTAACGGTACTAGTTTAGTACATTACAATAATGCAACCCACCTCACCTCATGTTAACCTACAAGCATAAATTCTCTTTCGATTCATACTACCCACTCCGAAGAATGTCGACATTAACTTATACCTCCTGGAATAAAACTCTTCTCTATTCTAGGTCCATGTAGTTTAAAGCTATTTTTAGTGGCCTATTACTTACTATAAGGTAACAGAGAGGGCGTAACTAGGTTAAGATCTTTATAGGCTCTGCCCTGTCTTTTCACCATCATCATCACCTCATCTCATCAGGACACAGAGAGAGCCTCTAAGGAAAGAACGTATGATTAGAACATTAATATGTCCTCTGGGCTACAGTACATTAGTACTATCTAATCTTTCTGCAAACTGGACTACGAACTGATGTAGCCCAGACACGCAATATTACTATTATCACTCTCCTTGGGATCTTTTTCACATCATTACATGTTCATTTCATCTCAGTTAATTCAAAATATTTTTCGAAACCAATAATAAGAAAATTGTACAATTATATGTAACATTGATTGCTCATGGCTATACATTGTATCGTGCGTCTGTGTTGCAGGTTGCCGTAGTATCTCGGACATTCGGAAAGAAATGGTTGTTCATAAGCTATACTACAGTAAGCTATAAACATTCGAAACCAGAGTAGTTAGCAAAATGGCGGCGAGTGAGATTAGTGTGACTCTGCAGGCCGACCGCATTGATGGTTTTCTCATCCTCTCTTCAAGACACCTGCGGGTCAATTTCTTAAAAGCAAACTTTATCCTGTGACCACTAAGCTGGGGGCATCGGGAATACAAGTTTAATGAATTATTTTTACATATTTTTATATCAAAACATCTTTTCGGCCTAAACAGATCAAATATTGCTCCAGTAGAAACAAAATAGTTTAATTTTCTTCCCGTGTTGATATAAACAGTTGTTGAATACCTGTTGAAGGGTGTCCTGGAATTTAATTACAACTTTTTATCTCCATTTAAAAGTTTTTCTCATCTAATGCTCATGACAGATATTCAACAAACTGTTTTTATCACCATGGGAATAAAATTAACCTTTGTGTTTCATTCTGAGCTAATAAATCAAGAAATTATCAACACATGCAATTCAATTATTCTTTATCATCATCATCATCATGATGTAGAGTTTCGTGCCTCCGGCAGGGTCTGTTTCGGACATGAACCTCACCACTAACCCTCTCCTCCATCACCTCCATTTCAAGCATCCTCTTTGGAATCCTCCACCCTTAAATAATAATTGAACATCAATAATTGTTTATTTTAGATGTCAATATTTTTATTGTCGAAGCTAGAATTATTTTTAAGTAAAGTTGGTGCTGATTTTTTTTTTTTTTCCGAAGCGTTGCGTGCTCACAGCTTAAACATGATAAAACACTTGATGGAAATAATAAACAAAATTAAAATTGTAATATATTTTTATTGGGCTAAACAGCTTCTGACTATAAAACAAGTAAAACTATGGCAGACTTTTTCTTTAAATTAAATATAACAAATATAAATATAATGTGTAAGATAAATGTTAAAACACATCATATCCACACAAGATTCGCCGTTAAACTAGCAATAAGGGGTTTCCAACATTTACAGCGGCACCCAGCATAAATTAAGGCATTCGCGATGGTTGGAAAATACAGTCTATCGGGGTTTTAGCTGCGGCTTACAAAAGAGAAACATACTGATCAGTGTTTTTAACAGGGCCTTTTCACCGGGCGCACCGTGCACCCAGGTAAAATATTACTTAATAATGCCACACTGCTGGAAACAAATTCTGGGGACGGTAGAGCTGATAAATTGACTAGAAAATATTCCCTCTCCTGAAAGAAAGCGGTCTTAGGATTCAAAAAATAACCGATGAAGCGGATTCTTTTAGGTAGGGCTGTGTGAGTAGGCCGGCATTTTTCACTTCGAATCGAGTTTGAATGGAAACGAGATAGTTTTTAGAGTGAATAGTACAAAACAATATTAGTATAAGAAATATTTCAATATATCCACTCTTAATCCATAAATAAGTACAAACATAATTATTTTTAGAATCACATTTTTTTTTTTGTGGAAAATATGTAACATCAAATTTGAATGAAATATCGAGGGACTCTATTTCATATGAAATTATATATTAAAATTGAATAAAACTAATTAAACTAGGAATTTTCAAGAAAAATATTCACAATTCTAACTCGAATTTTTTAGTACTCGCTCACTCCTAATTTTATGTTCAGATATCTTACAAATAACCATAAAAAAATTATTTCTAGTTAATATCATAAATATTAGTTGCCAGGCACTCAAAGCACTCGGCACTATTAAGCGCCAACACCTATTGTGAATTATCTTAACTGACCCAATTTCACACCATACTGGAGAGTTCTGAACTGCAAACTTTGTTTTAGAAAATGTTTTATCAGCACATCTTACTACTTCATTGGGTTATAAACATGTTACCCACCTCAGTGGCGTAGTTGGCTAACGCGATAGTTTTGTGTTGAGCCAGACTGCTGAGGACAGGGAGATCGAGGTTCGAATCTCGGTCAGGTGAATTGGGGGGGAGGGGTGGGGTGAGGTTCCCCTAAATAGTTTTCCACTCTCCCTTCATGCAAATGCAGGTTCCCTTCCTTTAAATTCAACCTTCCCAATGCCTAATCCATTAGCGTAATTAGTACTCAAATACCCAAACAGGTACTAAGCCGCGGTGCTAAATAATAAACTAAGTGTTAGGGATGAAGAGGGTTTAATTTAGAGAAAAGTACTTAAATTAGATTGGAAGAAGAGGGTAAAAACTTTTGGAAAAAATAACTCTGTATATTCGACCGAGATTCAAACCTCAATCTCCCCTATCATTGGCAGACTAGACTATTGCGAGAAAGATGCTTTATATCATTTCAACCAAAGAAACAAATTTTATTTTGTAAACTAACAATATCGTTAGTCAATAAACTTGTTATAAATTCATTAAATCAAATAGGCCTGTTAACCAACACCTATGGACTTGTGGAACAAGTTGTCAGTTTCACCTTTACTGGATGCACCAATGAAGAAAAAGGTCAGGATTTAAATTCCATCCAGGTTTATCGAAATAACAATTCACACAAGCAGAAACACACAACTAAAGTGTTTTTTTTTTTGTCTTTTTGCCCTTTTTAAAAACACGTTAAGACGAACCTCCACAAAAAAAGTCACAACATATGATTAAAAAGCTACGATAGTTGATACAGGAACTAAAACTTTATGTAACAAAATATTTGAACAAACTACACTTGCGACGGTCTATTGTAACATTGTAGGCCTATATTATGTACACTTTGCAAGAGATTATGAGGCCACTTCAATCATGTGATCTGCAAATTACTTGGCAATTTTCAAAACTAAAACTTTACGAATTTGGTTATGGATCAAATATTTAATATTTTTCACCAACTAAACTTTATAAAATGGTTTTGAAATGACATCGATGTATCACAACTTATATTTAAAAATTTCCTTTTAGTAATATTTTTAACTTGCTTATATTTAGATATTATAGGAGATAAGTCCTAGTTACAATATTTTTGTTGTTGATTATTTGCAGTTAATAATAAATAATTATGAAAATACTTTGCCTTTCATCTATTAAAGCATTAAGTATTTATTGCATTTATTGCTATTTTGTACCAAACTTTTGTCTCGTTTACTAAGATCAACGTAGTGTAGCCTCTATTTGTTAGTAGTTTAAATGTCCTTTGCCTCATTATGAGTTGCGCTGGAGAGAACCATCCATTTCCTCATCATGAGTTGCGCTGGAGAGAACCGTCCATTGCCTCATCAAGAGATGTGCTGAAGAGAACCGTCCATTGCCTCATCGTGAGTTGCGCTGAAGAGAACCGTCCATTGCCTCATCATGAGTTGCGCTGAAGAGAACCGTCCATTGCCTCATCATGAGTTGCGCTGAAGAGAACCGTCCATTGCCTCATCATGAGTTGCGCTGGAGAGAACTGTCCATTGCCTCATCAAGAGATGTGCTGAAGAGAACCATCTATTGCCTCATCAAGAGATGTGCTGAAGAGAACCGTCCATTGCCTCATCATGAGTTGCGCTGAAGAGAACCGTCCATTGCCTCATCATGAGTTGCGCTGAAGAGAACCGTCCATTGCCTCATCATGAGTTGCGCTGGAGAGAACTGTCCATTGCCTCATCAAGAGATGTGCTGAAGAGAACCATCTATTGCCTCATCAAGAGATGTGCTGAAGAGAACCGTCCATTGCCTCATCATGAGTTGCGCTGAAGAGAACCCTCCATTGCCTCATCATGAGCTGTGCTGAAGAGAACCCTCCATTGCCTCATCATGAGCTGTGCTGAAGAGAACCGTCCATTGCCTCATCAAGAGATGTGCTGAAGAGAACCATCTATTGCCTCATCAAGAGATGTGCTGAAGAGAACCGTCCATTGCCTCATCATGAGTTGTGCTGAAGAGAACCGTCCATTGTCTCATCATGAGTTGCGCTGAAGAGAACCATCCATTGCCTCATCATGAGTTGCGCTGAAGAGAACCATCCAACAGTGCTATTTTCTTCCTGTAGTATTCGAGCTTGGCCTGCTCCACCTTTAGTTCCAGCTCATATTTCTTGGACCTCATCTCGAGGTCGAGGTCGGCGAGACTGATCTCCTTGCTCAGGAGAACTCGCCGCAGTTTCTCCTCGCTCGTTGCCTCCTTCCTGTGTGGCGCTTCCTTGCACTCGTCGTCGAGGTTCTGGGTGCTACTGTGACACGTCTGAGGGCTCGATGCGGAGGCCGAGTCCGACAACATCCACTGATCACTGGATACTGGAACAGTTTAATAAAAACACAATTCTAAAAAATAGACGGATAGGTTAACGTTAACCATATTTTTGACAGTTAAAAAAAAAACACTTTCTTTGTACCAAACTCAGAATTATCAGCATTAATATAGTCCAATTTTCCTAGGAAGAACTTTATCCAACATCTAGAAAAGTTAAGATCTACTTTAATTTTGTCATAACTGACATCAAGTCATATGGTCTGCACTTTTGATAAATTTTATCAAACCTATAAAATAATAATTATAATAATATGTTATCAATGTTGACCGCAAAATGAAAAATTTCTGTGAATACACTTTTTCTAAATATAACCTTCCTAATCCCTAGAACCATTAGCGAAGAACCTGAAGGAGTCGTAAGATGTGGTGCTAAAATAAACCTATTAGGTACTGGACCTAAATTGGTATATTGCCGCGAGCAAGAAAGGACCCAACAGATTCCGGTACCGAGGCAGGATTTGGGTAGAAAATGAGCAGGAAAGGAGACCATTTGGATGTTCTAGAAGGAGGTGGTTGGACGAGGTTAAGAACGATTACATAGCAAAGAGGAGACTCGGGGAAACTGTAGTGAGAGAGGAAACATTATTATTATTAGGTGTTCTGTCTTACGACAGGGCCATTCCCTTAGTCAGTGAACTTAGACCACCAATGCGCCCTGTTCTCTGTCTCCTTCAACTCTCAGAATGTTCTTCTTTCCTTCAAGTCCTCCAATATTTGAATCCTCCTCCTTCCTAAGCTCCTCTTTCCCTCAACCTTTCCTTCTATGACGTCGTGTAGAAGACAGTTCCTCCTGAGGATGTACTGAAGAATCACAACAAAATAGTTCTCTTCTCATCCACTCTCATTTGTCACCCTCACCCGATCTTCTCAAGTCCTTTCCAGAATACCAGGACAGTAATAAATGAAGACACATCGTTTGAAAAATTCCTACCGGGCTGACTGGCAGGATATAATGATGAAAGAATCAACTCACAGGAGCAGAGGTTCATGAACTTACATACTAAATAATGTATGAAAATGAATACATGATGAATTAATATGCGCCTATTTGTAATGCGAGGTGAATATACCATGCACATTTGTAAGTATGATTAGGAGTAACATCTCTTGTGGCATGCTTTTATTATGTAAAAAAGAACTGTTACTTCTGAGCAAAAATGTAATCTTCTAGAATTTATTGAAGGTCTTATCTTAAAAGCGTGATAAAATAAGATTTTTGTTTTATTACAACACTTTGGTATTGTTATTATTATTAAGTTATTAAGAAAAATAAAAAGTATAACAAATTTTCACATTTAAAGAAAACTACAAAGGCTGACTCGTATGCAGTATTAGTACCCATGCGAAAACCCGCTGGTACGGGAGTTGTTCACCCAATGGGGTTCAACAAACAATGGTGTTTTGAAAAATTGTGATTTTTATATTGAAATTGTGAAATGGTAAAGTTTTAAAAATGACAAATTTTAGCAGGAGCCAATATAAGTATTTGTGCAAAAGTTTTGAGTTGAATTTAAGTCTAACGGCTTATCATAGTCGGTGGCGTGTCTGTCATCTAAATTAAGGGTCCCCGAGTTCGATTCTTGACGTGTCGGAAAAACGTATAATTGGGGAAATATGGGTTTCGCCTTGCACAGTGATGAATTAATGGTTGGGGGGGGGGGGGGGGGGAATAGTAATAATAAAAGTTGAATTTAAGGCTACATTTAAAAAGAATGTTAATGACGCTATGGGTGGAGACAGTTGTCTATCTTTTAGAGCCAGTTTTCTTTATTTATTTATCACCGCGTCTTGCTACCCATTCAGGTTGTATGCTTAAGTACTAATCACACCTTGGTTAAAGATGAGGAAGGTTGAATTTAAATAGAATATGTACGCACATTTGTGAGAAGGGAGAAAGCAAAGCAGTTTAGGAATTAACAACCTCAATATACCTGGCTGGGATTCGAACCTCGATCTCCCAGTCATCTACAGTCTAATCATTTGTGAGAGTGATGCCTTGTCTTAGGGCTTGTGGCCACCGAAACGGGCAACTTACTTGTGACTAGATCCTATACAGGGTGATTCGTTCAGGACTTAACACAACTAAACTAGGGATACTAAACAAATTAATAACATCAGCTTAAAGGTCACCTATAAAACCTACTTTATTAGGACCTTTACGAATCTGAATATAACCTAAAACTTAACATTCTAATAATGTTAAAAAAAAGTGTTCAGTTGCAAGTGAATCACTCTGTATAACAGTATAGGATGTGGACGGTGGGGTTTGTGGAAATCACCCAGTAATCCTGAACTTAAAATAAACATTGTTGGAAAAATGAATGCCAATGTACAGTGTCGAGTATCAAACCTGTTTCTCTGATAAAAGCTTAGAACACTAACACACATCTAACTCTACTGCTTTTTCCCTCTTTCTCGAAAGTTAAACATTTTAACTTACTTTGGTAATTCGAGTTTAAAGTCTGCGAGTCATTAGCCGAGTTGGATTCGCCATCGCTTTGAACGTTAACCTGACTTTTAATAGCAGTTATATGATCCAATTTTGGTTTCGACCCTCAACCGTAAATACTTCTCTTCTTATTTTCCTCTTAAGATTATCATAACACATTTTTAATTGTTTAGTAGTTCTAAGAGGCTCACTCAAAAGAATGTCATTAAATTCCTCAGTTACACTTCCCCAAACCTTTTCTTTGTCTTGAACACTTGCTTTATCAGTTTTTTTAGATTCAATAATTTCTTGATATTTTTCAATAATGTGAATAAGTACATTTTTTTCTTGTGAAGAAAAATTACTACACCTCAATCTTTTCCTCCCTTCTAATTCGTTTGTCGAAAATAACGTTTCATTATCATCAAATTCCATTTTAACAGTTCTATTAGCCATACTAATTCGGCATTGACATGTAAATATAAACAACGTATAGAAAGCTAACATTTCAAAACAATGTTTTCATGATCGATTAGGAAACTACTTTTTATTCACAACTTTTGGCGCTACTAAATAAGTTATTTGACAAGGTTCACCTATTAAAGGTTCACATGTAAAAGTTATATATTAAGCAATTTAAGAATATTGAAAACTATTTTCTGTACTAAGAATTAAGGTTTTTTTATGGCATAAAATAATTGAGATTATAATAAATACGTCATTTTGTGGAATTTTGATTATATATATCTAAATCTAAGTTAAATTCTGAACGTTGGAAACGTAAAGTCCTCTTTCTTGATTTTTCTTCTGTACATGACCTCCAAGACCCTACCATTCTCCATACTGTCTTTTATATATATGCTCTAAGACCTTCCACTGCTTCATAATGACTCTTGGCTTTCCTCCTTATTTCGTATAATAACTTCTAGTGCTCTACACCTGCACTTGTATATATCCACCAAGATTCAGGGTTGCACTTAGAATAAGCGGGGACACTCTTTGCCTCACTCTAACTCCTCTTCTAAAACGATTTATTAAAAAAAAATAAAAAAAATCTTATTCCAATAGTTTGCACCTATATACCTGTTTTCAGGGGTATAATGTCTTAGATAATGCCCTAAACAATAGATACATGAAATAATGAGTGCTAGGAGCCGTGTTTTATACATATAAGGGTTTATTTATACCCTTTGTTTTATTTTCTTCCCCAATGAGCTTGATCTGTATCGAGGTACAAAGAAAAACAATACCTCATTTTTTTTTACACAGTTCCTAACATTTCTCTTGGTTCTCCTCCAGTTTATTTCCTCCCAGAACCTCTCCTGCGTCATTCTTATCCTCACAGGCTATCTCCAAGTACACTCGTAACTCAAGTTGGCCCGCCACATTGCCAGAATTTTTTGTTCGAATGTGCCCAAACATGAACATTCGTGCTGTGAAACTTGCCATAACATTTAATGTGGTGGGCCAACTTGAGCTCAAGCTAGCCCACCACATATTGAAAAACACAACCTAACAAAATTCTATTCACGTCCTCCATTGTGCTCCGTTTGTGCTCATATGTATACAAAAAATTAACATTTGTGCTAAAAAAAATTAGGCAGTCTAGAGAATATTTAATGTAGCCAAGCATTATTAGGTTGCACAAAACTAATACAGTAACGAATTTGTCGAAAGATTAAACGCGTCATAATAAATATATTTGAGTTTGTGAATTTGTTTATGTTCGGGCACGGAACATTGATATGTTGTGTTTTCCAATGTGTGGTGGGCTAGCTTGACTTCAAGTTGGCCCACCAAGTAATATAAAGGGCCTTGTTTCACACTACATATGTTCATGTTCAGGCACATGTGAGCATAAAATGATTGAAAAAAAATCGCAATGTGGCGAGCAACCTTCAATTGGGTCAAGTACGCTCCTAGGTATTGTTTTGTTTTTCCAAGTTTTCTTACAGACGCAGTTTTAATACAGATGCTTTCATATTCAAGAAACGTCCACAAGAAGCCAACAGGTAATTACCATAATGTTACGCTGGTATTATTGTTTCGTTTGTCAACAAGCGGTTACCACACACCAAGTACAACAATGTGGAGTTCGAAGAACGTAGAAGAGATTGTTTGTTGTGACTTACTACTGCCACTCCTAATTTTAGAGATATGAGATGGAAAATTTCACGTTTCAATTGTTTTATTTTTTTCCCGCCAAGTGCTAGATCCTGTAAAATTGTAGATTTTTTTAAAATTGTTCAAATTTATTTTCTCCTAAAATACGTCACTTTCAGAAACATCGACAGTTTAGTTCCATTAAAGCAATAACAGCCGTTATTTTCTCACGCTCATGAATCGAATACAGCGCTTGGTGGTTGAATGTGTCACTAAAATTTAATCTGCTCTAGACCAAATATTTTAGTACTTCAAAATTTTAACCAAAGCCTGGGATTCAATGATCTGAACATCTCTTCGTAAAATTTACATCGTTGGTTGCCATAATTTGTTTGGAAAGTTATTTTTCTCAGGTCATACGGATATGTACAAACTATGATAATCTCTTAGATATGAGTAAGGTCAAATTTACAGGGAGTGTACCCTAATCTGCTTAGAAGGAGAGTGGAAAAACACCCTTGATGCACCCGACCAAGGTCGAACCCCGATCTTTCAGTTATCTGGCAGTCCAGTATATTGCGGGAGTGACGCATTAGACCATGCGGCCACCGAAGCGTGTTCCGAGAACGTTAACGGAAAATGTTCCTCTCTAAATATTGACAAAAGGATTGGCCGCACGGATAGTCTGCCGGGTTATGATGTTGGAGGATAAAATACACTCAGTCCGGTAATTACATGATGAATAATAGGTTTTCTACCCGCTCCGGTGGCCACATGGTCTTAGGCGCTACTCTCGCTATAGACCAGTATTGACAATGATGGGGAGCTTGGGGTTCGAATCTCAGTCGTTTGTACTGAGGGTGATTTTTATTGCATAAGTGTTTTCTACTGTTCCTCCAAGAAAATGCGGCTACATTTCCTATAAATATAAGCCTACTAATCCCTTAAAACCATTAGCGTACAAACCGAACGGGTATTAAGATGCGGTGCTAACATAAAACAGTTAAAGTGTCCTGAAAAACAAAAACAAATGAGAAACATAACGCACTCGCCGAAATTGACCAAACTAGATTGTTCTGAAATTTATTTTTATTCTCAACTATGAAGAACCTGGCGTTACACTGGGTGAAACGCAATACATTGCGTGGTTACCTGTGGCAACGATTTAATTTTGCTTCAGACAGAAAAAAAAATCTCTTCGTGTATTTATTCTGAACTAGTTTTTAATATTTTTTTTTTTAAACTCAATCCAAATTTAAAAATTTCAGCTTCTAGGTGCATATGTTTGTTCCCAAAGGCTACTAATTTTTAATATATCACACTTCCGCGTGCGGTAGACATCACGTAATGGTTATGACAGACATACTCTTTATCTATACTAATATTATAAAGAGAAAAGATTTGATTTTTTGTTTTTTTTTTGTTTGTAATGGATAAACTACTGGACCGATTTTAAAAATTCTTTCACCAATATAAAACTACATTATCAGCGAGTAACACAGGCTATATTTTATTTTGAAAATTTAATTTATTCCTCATAAAAATGTCGATAGTATATTATATAGTCGTTGGAAAAAACAAGTTATTGAAGGGAAAGTGGGGTTGGTGAAGGGGGTAGGGGGTAGGGGAAGGAAAGAGGAATGAGATGAAAATAGGAGGGAGGATAAAAAGAGGGAGGGGGCTATACAGTGATGGTAGGACTGTATTTTTTTTTTTAAGTTTTGTTTTTATATTACATGATGGATGATTTGAAGCTTTGTTTTACAGGATTCCTTACATTTTTTTTTACGGGAAGGGGGCTAGTTTTATTAATATAGACAGGTCCACTTTATTATACATCAGTCCGACAAAGCAAATTGCCTATGGCTTACGAACCTTTTATTATGGCCTACAATATTTCCTTGAAAAAATACATTAAAAAGATTCCAAAATTATATAAAAACAACAAATTTTCATTTAAAATATTTATTTTATTATTTGAATGACAAAAACAATAATTTAAGTAGTTTCGTTTGACAACAGCCTCACTGACACAATCACAGACACACTAGTGTAACAGTCTCACTGACACAATCACAGACACACTAGTGTAACAGTCTCACTGACACAATCACAGACACACTAGTGTAACAGTCTCACTGACACAATCACAGACACACTAGTGTAACAGTCTCACTGACACAATCACAGACACACTAGTGTAACAGTCTCACTGACACAATCACAGACACACTAGTGTAACAGTCTCACTGACACAATCACAGACACACTAGTGTAACAGTCTCACTGACACAATCACAGACACACTAGTGTAACAGTCTCACTGACACAATCACAGACACACTAGTGTAACAGTCTCACTGACACAATCACAGACACACTAGTGTAACAGTCTCACTGACACAATCACAGACACACTAGTGTAACAGTCTCACTGACACAATCACAGACACTCTAGTGTAAACATGTCTCACTGACACAATCACAGACACAACTAGTGTAACAGTCTCACTGACACAATCACAGACACACTAGTGTAACAGTCCACTGACACAATCACAGACTAGTGCAACAGGGTTATGTTTTTCGCATGCATTTCACGAATCGCCAACCATTGGCGGTCACAGAATTTTGTGTCATCAGAGTTTCAAAGCCGTTCACTGTGCATTAAAATTGGCGAGTATTTTCAAGGTTCGTAAATTAGCATAAAAATGAGTAAACATATCGGACGTACAGGCCTCTAGAAATAAAAGTGCCTAGGGCCTACGAAGGTCTTAAAACGACCCTAAATATAGAGTCTGCGCTAGTGCATAAGACATACAATAGGAATTTTTAAACTAAAACTAAATTGAAACTAAAATACACTTTTAGAGAGGGCGGTGAATTAGGGTGTGTCTTCGGAACTTATTTCAACATAACTAGCCACGTCTCGAAATAACGCGAGATTCCCTGACGTCTGTAACGCGTCTAGGCGCTCTTCAGCGGTTGAAGGTGTTTATGTATGTTCAGGTGGCTCTTTGCCGGTGTTTGGTGTTCAAGGTCACGTCTGGCGTGCGAGAATGAATAGTCCATATCGAGACAGCGCCATTTAACAGTCCAGACAAAGTGAACCAACACAACACGTCTTCCTACGGTCTACAGAGCGTCTCGACACTCAGTTCAATCACATCAGTACAAGTGAGTTATTTTATTTGGCTTATTTAAGGCGGCAGGGGCGGGCAGATATATTCCCATGAATCCATTCGCCAGACTATGTGGCCTACAAAACCATAATAAGTTGATTTGTCGTCACTTTTAGCTGTCAAAACGTTGACAGTAACAATTTATTTTTCTGTTGACCGTTATTTAAATATTCTGCTTGCTAGCTGTCAACTACCATATTTCCCATGGCAATTGGACTCTGGAAAAAATATGAAAATAATCCTCAAAACATAACGTAACCTGGTCGTGACAGGAAAATAATCTGATGGAGTTCGCAAATGTTAACTAGATGTTCCTCGGTCCCGGCACAGATTTATCTGATTACCAAACCCTTCCTTCACCTCTGACAAGACGTGTATTAATCACAACTTGTGAATGTGGGGAATGCCACCGTGGTTCGGATCCCACGTTAAACTGTAGGTCCTTCATTTCATCTCACAATCACCCTACCATTACACATGAGCGTAAGTGTGTATAACCCGAACGGGTAGTAAGACGTGGTGCTAAATATTATTATTAGATTTTACAAAAACTGTTAGGATCACAAATAAAACTATAAGAAATTATTTTGTAGACAATGATATCTTCTATTTTTTTTTATTATAAGTTTAACAAACAACACTTTGACAATATAAACAGTTTACGTTATAATTGCAACAACAAAAGTTTAGGGCACAATTTTTTTCAAGATGGCAAATGTAATATAACTTTTTTAGAGTTGACACTAATTTCTAATTAACTCACCACAAAAACCGGCCCTTTAATGCTGACATCTTGGTAAGAGAGAAAGTATCAATCGCTGTCAGGCCACACGGGTTAAAATTCTGTGTCGTTTTCGGAAACTTTTATATTTTGTATAAGCTGATAGTCTCTTTCACTCTTCGCCTACAATTACAATGTGTCATGTCAATCAGAAAGAGGGGAAAGAAAAACCACACAACTTGTTATCTCAAGGTAAAGAAGGAAATCTCGCTGCTAGTTCTCAAATATTTTAACAATTTCTGTTGTGAGCCTTTCACCAAATTACCATTTGTTAGAGGAAGGCTAAATCTAGAGCCTGGTCTCATATCTCCGTGAATTTGAAAATGAGCTAATGTCACATTTTCCCACATTTTTTCCTATTAATAAAACTCAAACTATGGGGCTGTTAAGTGAAAAGAGCCCTGTTGGAGTCTTTGAACTTTATTTGGACGTGAACCATATTTTGAAATAACGCATTGTAAAGTTAGAGCTGAACGGCTGCGCGGTAATTTCTCGCTTATTTAGGTGGCCCCCTTAAATCCAAGCGCAATGACTATTGTACTGTCACTTTCGATTGATATTATCAATCAATACCTATCAAATAATAAAATGTTATCAATGTTGATTGTAAATAAAGCTGTTTGTAATATTTTAAATCCCATATACTTGTTATTGTCTATTTCAGAATGTCTGTTGGGCGTTCCAGCTCATTGTCAGCACCCAGCCTTGCACCCAACCTTGTCACATCACAGACGAACCTCAGCAATGACAAGCAAGTCAATATCATGGCAATAGACATAGTTATCACTCTTAAGGCTCCCGCACACACTCGGCGAAATGCGAGTAATCGTATGGCGCAGTTAAGGTGGGCTTGTGGGGGACGCGAGAAAAGGACAGTGTTTTTGCAATTTTTATAACACTTTTTTTTTTTGTTAAAATAAATAAAATATTTCTCAAGTAGAAACCTAAAGTTTAATTTTCTCATCATGGTGACATCAACAGTTGTTGAATATCTGTTGAGGGTGTCTTGGAATTTTAATGACAACTTTTTCTATTCATATAAAAGTTTCTCATCTAATTCCGCTATGCTCATGACAGATATTCAACAACTGTTGATATCACCAAGTGGAGAACATTAAACTCTGGGTTTCTACTGCAGTGATGTTTGATTTATTTGAGGCAAGGTGAGCTTGGCGGTCGATGGGTAAGTTGTCAGACCTCTTTGCTAGGGGTCCGGGGTTCAATCCTCGGTCCCGGCACAGCTTTATCTGATTACCAAACCCTTCCTTCACCTCTGACAAGACGTGTATTAATCACAACTTGTGAATGTGGGGGAATGTCCACCGTGGTTCGTATCCCACGTTAAACTGTAGGTCCTTCATTTCATCTCACAATCACCCTACCATTACACATTAGCGTAAGTGCGTATAGCCCGAACGGGTAGTAAGACGCGGTGCTATAATAATAATAATAATAATAATAATAATAATAATAATAATAATATAATAATAGAGGTAACATTTTTCTACAAAAAATGCAAAAATGCTTGCACTTTATCTTTCCCCCTATATTCCCACCTTAAGTACGCACAACTAAGAAGGAGCTAATCTCCTGATCCACTACACCTACAGCCATGGCTAGAAATGTGAGATGAAAAAAATATATTTTGATAACATTTTTTTTAAAATGTGAAGAAAAAAAATTATTGAAATAAATATAAAAATTAAGAGAAAGAGAGAAGAAAAAATCACAGACGTAAGTAATCTGCCCCTTGTTCAAAGAATGTCTCTGCAAAAATTTAGTTAGAATTTGTCCACGTGTTTGGCAGTAATCCTGGAACCAACAAACAGACGAAATGCCTAACGGTCAAGTTAAAACAGGACCTCAACCCACCTGGTCAATAATTAACAATATTTTAGTGACATGTAAATTAGAATAAAACATAATACCTTATATTTTAGTTTGCATATGTAAACGTGGATTTCCCCCTCCCCCTCCTCCCATTATAAAAGGATTTATCAATTTCCAGGGAGTGTCCGGATCCCCCAGCCCTCACTTTCTTACACCCATGCTTATTACGACTGGGATGATCTAGGAGAGGTTGTACACATTGTGAATTTCCACCCTCCTTCCAGGCGAGCTATGGTGCAGTTATGCCCTCGTCATTTACTTTATTTAGATAAGCTGAGGTTATCAGAGCGTAGGAACACTAATTATTCATATACGCAGCTTCTAAATGTGCAAACACTGTGCTCTCAGGTACATGCGCGATGACGCCCTCCTGGGTCCTCGATGGAAGTTCTGGCGTCGGCGCAGGTACATCATCGGCGTCCTCGCCATGTTAGGTTTCTTCAACGTGTACAGCCTCCAGGTCATCCTCAGTATGACCATCGTGGCTATGACGTCAGACCGGACCACTCGGCTACAGAATGGTACGGACCTTCACGTAAGTTCACCAGGGACACTAGCGTCAGGGACCTCCACTACATACCACACCAGTAAACATCTCAAATCATGGAATTCCTCTTCCCCCAAACAAACAAAAAAATGGGGAGTAAACGTTCTTCTCCTCTCACTTGTACACTTTCTGTTACCTGCTCCTCTGAACTCTTTCTTGGCCTCCCTTGTGACCTTTTTCAACATACTTCTCCTCCATATTTCCTAAATTATATAATTATATAATAATATCACTGTCATGGATGTACATCCTGAACTGGTGAACGAATGCACCTCAGGATTCAGGCGTCAGTATGTAATTAGGGGTATTAACTAACACAGTGACAGTATTTTAACCCTAACTCCTATACAATCAGCTATCTCAATTGCTGGTCACATTGAGACATAGGTATGTTACATAAGAGACACAGTCCCCTGATATTGAAAGCCTTAGTCAGACAGGATATTCAGAACAGTCCGCAATAAGTTTACACATGTGTTTTAAAAGTCAGCTTGTGTATAGTTACATACTAGTAAATTACATTTGACAAAACGTCAGTAGGTAAGTCACATTTTTAAAACTATAAGTAGATGCGAAACGAGGACAAGGCACTTTTTTCTTTTCATTTTTTGACAGTCTTTTGGAGAGGGTTAAGAGGGTTTTGATAGTTGATGGCAAGGACTATCGAGGCAGGACTTAGGTAGTTGGTGTCCAGGACAAGCTGGAGCAGTTCACCGATATAGAGGTATTCAAGGACTGTTTAGTAGAATGACTGACTTGAGCTATATCTTTCATATTGTTTTTACCAATTAAATATCCACATCACATAATGTACTTTAGTCTACAACAAATCCATCAACACAACGAGTTCTACTATTTTAAACGCTCCTACCCGACAACCCCAACCCTTTGATAGGTTATCCAGACAGATTGACATATAGACAATTTAGTTATTTTGGCTCGGTGATAACTACATACGATTTTACACAACAACGAGATAAACTTTAACCACGGCCCGTGGCTGGACGGAGATAGCTGTGAATCTCCACGACTCATTCGCATTTTTTTTTTGTTAATGTCAGATTTCGGCGGACTTCTCGTGGGACTCTCGCGTGCAGGGGCTTCTCCTGAGCTCCTTCTTCTGTGGTTACCTGGTGGCTCAAGTACCTGGGGGTTGGTTGGCGGCCAGAGTCGGGGGTAGACTGGTGATGGGGTGTGGCGTGGGGACAGCCGCCCTCCTGACTCTTATGGTGCCAACGCTTTGTGCCGTCGCCGCTACACACCATGCGTTGATGGTGCTTAGGATGATTCAAGGACTCGTCCTGGTATAGCTAGAGATGACTTGCCACCTCCTTTACTAACATATTCTCTTGATAAGTGTAATGTTACCCACCACTCGCTGGTGATAAGGATATCTCAAAGGTTTTCCCTGGTATTGCACTGATAATCACCTGAGAATATTCATTTGGCACTTATGCACCACATCTTTACAACGTTCCTGACATATTCCTCCCTAATTACAATTTAAGCTAATCTTGTCTCACTACCATTCACAGACCGTCCAATGAATCTGCGGGTGTCCTTATGTCTTCAGGCGGGCTGCACACCTTCCATCAACGCAGTCTGGTCCCGCTGGGCCCCGCCCCAAGAAAGGAGCTCTCTCGCTACCCTGGCCATGTCAGGGGTCAACTTGGGGACCATGGCCACGATAATGGGCTCAGGGATCATCAACGATATTTGGGATTGGCCTGCCGTCTATTACACTATAGGTACTGCCATCCAAGTTTCAGAATTATATTCTGTATCTTTGTCTTTTTAGAGAACTTAGCACTATGTAAAGAAAATAAAAGCTAGTGCCAGATGGATAAAGATATCTGATTGTCCGAGATTGTAAGGAGTCAGCGCGCTACAAACACAAAGCTATATGGAAAACAAACTGAGTTGTTAAAATCAGGTCACAATTTTGGAATTTTAAAATCCACACCATTGTCTAATTAACGCCATTACTTCACTTATTTAAAAATGTAACCTATAGGTGGCTGTCTCTGTATTAAATACCTGCGGTGTACCAGGAGACGTAAGCAATGACATAATAAAACTCCTACAATTGGCACTACCTTTATATTTTCTTTACATCGACTTAATATACCTAGTTAATAATAATATGGTATCCTGATTTTAAAAAAACACGCGTGCTTTTATTCACATATAAGCCATATTTTTATTTTGAATTTATTTTAGCATTACACCAAAATAGTTGGTTGATGGGATTATATATTTCTTACAGGACTCCTTTTGAATGTTTGAGCCTGTAAAATACAATCATTTAGACTGGGAGGGACTGCATTTTGTAGGATCTAGTCAAATATGGGATTTGCCATCAAAGAACCCACGCTTTCTTTCAAATAAAAACGTAGCCACGACAGAATTAGATCTACCGCTTTGTAGTACTGCCCTTTTACTCTCGGTAGGATATCAAAAGACCTTTGTACCCGCTTTGGGATCGAACTACGACCAACTAGGTCGGTTTAAACAAAACGGTGATTTATCTAGATACTCTTTCAGATGGCATATCTCGCGAAACATGCATAACTATCTCTCTTGCCGCTAGCAACTCTAAAAAAAACTCATGGCTGCGAGACCGTAAGCTCGCCATTCAACCCTATCGTGAGAGACAACCTCCTTCGAATCAATTTTCACTTTATCCTCCTATCAACGTCTCGGCCTACAAAGAGGCTTGTATCTTCAGGTCTCCCAACTAAAATGTTGTGTACACACAAGCTTGTCATTGCCAATACGCACCTCATCCTGCACGCCTTGATTATCCTTAATATTTTTTGGAGGTGCATACAAGCCACGGAGTTGTTCATTAAACAACTTACGACATTCTCCTGCCTTGTTCACCCCTCTAAGGACCAAGTATCTTTCTCGGTACCTACTTTGTTCTCGAAACCTCTCGATTTATTCGCTTGGTAATTAGTGGGAGCGGATCCGGACGAATGGGCACCACAAAATGGGCGCTTGTGAACTGGGTACTGGGCTGGCGCCAGGGTAATCTTTTTAAATGTAATAATAACATAATAATAATTATTATTATTAGCACCGCGTCTTACTACCCGTTCGGATTGTACTCAATTACACTAATGTGTAATGGTAAGATGATTTTGAGATGAAATGGAGGACCTACAGTTTAACGTGGGATCCGAACCACGGCGTAGGCCTGTCATTCCACATATTCACAAGTTGTGGTTAATACACGTCTTGTCAGAGGTGAAGGAAAGGTTTGGTAATCAGATAAATCTGTGCCGGGATCGAGGATTGAACCCGGACCCCCAGCACAGAAGTCCGACACCTTACCCCTAGACCGCCAGGTCACCCTAAAATGTAATGATTATAGAAAAACATTAAAACAAACAACTATATGTTCGTTAGGTTAGTTAGGTTAGTTTAGGTTAATTAATTCATCTATATGTGGTTTATTTTTGGGCATGAGTTATTTTACAAATTATTGGTAGTGTGACTAGTGAGTAGGTAAGAACGTGTGGTTTGATTGTTTTTCATGCGGGCAGGAACACTCGGTGATGTGGTCCTTTACGTGGATCTATTTGGTCAGAGACGATCCTGGTCAGGATCCTCGGATATCTTCCCAGGAGAGCAACTATCTCAAGGAGGTGCTCAATCAACTTACAGCACCGAATCAGGTGAGGTTTCATAACAGAGTGGAGAAAGTATAGCCAACTGAACTGGGTACAGTCTTATATTTGTTTTTTAATTAAAAATGGGAAATTGTTGCTTATGTAAAGTATCTTCAAAGTAATTTTCATGGGGAAATGAGAGCTCCCATTTTTTTTTTTGTATTGTTACACAGTGCCTAGATACTAAATTTAATCAAAATCGTTAGAGCCGATTTTGAACAAGAGTTTTAAAAAACAAGATAGGATAACAAGTCCTAGCCTGAGCGTTAATATGGTTTACGGTTCTTCCATCAAAATCTTGGTTACAATTTTGTTTACGATCACAATACTATCTGTACTAGAGGTGTTGCGAGACAGTAAAAGGCAACAGCATGCATGTTATTACATGAGGACCCCTCTTTACATCCCCTTCTTCTATATTTTCAAGATTTACAATGATTGTTTTGTCTGTGAGACTGTTTTCAGGCGGTGAAATACCCTTGGATGGAATTCGTATCATCTCCCGCCGTCTGGGCCATCTTCGTGGCGCATTTCGTCATGGACTGGGGACTGTTCACTTCCATCACTCAGCTGCCGACATTCATCAAAGGTAAACACTTCACTTACATCTCTCTGTTGCCGACATTTTTCAATGGTTTCAAGGTCATCCAAGAACAGTGAGCTTCATAAGGCAGTGTATCTACTCTGAACTTACAAACACCCATTACTAAACTTGTTGGAGAAAGATAACGTTTGTACAAATACTAATCGACCCGCTTCGGTGGCAGCATGGTCTAGGGAATTGCTCTCACACTAGACTAGAGTGCCGATGACAGGGATATCGTGGTTACAACACGGTCGGGTGTACTCCAAAACGGTTTCCCGCTCTCTCCCTCAACGCAAATGCGGGTACACTTCCTCTAAATCTATCTGTCTCATCTTCAGCCATTGGGGTGATTAGTACATTAGGTATAGCACATCAACTATCATATACTTATTTTTTTAATGACACGTTGACAGTTGACAGTTGTCAGTGTAATAACGGCAATATAAAGCCACTCCCGAGTCGCTGTTGGTATCGACGAAAGCTAGGGTAGCCGATGAACTTCCGCACGTCCATCACAGACTCTGACTTTAAAATATCAGTGAAGAATTGCCTTGAGCGCGAGACGAGTCCTGGTATCTCAGTGGTGGAGCATGACATGTTTATCCAAGGGTCCCGGGTTTGATCTGCGTGTCCATGTCAAATTTAGGAAATAAAGTTGTTGAAAATATCTCGTCTCTCACCCCAAACAAACAACAGAAACTCGTGTGGAAGCAAATTTGTACTATTTTTAATTATGTTTTATTTAAATTTATTATTTTTTCTAGTCCTATAGCTCACGCTATAGTCCAATTCTCAAAAGAAGAACCTTTTCTGACAGCTAGAAAAGTTACTTGATATTATTTCACGTATCTATACATTAAGTAATATGATCTGCAGATGTCGCTTTTGGTAGATATTGTCCGACATCTTAGCTCAGTTGGTATCGTGTCTGTCTACTGAGTTAAGACTCCCGGGTTTGGTTCCTGTCATGGCCGAAAAATGTCTCGGTGAAATGTGGGTTTCCCCTTTCAGAGTGAGGAATTAACGGTGGGGGGCTGGATGTTGTGTACTTTATAGAATCAAGTTAGTTTATAAGTCGTGTGCTGATAAAATCAATCGGTTCAGAAAGTGCACATTAAATACTTTAAAGTCTTAAATATACGAAAAAACAAAATGAAATTTATAGATATTACCGATACCTGTAAAATAACAGTGAAATGTTGACAGCAAATGTTTGTATTTTCTAAAAGGCTCCATCTATGAAAATTGACTGTACACATACAATCTGACCAATCGAAGGATAGGATACCTCGTGTGAACCCATGCAATGTCTTTAACCGTTGATGATATTTCCTCTTCTTTCAGACACGTTAAAAATAGATCTAGAGTACATCGGCTACATCTTGGCGACTCCATACCTGATGATGATATTCGTGATGCAGTTCACGGGGAGGGCCTCTGATTGGCTGGTGGGGGATAATATTCTCAGCCAGACGCAGGTGAAAACCACTTTTGTTCTTACGACAGTCCTATAGTGGCCTCGTGGTCTAACGCGCTACGCTCGTGGTAGACTAGACTGACCATGACGGAGAGACCGAGGTACGAATCTCAGTTGGGTGTATTGAGTAAAAAAAAATTCTACTTTACTTCCAGGCAAATGCAGGTACATTTCCTCTAAATATAACCTTCCATATTTTAAAAACCACTAGCGTATAAACCGAACGGGTTGTAAGACGCGGCGATTAAATATATAAAGTAAACAAAACGTAGTCCAAGCTGTGACAGTTATTTGCGACTGCGGCTAGTGTAGCCACTGTCTTTCGCGGTTATAGCCGTGCGACTCCAGCCGCAGTCGCAAATAACTGTCACAGCTTGAACGACGCACCTTAAGATGAAGGTCTCCGAATACCAACGTGGTGGCGATCAAATATAACGTTTGTTCTCTCGTTCGGATCAACGCTGGGTACTTTAACTTTTAAAAATAAATAAAGTAGCATTGACTTTTGTAAAAATGGAGGGATGGATAGTGATATTGACAGAAGAGTGAATGAATCTCGGAGAGTAGTTGAATGTATGTGGAACAACTTGTATGGACATGCCAGTAAGGAATGTAAGTGGAACAACTTGTATGGACATGCTCAGTAAGGAATGGGAGCTGAAGGGAATCCAACAGGTCGATGTTAAAGAAGCATCTTACGTTGGTTTGGACATGAGGATCGAGTGATGAAGTAAATATATGAAGGTAGAGTGTGTGGATCAAAATGAATGGGTATGCCATGTAAGACGTGGCTAAATGTTGTAGATGAATGTGTGGAAAATAGAAACATTAATAGTTTTAATAATAAAAGAGCATGTATGTCTCTGTGTATGGATATTGTTGAAGAGAAGGAAGTATGCAAGGATAGGGAAGTGTGGAGAAAGTTAGTGAGGATGGATTAAGTACGGAGTTGTTGTTTGTGGACAGTTTTTTTTCCTATCCCGTAAGGTAACGGCGAGATCAGCTATGTATGTAACATTGACTTTTGAATCAAATTGTCCAGCGGTCACCCCAGTGCACGGTAGCGAGTGAGTTGTTAATACGGACCGGATCTCACGTCCTCAGGTCCGCAAAGTGTTCCTGTGTGGTTCCTACACGCTGAACAGCTTCTTGATGCTACTGGCGGGTCTTCTGCAGGACCCCGTGGCCGCTACCCTCTGTCTGGTGGTGGCGCTGGTGGTACTGGCGGTGTCCATGGCAGTCGTCTGGTGAGTCGGCCACAAACTACCAGCAGCTGTGTTTATAGTCAGTCTCTGGGTGCATTGGTCGGGCCATGGCCCCAGAGGAGACACCTATATAACTGTATGTATTGAACGAGGATGAATGACACCATCTATCTGTCAGCTATCTGTCTGTCTGTCTATCTATCTGTCTATCTATCCATCTATCTATCCATCCATCTATCTATCTATCTATCTATCTATCCATCTATCTATCCATCTATCTATCTATCTATCTATCCATCTATCTATCCATCTATCCATCTATCTATCTATCTATCTATCTATCCATCTATCTATCTATCTATCCATCTATCTCGTGTTTCCAGCGTGAACCACCTGGACCTGTCCCCGGACCACGCGAGTGTGTTGATGGGGATATCCCAGACCTTGGCCACCATCCCGGGGGTAGCGAGTCCTGTCCTGAGTGGTTACATCGTCCAGCACCAGGTCGGCCGCATTCATTCCTTGTCAAAAACATAAGCCCTACCTCGGTTACTAGTGATATCAAAAACATTAACCTTTATTCATGCAAATTAAGGTACATTTCTTCCTAAAGCTCTACCGTCCGCATTACCTTTCAAAGGCATAGTAATTAATGTATGCGTATAACCCAAACGTGTTCTAAGACACTGTGAGAGTATGTATTGTAATTTATATATGTAACTTATTTGTAAAATAATTCCATGGGCTTGTTTAGAAAATATATGTCTAAAACCGGACCAATCAATAGCTTATGTCAAAGAACGAGATATTATTATTATTATTATTATTATTATTATTATTATTATTATTATTACTGTTAGAACTGGCGCTAATGTTTAATGGTAGGGTGAATCTGTGCCGGGACCGAGGATTGAACCCCGGACCCCAGTATAGAAGTCCGACACCTTACCCTCTAGACCACCGCGCCGGGTCATCAGGAACGAACTAACTACACACAATACTCTAAGCATAGGGTGGGCACTTTTATAGAACTAGCTGATCCATTAGACTAGTTTGGGGCACTATCGCTAGGAGCAGCTTGCAATGACGTCACACAGGAATGCGCATGCGTGGACTTCATGTCATTAGAAAAGAACGTGTTAAGTTTATGTAAAATTTTCCATTACTGTTTTGTTAGCAATTTGTTGTTTATTTTAAAGGAGGGGGAAGGGAGGGTTTAAGCTAGATTTTATTTTTTGTAATGTGATTTATTTAAAAAAATAACGGATTAAGTCACATTTGATTGAATTTGATATAAGAATTGATTAATTAACATTCCGCAACATAAAATGCGTTGTGTTCCAAGTGTAACATCCAATATTTCAGTTCACTGCACTAACGCCGCGAGCGCTAGCGATGTGGTTCTTAAGGTAAGCGTTCATTGGTCCGCATCTAACGCATCGTACGAATTGGAGTGTAACCTGCTCCGCGGAATTACATCGGCATTGCCGTTTCCCGATGCGAACCAATGTATGCGGACCTCTACTTGCGGTGTTTCTGTGATTGTAAGTGGTATCAGATGGTAGAGAGGTAGGTAGCTCCTTCTGTGTAATAACATTAGTTCATTTGTTCGTCCAACAGAGCGCAGAGGAGTGGAACATAGTGTTCTACTTGGTGGGCGCCATGTTCCTGGTTGGTGCAATGGTGTTTCTGGTGTTTGGCTCCGGGGAAAGGCAGAGCTGGGCCGATCAGCAACACCATCCAAGCGACAAAACACAGTTCTGCTACACCAACTCAGAGTTGAGCGATGATATTCCTTAATAAACACCATCCAGACGACAAAACACAGTTCTGATACACCAACTTAGAGTTGAGCGATGATATTCCTGAATAAACACCATCGCGACATGATGGCCCACTTCATGAACACCACTGAATCACTAATACCTATTTTTTTAATCTATTTTTTCGTTAATTTAGAAGAGCTGTTAGGTCGCCTGACTCGATTCCTTGGTGCCACACATTATATTTGGGCACAGTTAGTAAATTATTCACAATGTTTATTTATAAAATTAATATAAGGTTATTTTATTTATGAAAAAGAATGATTATTTTAAATTTGAATCTTCCTTCTTACCAATAATTCCAGTAGACTCGTGTCTTAGAGTCCAAACGGGAAAAACCGCTCATGGATCGAAATTCCTTAGGTAAATACTAGGATTAAAAAAAACTAGCTGTATTATTAAATTCTCTTGAGCGATACAAAATCCGTAGCACAACTTTCTTCGGAGGGGAAGTAAAGCTGTCGTTCCCATGTCGATTGTGGCGTGTAAAAAAAAAATTCTGGAAAATATGTGAAAATACCTTTCCTGTCAAAATTTGTTGGGGGCCCTTTCTTGCTCGCTCTTAGAACCTTAGTGTGGGAAACAACTTTGTTCTACCACACTCCCTTAACTCCCCTGGTACATGGTATATCCACCAGATGGTGCGGGGAGCACTAAGCAACCAGAGGGCTGAGTTTATTCCTAGCTCCTGATCGAGAGAGAAATCACATCGAACCAATCTTCGGGTTGTTGACTTAAGAAGAAGTAAAACTGGTCCAGAAGAAGACTTAGAGCTAGTTACATATTCGGACTTAGTACGTTTTAAGTGCGGCACTTAAGGCGTACTAAGTCCGAATATGAAATGTATAGTCTAATCTTACGCTACATCCTGTAAATTAGGATATTTTGAAATTAAAACACATATTTATTAAACTAAAAAGGTTTATTATAACATTTAAATATATCTAATTTAATTTACTCGTGTTCTAGAGAGTTTAGTGTTGTTGTTTTATTAAACGAGGTCTTGACTTGTAATCCCGTCGCAATCGTTCGGTTCAATTGTTATATAGGATTGTGTGGATGGTTCTCTTTTCGACGAGCACCTCCACGTTCCGTTGTTCCTTGTCTGTTATCACCACGGTCAAGTTGCTGTCACTCCTGGAACACAATGACAGAAACAATATACTGTACCTTTTGAGAACATTTGTGCCTGTTAATTCTCGAACCCTCGAAGGTAGGAGTATTGCGATCGTATCGAACTCGAGGTTTCGATAAATTTCGACGTTTCATAACTCTATGAAACCGAAAAAGTGTTTTTTGTGATGTCTGTCTGTCTGTCTGTCTGTCTGTCTGACTAGAGCCGAAACCATTTTACCGATAGGGATGAAACTTGATATTTAGGGTTTCATAAGTTTCTTTCAAGGGTTTTTTTTGGGGGTAATATAATACAACATATCTAACCCTGAAATCAAGGGTAGTTTACTGAAGGGCCAAAAGATAATCAAATCAATAGATTTTTCTAAAAATTTGATATAAAGATTTTAATTAAATTTTGTATCCAGGCATTGTTTAACGTTACAAACAAAATGACAACGTTAATTTTCCCACCAAAATTACTTCAAGGGCAATTTAAATACGACAATACAGGGAAAACAGGGAAAAGTCAGGAATTTTTGGATGACAGGGAAAATAGGTAAATGTTAGGGAGTTTAACTAAAAATAAGGAAAAGTCAGGGAATTAAAAAATATAAATAAAATATCCCATTAATTTCGCAACTAAACACTAAAACAAAAGTTAATAATATCTAAATAAAATGATATTAACATTTTAAAAATAACTGATAAAACCGTTTATGTTCAATAGATACAAACTTTTTAAATATGTGATCAATAATAAATAAAACAAAAGTCATAATCCACCATTAAAACTGGAAAAAAGTAGTCTGGGGGGAAATTTGAAAAACGTTACCTGGAAAAGTCAGGAAATTTTGTAAAATATGTTTTGTACGAATAAATATACAATTTTGATCATATATACACAAATATTAAATATACATAATAATTTATCATTGTAAATATGTAGTAATATTAAATATAAAGCTCTTTTGTATGAAATATATCTTTAAAAATTTAACAGTTTTTGGGCTACTAGCCAATATTTATATCTTTTAATTAGTCTTTGAAAGGTGACCTGGTGGTCGAGGGGTACGGTGTTAGACTTCTATGCTGGCGGTCGGGGTTTAATCCTAGGTCCCGGCACAAATTTATCTGATTACCAAACCCTTCCTTCACCTTTGACACGTCTTGTGAATGTGTCTAATGCCAGGCCTCCACCGTGGTTCGGATTCCACGTTAAACTGTAGGTCCTCCATTTCATCTCACAATCACCCTACCACTACACATTAGCGTAAGTGTGTATAACCCGAATGGGTAGTAAGACGCGGTGCTAATAATAATAATAATTAGTCTTTGAGAAATGAAAGTGATAGTTATGTTATTTGGTAGACAAAGATATTCCTCTTTTTGTCATTGTTTCTGTAACAGTGCTTAGGAAGGATTGTTTCCGCAACAGTGTATATTATTTCGTTTCACACATTTCCCTAGTTTTTAGTAAAATGTTTCTATTTTAAGATATTACGGTGCTAAAACCATCAATTTTTATTGTCGCCGCGTCTTACTACCCGTTCGGTTTGTACACATATGCACTAATTACCCGAGTACCTAATGTGATGATAGGTATGAGTAAGATTGAATTTAGAGGAACTGTACCCGTATTTGCGTGGAAGCAGAGTGGAAAACCATTTTGGTAAAAAAAAAACGACCTAGATTGGAGCCCCGATCTCCCGTAATCGGCAGTCTATTCTACCGCGAGAGTCAGAGAAGCGGGTTGTCTACCTGTTGAGGAGCACGATGACCGCCACTCCTTCCTGGGTGAGGAAGGCCACCCCCTCCACCCCCTTGCCGTCCTCAGTGGTGAGGTCCACGCGTCGAGACCCGGACGGGACGAACTTGGCGAAGTGAGCCAGGTGGTAGAAGATGGGCTGCTTGTAGAACTCGTCGGACGTTGAGTTGACGATGACCTGAGCGTCCACGAAGATCCCTTCAATGTTGGGTCCTCCGTCGGGGTTGAGGGCGAGGTTCCAGTCCACCCAGCCGCTGCCCCAATGGGTCAACACCTGAGGACGGGGGTCACAAAATGTTGTCAGCTGTGGAGTTCACGGTGTCTGACACTTGATTGAATATTTTGAAGGTATTTCAAGGTCGAACACAATATACTACAGACGTTTATAAAGAGAAGACAAGTGGTATTATCTTTTCCCCACAGCGTTAAACACGCTCTGCTCTGAAAACCTTATATTATTATTATTATTATTATTATTATTATTATTATTATTATTATTATTTTATTATCACCGCGTCTTACTACCTGTTCGGGCTATACGCACTTATGCTAATGTGTAATGGTAGGGTGATTGTGAGATGAAATGGAGGACCTACAGTTTAACGTGGGATACGAACCACGGTGGAGGCCTGGCATTACACATATTCACAAGTTGTGATTAATACACGCCTTGTCAGAGGTGAAGGAAGGGTTTGGTAATCGGATAGATCTGTGCCGGGACCGAGGATTGAGCCCCGGACCCCTAGACCGTCAGGTCAACAAAACTTTATAAAAGCAGTGAAGTTTAAAAACCGTGTAACATGTTTCACAAATGTAATTACCTGTATAATATCAGAAGAGTAGCCTTCCCCTCTATCCCAGGAACCAATCACGACAGGTTTACCAGTTCCTGAAGCATACAAATAAACAAATAATACATTTAAAACTATATATATACACTAGAGTCGCGATTATCCGGCCTAAAGGGCCAGCACTCCGGGCCGGATAACGGGAAAGACGGATAATACGGATTCCGAGTGTAAATAATTTTCAGTATGAACGTGCCTACATTTTTTTAAACAGAACATTTAACTTTGTTTTAACAGAATTGGTCGATTTTCTGATTATGACGTAAAATAGGAATACAGTAGTTGTAGGGTAACGGTAAAAAATAAACGATAGATAAATTTTTAAAATCTTTACTACACAATTCTTTATTTTGTAAATAGAACATCGGCTACAAAGCAAGAACAAGTGAAAACAACGTCAAATGGATCACATTATAAATTCAGTAAATGTTGGATATGGACCGGTTTGTTTATTTTAAGACGCACTTGTTAACACCGAGAACCGGGCCGGATAATACAAAGGCACGGATAATCGCGACTCTAGTGTATTAGAAATATAGTAACACATAGTATAATTTTCAGAGGAAAAGCTTTATCTGACTGTTAGCAAAGCTACTATATCTACTTTCCCGTATTCATACGTCAAGTCATGTGATCAGCAGCTGACACTTTTAATATATATATATATGACCAGTATGCCCGACATCTTAGCTCAGTCGGTAACGTGTCTGTCTACTGAGCTTAAGGGTCCCTGGGTTCAATTCCCGGTTTGGCCGAAAATTTATCATTGGTGAAAATACGGGTTTAACGTTTCACATTGATAAAATTAACGTCCGGGGGAGTGGATGTTGTGCATTTCCTAGTTTTAAGCCATATGAAGCTAGGACAGGGCAGGCAACCCGCTAGTGGAGAATAAAACGCTGACCACAGGCTGGGAACAGTAATGGAGGTAACGTGATGTATCAGTATAATTGTTATTAACGTCGAGCGCATGAAGGAACCGACCGTTGCACGCCTCCGTGTAGAGGATGAACTTCTCGGGAAAGTCCTGATGGACCCTGTCCAATATATCGGTGTTGTTCACTGAGTCCATGTAAAAGTGCACGGCGAGACCAGAAGATATATTCCTCATCTGCTCGTTGATCCACATCTGGAGAGGAAAACACTCATTAATTCTTCGGGTAGAAGATGTTGAGATGGGGGGGGGGGGGGGGGGTCTATTGGTGAGGGGACAAGGTGAGACTCTAGGTGTTCTGAAATTAGAAAAATTCCCAGGTGACCCGTGATAGTACAAGGGCAACGTTGAGAACATCGCGAGGGAAGGAGGGAGGTGGAATTAACAGCGGGGTTTGGGGTCACTCAACTAGAAAAATATTTGAAATTTGAATCAATAATTGGGCCTCAAATTGAGGTTTTTGCCAATTATAGTTTTAATTGTTGTTAATGATCAATTTTTCGAGCTACAAGTGTTAGTTATTTTGAGACTAACCATAATTTGCGCGTAGGAAAATAAAAAAGTTTCGACTCGTAAAAACTCCAGTTTTATCAAGTGATCAGTTTAAAACATCACCCAAGTATCTTAATGGGTCATTAGTGTCTTGAATTTTAGTAGCGTTAAAACTAGTAGGTGGTGATAGCGACGCTACTACTGTATACTGCGATTTAAACTGCTCTAGGATCCGCGTGGTGGGTAGGCTGGGGAGCACGGTTGCCACATCGCGGGAGTTTGTGAGTTATACTGTGCAAGCATACTCAGTTACTGTCAAGAAATATGGCAACGTGCATCGGTTGTTACGACATCTACTCTTCACGGATTGGTCGAGCATGTGACGAGCCTCCCCTCTCCCCTCTGGCTGCGCTTACCTCAATACTAAAGCAGTTTAAAACGCAGTACATCCAACTTGATTAACTAAGCTCTCTATAGATTCCGCCAAAGAAGATATCTCTTTCCAATATTTGTTTATTTCTGAAGTTGGGAACTTATAAATACTAGGTATCGACATTTGAGAAATTTAAAATTGGTTTAAACAAGTGTGTGGTAAATAACTTTCATAATTGAAGGTACTGTGATGGTGGCCCTTCTTGTACCCCCAAAATTGCGACGCCCCTGCGTCTTATCTTCACTCACATTCTCAGACCAGTTGGGAACGTTGGTTCTTTGATCGTCGCAGATCATGAGTTTCAGGTGACCGAAACCAGCTTTATCCAGAGCAGGTTTCAGGTAGTTCACCACCCAGAGGGCCATGGTTTCGGGGGTCCAGCCCCCACGATTTAGAAACTGGGGCTCATTCTCAGGCGTCAAACCCCAGAAATCCACACCTTCTTCAGAGTAGCTCAAACTCAAGTGAAACATTCATTGTATCTTTAATGTTCGTGGATATGTTCAAAGGATTCGACTGGAAAGGTTACAATGAGCCGATCCTTGACAGAATGTTATGTGCAAATTTTGCTCTCTAGTACACTGCTTCTGTTCCATATGTACACTCTTTTGTTACCCATAGTAACATATTGCTATCCCCTAGTAACATTGTATTTGTAACCCAATCATGTAACCTGCTATTTGCAATCAACACATGTACAGCTATTCGCTATCATCCTCATGTAACATGTATTCTGCTATACCATATGTAACATGCTATTCTGTTACACCTCTGACAATTGCTATTCTGTTACAAATCTGTAACACTTTTACCCCCATTATGTAACATGCTATTCTGCTATCATCCATCATGTAACACTGCTATTCTGCTATCACCATCATGTAACATTGCTATTCTGTTACCACCCATAATGTAACATTGCTATTCTGTACCAACCATCATGTAACACTTTTTACCACCATCATGTAACACTGCTATTCTGCTATCATCCATCATGTAACACTGCTATTCTGCTATCATCCATATGTAACATGCTATTCTGCAACCACCCATCATGTAACACTGCTATTCTGTTACCACCCAACATGCAACATTGAGTTGTTTTTACCTGACAAAGTAGTCCGCCCACACCTGGTAGAACTCCTCGCTGATTGGTCCTAATGTCGTTCCCCTCTTCACTTTGATCCAATCAGGGACGTTCCAAGGGGCTGTGAAGATTTTTATTTTACCTGGACTTAGTTCTTGCGCTCTTTTTAGGTAAGGAAACTAAAATTACAATCACAAATGTTTCTCTTTTCGGCTCTTAAATAGTAAGTCTTGTGATATCTCTTTTAGCTCCGCGCCTATACCCGTTTAACCTATACACACACGCACTATGTTACCACCATACACAAAGAGTGCCCTCCACTTGCAAGTGTTTATGTATTTCTTGATAAATAACTCTTAAAATATTAACCTTGGACTACTGTTCTTTCTTGAATAAAAATACTCTAATATTTAAACTCCTTGTATACACGTTCAGTCTTTGATAAAAACTCTTAACTATTTAACTCTGTATTACTGATTCAGTCCTTTTCTTGAAAAAAACCCTTAATATTAAAACCTCCTTGTATCTACTGATTCAGTCCTTGTGAATAAAACTCTTACTATTTAAACCTCCTTGGTATCCACATGATTCAGATTCAATTTAATTCAATATGTTATGCAAGTTTGAATATATTTTCAAATCTTCCTCTCTGTGCAGATCTATCAAGTTGTTTGTTACCTTGAACTGCAAGTCTTCTGCGACGAGACTGAAGTTCTGTAACGTGACGTCACCCGCCACGTCATCATACACGTAATGGCGGACAGAAAAGTCCGAGGCTGCCATAGGAGTTCTTATGAAACTGAACTCTTGGCCTTCACTGGAGAAGAATGATCTGAAACGAATACGTAATAAGTATCTAGCTTGATACAGTTATTGAACAATGTGGAAGTCAGTTACAATCGAGACACTAGCGTACTGTCACTAACCACCCCACCCCACCCCACCCCTTGGGAAAATATGATAAGATGGTTTATAGGGTGGGATTAGGTAGCCTCAAATAATTGTGTGGAGGTTACTAATATAGTAGGACCTTTTTTTTAAAGTCGAGGCCCAAGGGATATAACAAATTCGAAATAACAATTTTCGTGAGTATTTACGTACCTGGTACACAATAAATCAATAACCTCGAGATATGTTACATATAAGCATTCATATTTTATATATGCTATATAAAACACACACACTATATTAATACAAAATAATTTTAACACAAATTTTAAAACTGGGAAAAAAAATTAACATTATAAAATCGTAGAAACTAAAACCATAATATCTCTTTATGGATTACAGTATGATTTACATTAATAATTAGAAAGACTAAGAATGTAAATACAAATGTTATATGATTTTCACCCTCTTTGTGGCAAAATAGGTTCCAGGTTTTCAAATAAAGAGTTTCTTTCCTATGAATATCAGGGTTCACACAGTAATGGAATCTACCTCAAGAGTTGTTCCTGAGCGGGCGCGCTGAGGTTGGCGATATTGAGGGCTGCTGAATCCGTCATGGCCCCGCCGAAACCCAATATTTCTTGGTACAGCTTACTAAGGTCCAGAGTGAAATACGCGGTCGC